>JAGFNQ010000854.1:54671-137816 GCA_024364735.1 Boesenbergia rotunda
TGAATTTTCTGAAGAAGGAGGAAGATTATATTACCTGATGTGCTGGATAATACCTGAAGGTGTATCTGTGGTCTCCTCCTGGTCAAGTTCAAGCTCCTCTTCAGCCTCAGGCTCTGGTGGACAATCAAACTGGTGATCCTTGGGTGCTTGCTTCCACCATGCAAGTCCCTACACTTTCTGGTTCATTCTCTAAATCTTGTGGTGGTCCCTGGGGCTTAGTGCAATCCCCTACACCTATGGAATCATCTCCTCTGCATGCTTCTCCTGTAATATCTGCAACAACAGTGTCAGAAAAATTAGGACCATCAATAATGCTATCATTAGAAAATAAAAAATCTAGAATGGTCCTGTGGAGCTTCAACTTCTTCTTCTGGAGCTGAAAAATTTGGAATTGGATTTTGAATAGGAGTCTCCGGAGGGATGCATGCTGTAGGTGCCCAGATTTTAATGTATTCTTCTTCTTCTTCTTCTACTAAATTTGCAGGATTAATTAAGAAGGACTTTGCCATGCACTAGGGTCACCTTGAACTGATATAAAACCAACTCCGGGGCTCTCAGAATTAAAAATAGCTTGAGAAGATAATTGTTCTGCTCTTTGGGCTTTTTATTTGATTCAAATCATTAGCCACTTGTTCCATTTGCCTTTCGATGTTTTGAAGCTCTTGTTGACACATTTGTAGAAATTGAGACTGTGGGGGTTGATCAAATGGTTGAACAGACTGATTAAACTGCTGAAAAGTTGGGTTCACCACTTGGTGGAACTTGTTGAAATTTTAGCCCTGGAATTCTTGGATCTGAGGTTGATATTGTGGTGGTGAACACTGAAGTTGAGTGGGCTGAAATCTTGTTCCCATGGCTGAAAATTTTGGAAAGGTTGCCCTTGCTGATATTGTTGAAATTGTGACTGATCTTGTTGATAAAGTGGCTGAAAGTTAGCCTGAAATTGCTGAAAGTGGGGCTGAAAATTTTGAAATTGGGGCTGCCCATTCTGAAAATTCTAGAAAATTGGTTCAATTGGCTGAAAATCCCGGTTGAAATTGTTGTGGTGGCTGCAAAAACTGATTTGGTTGCTGGAAATTAGAATAGGGTTGTTGGAATTCTTGCTGGATCTGCTGAAAGTGTGGACACGGCTGCTGATAAGTGGATGAAAACATTTTGAACCTGCACCCCTGTCACAAAACAAACAAGAAAAATGGCAGTACCCGCATACAAAAGAATAAGCAACAAAAAAATAGAACCCAATGATATGTCTAAAGAATCATACAAGCAAAAATCAAACAAATCAACTAGTTGCTTCCCCCGGCAACGGCGCCAAAAATTTGACGAGCCCAATCTATGTGTCACGAATGTGGGCCTCAAATTTAAATGTGAATAAATAACTGGAATGCTGGAAACCCTTTTACAATCAAAAGCATGAAAATGTAATATAGGGGCCACAGGTCGTATTTTTCTCGGGGACTAGTTGACGTTGTTCGATTCGCGCTCGTATTTAGGTGTCGTTTGTGTTTTCGGGTTTCAAATAAAGATTTGGGTTTTGGTTCAATTCGAAATGGAAAACACAATGAGAATGAAGGAAAATTAACAATGGAACTTAACAAGTGATAGCAAGTTATTAGCTCAACCAAATGACCACTTAATCCATTGAAGCATTTAATCAATTTGGAAGACAAACCTGATCAGTGATGCAAGGCAAATTGCTACAAAGATGAACAAAAACAGTGCAGGGAATTTTAGCAGCGAACAAGCTTAAATGCAATCATTGCTAGCATTTCCTACTTGATACAAACACTCATGTGCAGAAATGGCAAAGTTAATCACGAAATGCAGAGTTTCAATAAGATCAATGCAGAATTTCCGAACAATCTGATGTGAAACCAAACGGAACAACAGAAGTTGAATGTACTAGACTATGGATCAGATAAGGTTTGACAGATCTAAGTTCACTTGATCAATTCGGCAGCTGGAAACCTAATTTGCCAAGGCCAATGCTTTTGTGCCAAAGATGCAGAATTGAACAAATTGTTTGAGCTGGAAAAACTCAGCTGTGCATGCAGTAATGTGCAGGGGTCAATGAAGACATTCAGACTCAAACCAAAACTGCAGAAACTGCAGTAAACTGCAGTTCATTTCAGAAATTCAGAAATACGCAGCAGGTATTCAGCTTCCAGTTGGATGCAAATTCAACCTAGCAGCTGGTGTGAAACAGATGAATGTGAAACCAACAATTCGGATACAAACATGCAGCAGCAGATGAATGCAGAATTAAATGGGGCTAAGCAGAAATGGAACTCAAGGACCAGGACTGTATGGAGTTGATCAGAATTTGGCACGCTAACACAGTAAGCTAATGATTTGGAAACGATGCAAAGAAAATGATGCTGATTGCCACACTATGAACTGATATAAAGCAATTACAACTGAAGAGCAGATAGACAAATTCAGATGTATAAAATGCAGAAAAGAAACAGAGGGCAGAATTCTGATACGCAAGGGGAAAATTTGATACGCATGAGCTAAACTAAGAAACCAAACTGAAACAATTGCAACTACTCACTAACAAACTACCTAGCTACTAATACTTGCTGAATTGAAACTAGCTAACTGCAGAAATAGTTCGGACAGATCGCATTCACTAAACTACATTCGGAACTGAAATTGCTGAAATTCACTGATACGCAAGCAATTCGAAATGGCACGCAAGAAAAGAAATGTAAACTAATTGAAATCAATTCAGATTATCCACTAAACACACTCCCTAACTATTTAACTAGAAGATTTGAATCCTAATTAAGCAGAAACCAATCAGAAACGAAATTACAGCAGCTAAGACAGATTCAGAAACAGAAAATTTGATTGCAGAAACGAAATGACAACTAAAACAGGTAAATTAACTAAGGTAAACTAATCCTCGATCCTTCTCTAGCTCGAATCCTCCTTGTTCGTCACGCAAGTGTGAGCCTCGAACCCGCAAGCTCAGCAAGTCGATGGAAAACGGCATCTACGATTCAAAATCAGCTCACATATGCTCAAATCCGAACCCATCCAATTCCTTCAACTCAGCTGCGATGATGGATTGGAATTGATCCGAGCACTCCAGGGAACCCCTCTGAACTGCTCAGATGATGAAATGATGCGTAGCCGATGTTGACGAAACCAAATGGCAGAGCTCCGGAGACCTCACAAAAGCTCTGTTCTTGGGCAATTGAGAGCTGGAAATTCACCGAGGAGCCTTCCCAATGACCTAAGATTCGATCTAAACAAGAAATGAGGGGTCGCGCCCCTTTGGATTGGAGAAATCTACTGAAGAAAACTAAGAACAGCTGAAGGAAAGGTTTGCGGCGAAGAAGACGCGACAAGGAAGGCTGTGGGAAATTTTTCCTTAAGTAATTAACTTTGGACGGCTCAGATTGATTTGAGGAGATCCAACGGCTGATCTTGCTCTGATTGGAACCAAACTTTTATGATGATGATCTGGGGTCAGGATCTGCCTCGTGGTAGCTCGGATCCTCCAGATTTGCAACGGATGGTCCAGATCAACTCAATCAGTGAATGGACGCTCTAGAGCCCTCCTTGCTTGATCCAACGGTTGATTTAGCTCCGATTGGGATGAAACCTTCAGATCTTGATCATAGAGCTTGATCAACCCTAACCCTAGCTCGGATTGCTTCAGATCGTCCCGGATGGCTCAGATCTAGCCGCTCTTGAATCGGACGGCCCGGATTAATCGTAGGCTTAATAATTCGATCCGGTTCACATCCGACTCAAGTTTGACCCAGTATGCCCTAAGTCCTTGAACCTTTGGTGCCTACAAAAATAGATCCAAAATTTAGTGGCCAATTAATCCAATTTAATGCAAATTTGCAATTAAGTCCAAAATAAAGGTAAGTTCTAAAACCTAGGGCAATTTCACAATTAATCAATAAAAATATGAGTCAAACATGGATTTTAACATCTAAAATAATCAACAAAAATGGTACTTATCAATGACACGACCATGTGAACTTCTGGGTAAAACCTAAGTTGACTCTGAGAGACACGACCATGTTAGTTGATATGATCTTGGTGAATGTAGGCATGACCCTAGGTAAATAAGACATGGCCTTGATGAAGGTAGGCATGACCCTAGAAAATAAGACATAGCCCTGGTGAAAAATGCATGACCATGCTTTGCTGAATTCTCTTCAAAACATGCTCTAATGCTCTATTTAAGCTCTGAAATCAAGTCCTATTAATGAAAACAAGCATAGAGAAGTTCTCTGAACAAAAAATAATAACTATGCAGATAAAATGATAGAGTAGGGTGTGATAAAGTAAATCATTCTCAATAAATACAAGTGAATATACTTCAAACAATTCATAAAAACTCATATAATCTATACACATCATGTATATAGATTATTGACACAAGTTTTGTCCATCTTGAAACATCTTCTATGAAATATTATAGTCATTAAGCTTCTTTACCATATTTGTCAATAGCTACAAACTCAGATTCCATTGTGGATCTGGTTATTACGATTTACATAGAAGATTTAGTTGATATAGTTGTACCTCTAATATTCGTAGATTATATATGGTTTTATCGATTGTTTGACACACATCTATTTACATTTCATGAGCAAAATATAATTTATTGTACCCTATTTCATATGACTTCGCTACTATACTTTCTTTTTATTCAGAAATCTGCTCTTTATTTTTTTTTATTTAGAAGATATGATTTGGGACCGGATGATATCCCAATAGAGGTATGGAAATGTTTAGGGAAAAAAGGTAATGAATGGCTTACAAAATTATTTAATTTAATATTGAAAACAAAAAAAATGCAATCAAGGAGGAAGTAGTCTAGTTCCCTTATATAAGAAAAAGGAGACATACAAATTGTGCAAACTATAGGGTATAAATTAATGAGTCATACATGAAACTTTGGAAAGAGTAATAGAAAAAGATTGAGGAAGAGACACGTAACGAAAATCAATTTGGTTATGCCTGGAAGGTCGACAATAGAAGCTATACATCTTCTTAGGCAATTAATTGAAAAATATCGGGAGCAAAAGAAAGATCTACACATGGTATTTATTGATTTAGAAAAAGCTTATGATAGGGTACCAAGAGAAATTATATGGAGAATTCTAGAAAAGAGAGGCGTTAGCGTAACATATATTGACCTAATTAAAGATATGTATGAAGATGTAACGACTAGAGTGAAGACTTCAGGTGGATTGACTGAAGCATTTCCAATAAGGATAGGGTTACATCAAGGATCAGCTTTAAGTCCCTATCTTTTTACACTAATCATGGATGAACTCACTAGGCACATTCAAGATACAGTGCCATGGTGCATGTTGTTTGCAGATGATATTGTTTTGATAGATGAGACACGTGAAGGAGTAAATGCTAAACTAGAATCTTGGCGGGAAACTCTAGAAATGAAAGGTTTTAGGCTTAGTAGAGTAAAGACTGAATATATGGAATTTAAGTTTAGTAATGCTAGACGTAGTGAAACAATTGTTAAGATAGGAGATGATGAGTTGTCTAAAATCGAGAACTTTAAGTATTTAGGATCGTTCTTGCAAAGTGATGGAGGAATTGAGAGAGATGTCTTACATAGAATACAAGCAGGATGGTTGAAATGGAGATTAGCATCGGGTGTCTTATGTGATCGTAAAGTACCTCTAAAACTTAAAGGGAAGTTCTACAAAACGGCAGTTAGACCTGCTATGTTATATGGTGCTGAATGTTGGGCTATGACTCGAGCACATGAGCAAAAGATGAAAGTTGCAGAGATGAGGATGTTAAGGTGGATGTGTGGACATACGAGGATGGATAGAATAAGGAATGAGAGTATTAGAGAGAAAGTCGGAGTTGCATCTATTGAAGAAAAACTTTGGGAGACACGTTTGAGATGGTACGGACATGTACTTAGAAGACCAATAAATGCCCCTGTTAGACGATGTGAAACTATGATAATACGCACATTAAAAGAGGGAGAGGAAGACCAAAAAAGACTTGGTTGGCAACAATAAAACAAGATAAATTTTATTTAAATCTAGATGATGATATAGTAGGGGATAGAACTCAATGGCGTAAAAGGATCCATATAGCCGACCCCACCTAGTGGGATAAGGCTTTGTTGTTGTTGTTGTTGTTGTTGTTGTTGTAGAAGATATGATTTGGAGTGGAAACGGAGTGCAATCGAAGCAAAATGAAAGTTGGAACCAAAGCAGTAACTAGGGTCATATGACCTCACATGACTGTGTGGGCTTGACCGTGTGTCATAGGGCTCGGCCATGCCAAATGGCATGGTCATTGGCCACTCCAGGCATGTTGTATGCCCCGATCATGCCATATGGCATGGCTGTGTGGCTCTCACCTAACATTGCATGTCACGACTGTGTCCCTCAGCCTCCAGGGAAGAACACAACCCAACTGTGCCCCCAAGGCAAGTTCGTGTGGCTTTCGTTTAGCAACTATATGGCATGATGGTGTGGATCCACATGACCATGCTCATGGAAGTAGGAGGTGTATCCCCTAATATAAAAGGGGACTCTTCTTCCCTTTTGAGCTATCTTTAGTTTGGGCTTTAGCCCCTTTCCTTGGAGAAGAGTTCTCCCCTTTAGGGGAGTCCCTAATGTTGTCGTCTTCTTCTCTATTGATGATCTGTCCACCTCTGGAGTAAGGGGTTCCTCTAAGAAGACCGGCGGCACATCAATAAGCACTCTATTCTCTTCATGTTTTGAGTTGTAGATACTTTATTTCTTGTCTTCTTATTGTATTCTTCATGTAATGGAGTAAATTCTCTGTATCTAGGATATAGGGAGTAGCTATTATGTGATGTTGTTGTATAAATTATCGATTTATCCATTTCCTTATTCAATGAAATGTTTATATCTTGTTCTATGTGTATTATGTCTTGTATGTGTTTGATGAAATGTGTGAGTGATGAATTCATAAAGTTGTGAAGGTTTAATCTCCATGTAGAGGGAAAGTCTGAGATTGTATAACCGGGGAACCCTTAGTGACAGGTGTTAGATCGTGACAAGCATGCTAGAGGGGAGGGGGGTGAATAGCGTCTTTCAATTTTTCTACCTACAACATTAGCAAGCGCAAGTGGAAATCTAATAAAATAAATGAAAACAATGCTAACACAACCTGATTTATGTGGTTCGGGGATGATGCTCTACTCTACGACAGCTCGTAAGGTGGGCGATCCCTAATCTGTCGGTGGATGATTCCCCGGAGCACCTCCGGCTAGATCCCGTAGCTCCTTGTGAGTGGAGAATCCTCTCCACAACTTCTGGACACTATCTGAGCAAAGAAGGCTACTAACAAGCTTTGACCAAGTAAGTTTCGCCAAGGAAGAACAGCCCTAAACGAGCTCCCTTAAATAGAGCTCAAGCTGAAATATGACCGTTACTAGTTGACTGCCCCAGGGGCAGTCAACTGGCCTGACTTGAATTCGAATTTCAAGCCTGACCTTTCGAATTCTGGCCACACCAGTCGACTGCCTCTCGGCCAGTCGGCTGGTCCTTCCCTAAGCCTAAGGTTACCCTTCCCGAGTACATTTCTCTCCGCACTCGAACCCTCCCGACTTAGTTCCTGAGTACAATCACTCAACACTCGGACCCTCATGACTTGGTTGACTCTTCAAACAATAGTCTTGATCTGTTGCCTTCACGCCCTCTTCATCTTCGGCTCCCGTCCATCAGATGCGTACGCAAACCCTTGGCTTGCCTCCATGCAATCCTTCTCGCATGCCTTGAAGTTTGCATCCCTTGGCTCATCGTCTCTGCTTGGTCCATGGTCCCTCGAATGCGCATGCAAGCCCACGGCTTGCCTCCATGCCACCCTTCACCTGAAGACATCCATCCAAGTCTATGTGTACCTGCAAACCTGCACACTCATATACACATATTAGAACACAATAACACCCTAACTTAACTATATTGACACACACATCAAAACCCATGATCCTCCAGATCATACTTGGGTTGATTGCCTCAACAACAGGGGGTTACCTTTAACCGGACATCTTGGGCATTGCTTCCAAATGGAGATCATCACTTTATAAGAGATTATCTAATTATTCTTAATGGGTTTCCCTCTATCTCATGTTAGTAATTGTTTTGTGAAATCTAGAGATATTTGACCGGGGGCACTTAGTGACAAAGGGTTACCTTTAACCGGACTGTCTAATTAATGATATTGGATGCCCAAGGAGGAAGCACTCTAGTGCACTTCTATAAGGTTCATACTGACACCTAATTAGGACCTCTATGAGAACATATATATCAAGATTAGGATATGAACAATCCATAGGTTATCAACTCGAAATATAGGAAAATTGAAGTCCTAGATTCCACTCTTTACAACTTTCACCAAAGATCAACTCTCTCTCTTTCCAATTCTCTCTCTCTCTCTCTCCCTTACAAGCTTTCACACAAACCTGTAATTGTCTAGATAGCTTATGTTGTAGACTCGACTAGTGCATAAGCAATAGTCCTTGTGGATCAATAATTTTATTACTTGACAACATTTTCGTACACTTATGGATGCAACATCAACCTCCCTAAGTGAATATATATCCACTCATAGTCTTAAAGACTTTTATGTCAGATATCTAGCTTGCATCACTATATCCATGGATCATAGCAAGATTTCTTATATAATATAGTCTATATTCATGAGTATACCTTAAGTACCTCAGTATCGTGTTATTCCTTTCTAGTGCTCAATACGAGTCCATGAAATGGTTGCACCTCTGATGAGCGTAGATTAGACATATTCTATCCTTCATTTACACTCATTCACTTACTTTTTGTGATTCTATTGATATGCTTTTTCCCCTTCATAGCTTGTTATCAGTCTAATTACTTCCCTTTGTCTGAAGATCTACTTTTTACATGTTTATATTGATTGTAGGGATCTCTAGGCGGAAAATATTTAAAAATGTAGCGGAAAATCGAGATCCCTTCAAGTGACCCATGCGAATGAAAACTCAAACAAAGTTGGATCTATCTAACTAAGGGTAATACCTTTGTTGCGTGCCCTTTAGTTATCTCGCTCATCCTTGGTTCATCGGATCTCTTGCACGTTCAAGTATCCGTGCCTCTACTAGTATCCACTCGAACATGATCTACACCTTGGAGAAGAACCTCCTTGGTTGTGCTACCAACTTGGGATGACTCACAAAACACTAAAACCCTAAAATGAGGGTTTCGGCCAAGAGGAAGAGGGAGGAGGAAAAAGATGTTGGGACCTTTTCGTTTGCTAGAGGGGGGGGGGCGGTGAATAGCAACATTTCGATCACCCACTTTAACAGTGGTTTTCTTCCAATTTACGTGGTTTGGAGATAAAGCTCCTACTTCATGGCTGTCCGTAAGGTGCACGATCCTAATTCGTCAGTGGATGACTCCCCGGACGACCTCCGGCTAGCTCGTGTAGCTCCTTGTGGGTGGAGAAACCACGCCACAACCCGCAACACCTTTCTGAACTCTTAGACTACTAATTGGCCTTTAATCAAAGCCAATTTCGTCAAGAACTCTCAACCAAAACTGAGCCCCTATAAATAGTGCTCTAAGCTGAAATGATCGTTACCAGTCGACTGGTCCCACTCAGATTCGAACGTTACATCCTAATGTTCGAATTTAAGTTGCCATTAGTCGACTGGTCCTTACCAGTCGACTGATCATTGACCAGTCGACTGATCATTCTGTGGACCTTACCAGTCGACTAATCAAGCATTAGTCGACTGGTCTACCCCTATACTTAAGGTTTTCCTTCCTCGAGTACATTTCTCTCAGCACTCGAACTCTAGGATTTCTTTCCCGAGTACAATTCCCTCAGCACTTGACCCCTCACGACTTAGTTGACTCTCCATTTAGCAGCCTCGACCTGTTACCTTCATGCCCTCTTCAACTTTGGCTCTTGTCCCTCGGATGCATGCAAGCCCGCGACTTGTCTCCCATGCCACCCTTCACATATACCTCGAAGTCCGCTTCCCTCAGCTTATCGTCCCTGCTCCAGCAGCCTCGATCTGTTGCCTTCAATCCCTCTTCGACTTTGTCTCTCGTCCCTCAGATGCATGCAAGCCCACAGCTTGTCTCCCATGCCAACCTTCACGTATACCTCGAAGTCCGCTTCTCTCGGCTCATCGTCCCTGCTTTGTCCATGGTCCCTCAGATGCATACAAGCCCTTGGCATGTCTCCCATGCTATCCTTTACCGGCTGAAAGACGTCCAACTAAGTCCATGTGTATCCTGTAAACCTGCACACTCAAATACACTTATCAAATACAAGGGTGAGCCTAACTTAAACCCTTTTCCCAAATATCAAAACTCATGGTCACCCCGGACCATAGATTGCCCCACAATCTCCCCCTTTTTGATGTTTGACAATATGTTTAAGTTAGGGAAAACAAATAGCAAATACAATGCTAATAACCATTTGGACTAACGTTGCCAAGGCTTCACCTTGGACTTACACCACCAATGCATATGCAATACAAACATGCATGAATCCTATCACAAGACATCCCCACACTTAACTGTTGAGGCAATCAACCCTTAAATGATTGGAAGATCATGGTTTTGATGTGTGGGCGAATAGGTTTAAAGTTAGAGTGTTATGTTGTATTTGATATGTGTGATTGAGTTTGCAGGACTTGGAGAAATACACATGGTGGACATATCCGAGGGACGAGAGCCGAGGGAGGAGAGCTCCAAGGGCAAGCCGGGAAGTGGACTTCAAGGGCACACGTGAAGGGTGGCATGGAGGCAAGCCAAGGGAAGGCTTGCGTGCGCATCCGAGGGACGATAGCCAGAGGAAGAGGACATCAAGGGGCGAGCCAAGGGAGCAGACCTAATGGCACACGCGAAGGAGAAGGTCCGAAGTGGCTGGAACTAAGCTGGGAGGCAGGGCAGTCGATTGGCCTGGAGGCAGTCGACTGCCAAAACTCACAGAAAGTTCGCAGCCTCGGACCAGTCGACTGCCCCATGGGCAGTCGACTGGTATATCCCGAAACTAGCCGTTGGTTAGCCGTTGGCCAGCACTTAATGCTTGGCCAGTCGACTGCCCTTGGGGCAGTCGACTGGTGCGGGGCTGGATAGACTGCGACTCTGTCCTTTTCACCTATAAAAGGAGCACCTTTTTGTACGTGTACGGTACGGTTCCGTACAGTAACGAGGTGCTGCCCAATTGAAAAGTGTTCTTACTTCCTCTCACTCAATTTACTTCATTCTGTAAAGAGGAAGATCGCCGTTGTAAAGGTTTCTCCACCTAAAGGAGATTTTCATAGTGAAAGTTGTGCTCGCGGCATGGATCCTTGGATTAGTCACCCATCTGGGTGGATACCAAGTAAAATACTCTTGTTAGCATTGTTTATTTTCCTTTACATATTATTTCCGCTGCGCTAACAATTCTGTAGAGATCAAAACGATCCGAAAAAGTGCATTCACCCCCCCTCTACACGCCTTAGACGATCCATCAGTTGGTATCAGAGCCGGTGCATTTTGGAAGATCTAACAGTCAACCAGAACAATTGTGATGGTGTTTCAAGAGGGATACTCCACCGCACGACCTCCGTTCTTCGACAGGAACGACTTCGCCTATTGGAAAGATAGGATGCAATACTACCTCATGAATGATATTGAAAACTAGAAAAGTGTTGGACATGGCTTCGAGGCGCCCGTCGATGAAAGAGGAGACCCAACATCAATGAGATCATGGTCGAAGGAGGTGATGAAGAGGGCGCAATCAAATGCCAAGGCCATAATGGCATTGCAATGCGGGCTCTCGAAGGAGCAACTGAACAAGGTGGGGTCATTCAAGACCGCCAAGGAACTGTGGGACAAGTTGGTAGAGTTGAACGAGGGGTCAAACGAGTCTAGAAGAGCCAAGAAGGACTTGTTGGTGGCCCAACTGCAATCCCTTTCCATGAAGAGCAATGAGACCGTCAGCCAGCTACATGGAAGGGTAAAAGAAGTGATAAATGAGCTCCACGTGATTGGAGAGAAGATAGAAACCGGGACATCGTCAGGTATGTGTTACAAGCATTCCCAAGAACCATCTTGTGGGCATCCATGGTTGATGCTTACAAGGTATCAAGGGACTTATCTTTAGTTAAATTAGACGATTTGTTTTGTGAATTTAAACTGCACGAGCAAGCTAATATTTCGGCCAAAGAGAAAGGTATTGCTTTTGTTGCAGAAAAGGAGAAGAAGAGGAGGAAGGAGAAGAAGAAGGTAGTCTACTCATCTTCATCAGACTCAGAGGAGTCAAGCACCTCCATGGACAGTGACCAAGAGGCCTTCATGGTAAGAAAATTTCGTAGAGCATTTAAAAGTTTATCTAACAAATCCTATGCTAGGAAAGGGGCCAAAGGTAAGGGTAAGGCCAAGGACATAATCTGCTACAACTGTCACCAAGAGGGACATATGAAGAACGAGTGTCCCCAATTGAAGAAAAGGGATGACAAGAAGGAAGAAGAGAAGAAGGGTGACAAGAAGAAATCAAAGGAAAAGGAGAAGGGTGCCACGAACCTCAAGGCGACTTGGGATGATCCCTCATCCTCAGAGGAAGAAGAAGAGCAAGTCTCTCACTTTGCTCTTATGGCACAAGATCACTTAGATTCATCAGATGGTGAACGAAGCTCAAGCAGTGAGGATGAGAGCTCTTCCACTTCATCATCAGAATCAGAAGCTTCGGTAAGTGAGGTATACCACTTACCCTCCTCTATTTTAGTGAAAATAATTTCTAGCACGAACATGGACTTAGCTAAGGCTAGAAGTAAAGTTAAGGACCTAAAGGAACAAATTGTCATGCTTAGAGTAGAAGCTACTAGACTTAATGATTTGCATGCTAGTTCTACCTCTTCACATGTTTCACACATTGAAAATGAAAATAGGGAATTAAGGAAATAGGTAGATGACCTCACCAAGGCCCTTAGGAAATTCCAAGTGAGATCTAGTAACCTAGATATGATCATCAATAGTCAAAGGGCTGTATATAACAAGGCCGGGTTGGGATATAGGCCTAAGACCAAGGAAGTAGCATTTGTTTCACTTATCGGTAGGATTGGTGCATCTAGGAGACTAGGAGCTAGGGGAACCACAAAGAAGGCATGGGTATCTAAGAGATTTCTAAATGATGCTTATGGATCAAAGATATGGGTACCAAAAGAGTATGTTTTCCATGTTGTTTAGGTAAAGGTGAAGGAGGCCCCATCAATGTGGATAGTAGATAATGGATGCTCAAGACACATGACCGGGGATGTGAGCAAGTTCACCACTATTAGCTACCTAAGAGAAGGGACGATCTCCTTTGGGAATAGTGGAAAATTGAGGATTATTGGTAGGGGCACAATTGAGGTATCTCCCACTATTTCAATTCATAAGGTACTTTTAATCAAAGACATGAAGTTTAATTTATTAAGTGTGAGTCAATTATGTGATGCCAGTTTTCAAGTAGAATTTCATGCTAGAAAATGCATCATTAGACATAATGAATCGAATGCTATCATATTAGAAGGGTTTAGAGAGGCAAATCTATATTATCTTGATCTATCTTATGTTACTAACAATGTTGTCAAGTGTCTCATGTCTAAAGAAGAAGAAGGGTGGTTGTGGCACCGGAGACTTGGACATGTCAACATGAGAAGCATTGCAAGAGTGGCTAAGGAAGATTTGGTGAAGGGGTTCCCAATGATCAAGTACGAGAAGAACAAGTTGTGTGATGCATGCCAAGAGGATAAGCAATCAAAAGCATCACACAAAGGTAAAACTCTAATCACCACTTCCTTACCTTTAGAACTTTTGCATATAGACTTATTTGATAGTCATAGTACTTCATCACTTGTAGGGAGTAAGTATTGCCTAGTGATAGTAGATGACTTTTCTAGGTTTACATGGGTCTATTTCTTGAAACATAAGGATGATACCCTAGAGATCTTCATAGGCTTTAGTAAGAGGGCAGAAAATGAAAAACATACCAAAATAAACCGAATTAGGAGTGACCATGGTGGGGAGTTCCAAAATGCTAGTTTCACACAATTTTGTGTGGAAAATGGGTACAAGCATGAGTTTTCATGCCCAAGGACTCCTCAACAAAATGGGGTAGTTGAGAGGAGAAACCGAACCCTACAAGAAGCTGCTAGGACTATGCTTAATGCATATTCCCTTCCTAGCTATTTTTGGGCCGAAGCGGTTAACACCGCTTGCTATATCCGAAACCGGGTGTTGGTACATAGATTTTTAGGAAAAACACCCTTTGAACTGTGGAATGGAAGGGTACCACAAGTCAATTATTTTAGAGTCTTTGGATGTAAAGTTTACATATTAAATACCAAAGATGACCTAAGGAAATTTGAGTCAAAAGCCGATGAAGGGATTCTAGTAGGGTACTCATCAAATAGTAGAGGTTATAGAGTGTATAACAAAAGGACAAAGGTGATTGAGGAGTCCTCGAATGTTAAATTTGATGAAACAAGTAGTACCTACCCTAGGAAGGCCTCAATTGATAAGGATATAGAAGAGGTCCAACCCTTGCCCAAAGAATTCAAGACCTACATTTGGAGGGCGATGATCAAGGGGGAGTAAGAAGTACCCTAGAGGATGAGGAAGAAGGAGTTAATGAAACTACAACCTCTAGACCGTTGAGACATCACCATGATCACCCTATTGACCAAATTGTGGGTGATGTCACTCAAGGAATAAGGACTAGGTCCTATTTTAGGGATCAAACTAGTCAAATAGCTCTAATTTTCCAATTAGAACCTAAGTCTATTGATGAAGCATTGGGAGATATTGATTGGGTTTTAGCCATGCAAGAAGAGCTAAATCAATTTGAGAGGAGTGAAGTTTGGGAGTTGGTTCCTAGGCCCACTGATTGTACCATTGTAACCACAAGATGAGTTTTTAGGAACAAACTAGATGACCAAGGTAAAATCACTAGTAACAAGGCTAGATTGGTAGCTAGGGGGTTTAACCAAGTTGAGGGACTAGACTATGATGAGACTTATGCCCCCGTAGCTAGGTTAGAATCAATTAGAATTCTACTAGCCTATGCCGCTCACATGGGTTTCACACTCCACCAAATGGATGTGAAGTCGGCATTCCTAAATGGGATCATTATGGAAGAGGTCTATGTAGAACAACCCCCCGGGTTTGAGGACCATAACTATCCAGGACACGTGTTTAAATTAAGAAAAGTCTTATATGGATTGAAACAAGCTCCCCGGGCTTGGTATGAAAGGCTTTCCTCATTTCTAGTGTCTAAGGGGTTTAGGAGAGGAACAATTGACCCTACATTGTTCCTAAAATCTAAGGAAAGGAGATATTTATTGCCCAAGTCTATGTAGACGATATCATTTTTGGGTCAACAAATAATGACTTCCTACATGAATTCATCAAGTGTATGGAAGATGAATTTGAGATGAGTCTTGTAGGAGAGTTAACCTTTTTCTTAGGCCTTCATGTTAAGCAAACTAATGAAGGTACACATATCTTTCAAACCAAATATGCTAAGGAGATGTTAAAGAAATTTGGTTTAGAAAATGCTAAGGTAGCATCTACACCCATAGGAACCAATGTGAAAATGGATAGTGACATTGAAGGGAAAATGGTAGACTCTAAACAATATAGGAGCATGATTGGTAGCCTCCTATACCTAATCGCTAGTAGATCCGACATACTTTTTGTGGTAGGAATGTGTGCAAGGTACCAATCGTGTGCCAAAGAGTCTCATTTGGTTGTAGTCAAGAGGATCTTAAGATATGTAAAAGGAACCCTTAATGTCAGACTTTGGTATCCTAGAACCCTAGTGTTGACCTAAATGGATACACCGACTCGGACTATGCGGGTTGCAAGTTAGATAGGAAGAGTACAAGTGGAGGGTGTCAATTTCTTGGGTATTCCTTAGTTAGTTGGAGTAGTAGGAAACAACCATGCGTTGCCCTATTAACAACGGAAGTGGAATATATGGCAATGGGTTGGTGTGTGTAACGCCCGCCCTTATATCTACTCTCGGGGCGGGGTTACGTACTAGTCATTCATCCATATAATGAAATTTTGACATACAATAAAAGTAAGAGGGCAAGGACTAAGTGCTGAGCATGCTTGTCTAAAACTATCAAGTGATATTTACAAGTGCTAAGCAAACTTGCCAGTACATGTCAATTAAATATCATGCTTGAATCATTAGAACATCATTTGAAATATTTTAATCAAGAGTTATTCCATAACATGATAGGTTCACATATTATTTCAAACCATAATATAATCAAACAAAATCAAGTATATGAAAATTCCAAGTGTAATCACCATCATGCAATATCAATCCTAATCACTAACATTCATTGTCAAGGAGCATAACATAAGCATAATAAAGTAGATATAAGAATCTTTCTTTCCCGAGCCACCACCCCACACATTTTCAGCCTCCTGCCTCTTCCTTTAGTTTAAGTGTGTTGGATCGAGAAATGCGAGAGAGGGGGGGGGGGGTGAATGTCGCAAATCGTTCGGATTTAAAAAGAGTAAGTGCGCAGCGGAAATAAGACACAAAAACAATGCTAACACGGTCGTTTTACTTGGTTCGGAGCCTGTGTCGACTCCTACTCCAAGGCCCACGGTCGTTGACCATTTTCTGCGGGCAATTCTATACGTTCGAGAAAGTTTACAATAAAAAGTATTACAGAATCAGCCTAGTAAACTTAATTAAGCTCTTCGTTACTGACGTCCGGTGTAGATCGGAGTGTTGGAGCAGCAGGACGTCGTTAGCTCGAGTTGGAAGTGTTCTGGAGCGTGTCATGGAAGCAGAAGAGCGTGGAAGCGTCGCAGTAATTGATGCTCTGAAGAAGGAGGTCGAGGGCCCTTTATATAGGGCCTGGGGGCACCCTGGTCGACGGGGGCGCCCCCCCCCCCCCCACGTGGCGCTTGATCCCCAAAAGGCGCGGTCAAGGGTTTATCCCTAAGAACTCGGGATAACCCTTTGACGGGGGCGCCCTTGACGCTGGGGGCGCCCTGGTTGACTCGGCCAGCTCTTATCCGCAGCGCTGAGGTCTCCTCGGCAAGTCTGGCTGGGGGCGCCCGGGACAGCGGGGGCGCCCTGGGCGTGTAGCGCAGACGCGGCAGAGTTGGTTTGCAATGGGGGCGCCCGGGACAGCGGGGGCGCCCTGGGTATGTACTGTCGAAGTCCTTCTTGTCTTGTTGTGTTTTGTGTTCACCATGGGGGCGCCCAGGACACTCCGGGCACCCTGCTCAGCTGTTGCCTCACTCCTTTGAGGCACTCTGAGCTGCAGACACTCGTTCCTTCGGTCCTGCATCCAGGGTTAGTCCAAAACACAATAAAACAATAAAATAATAGGTTTACAGCCTCAGCTGTCTTGGTTCTAACTTTGGTCTCCAAAATGGAGCCCTAGGTCGAACCGATGCCTAATGTTCCCTCGGAGGGGAACGCGTCCTCACCTACTCCTCTCGGGAGAGTTTACCTGGTGCCAACCGGATCCTCCAGTTGGACTTTTGCCCGGCAGCCCTTCACCAGGTCTTGGTTTTCGCCTAGCAGCCCTTCGCCAGGACTTGGTTTTCGCCTAGCAGCCCTTCGCCAGGACTTGGTTTTCGCCCAGCAACCGTTCGCCAGGACTTGGTTTCTTGACAGCCCATCGTCAGGTGCCTAGCATCCCTTCGCTAGGACTTGGTTTTCGCCCAGCAACCCTTCGCCAGGACTTGGTTTCCTCACAGCCCATCGTCAGGTGCCTAGCAGCCCTTCGCTAGGACTTTGTTTCCTGCACTTTCAAGCAGCATTGTTAAACAACAAATAACCCTTAACTTTGAATCCTTTGCCAATATCAAAACAAGGTTCGATCTGGTGCTTCCTGCACCAACAATCTCCCCCTTTTTGATTATGGCAACACAATTCAAAGTTAAGGAAAAAGATAGCAGTTTAAGCATAAAGGTTAAGACTAATAAAACATATCAATTCGTAACAGTCTAAACCCAAATGTAATTTGAACAGTGAAAAGAGAGAGAGAACAAAAATTTCTCATGCTCATTCTCCCCCTGAATAATTAACTTAACTCTTAACTTTGACCTTTCCTCCCCCTTTGACATATATCAAAAACAAGCATGGGTGAACAAGGTATCTAACAGGGATTTATGAGTTTTTCTAAGTGCTTTATGTTTTTGACAAAGTATTTTTCAAGAATCGAGTAAAAGCATTTTCAAAACTTAGATAATTTACCATTATGAAAAAAAAATTCAGGCTTAAAAAAATTTACAACTTTTTATAAGGAAAAAAAAATTAGGCAAAATTTCCAAGTTTCCAAAAAAAAATTTAACTTTTAGAAAAGGAAACTTTACTTAGAAAATTTTTCAAGAAATTTTTCACGCTTAGAAAATTTTCAAGAAAAGGATTTTTCAGGCTTAACAAGTTTTTAAACTTTGGAGCAAGTACTTTTTAGAAGAATTTGAAAATTAAGTGTCAAGTACTTGATTGAGAAAATTAGGTAAAAAAAATACCCGTTAAATACTTAAGTACTTAGAAATGATTTTTGAAAAGAATGATTTTTGAAAAGAATTGTTAAGTACTTAGAAATATTATTTAATACTTAAAATGATAAAGTTAAGTATTTAACTTGATTTGGGAGAATATGTTTTTGAAAAAGAATTAAGTGCTTAATATGTTTTTGAAAGAGTTAAGTAAGTACTTAAAACATTTTGAAAAAGAAGTTAATACTTTTTGAAGAGAGAAAAAAAATTTAAATTTGAAAGTTTTGATTCCCACTCTTCTTTCCAATCTCTCCCCCTGGATATATATCAATAACGGAATATGTTTTGAAAGAAGTTTTGAGAAGAAATTGTGTATCAGAGCTTATGAGTTTTGAAAACATAAAAATACTTGGTATAACTCTTAAAAGCATAGCAAAAGCTTAAATTTCCAGATTAAGTCCATTTTGAAGAGTATTATGCAAAAAAAATATTTTGTATTTGTAAAAAAAATTTCGAAAAAGAGTTTTGAAAAGATTTTTCAAGTACTTTTGAGATAAATTATGATTTGAAATACATACGTACTTTTAGAAAAGTATTAGATTTTTTTTTGAAAACAAAATATTTCACTTGACTAGGTTTCTTTTCCAGTCTGACACAATCCTAGGAAACCTTGTTGACTACAAGGACATTTCCTAAGTGTCCTGGAAATTTTCCAACCTAAGTAAATGTTATTCCGAAAACAATTTCATAAGTCACACAAATTCTAACAAATAGTATTTTGAAAACCTTAGATTTTTGCAAGAGTTTGAAATAAAGCATGTTATTAAATAATTTCTTTAATTTTGACCTCCCCCTAAACTTGACTCAGTCCTGGGAAGCTTGTTGACCACAAGTACTCTTCCTTTGAGTCTTAAGGTTTGAGTCAGATTAGAAAGAACTGTTTAACAAAGACATAAGTAAAAAGAAACTTTTTCTGAAGTTTTTCTTTTGACTTAGACTCCCCCTTAATTTGACACATCCTAGGAGTCCTTGAAGATCATGAAGTGGACCTTTCCTCTGTGTCTTTAGGGTTTGTCAAGATCAAAAGAAGCACTTTTGAACAATCTTCTGAGTATGATAACTTTCAAGGAGGTAAATTTTTGAAAACTCAATTTGGAATAATAACACAGTTTAAAAAAATTTGAAATGATAATAATTTTTCCAAAGCGATAGTAATATATTAAGGTTTTTGAATCAACTTTTGAAAACCTTATTTTGAGATAATAATAAGTTTTAGAGCATGAGGTTTTTGAAAAATCTGAATTTTTGAAAAAGATTAAGAGGAACTCCCCCTGTATCCGACATAGACTGACTTTATCTAAATTCCTTAAGGGATTTCAGTGTTGAGCAGGTTTGACTATGTTGACTAGGGTTGACTGTTTTGACCAAGTTTGACTCAGTTGATAATGTTTGACAATCAATAACTAAAACAAAACAAGCCCTAGATTATATTTAAAATGAGTCTATCGAGATATTTAACATGAAATTTCATATTAAAAAAAATGTTAGGAATGAAAAGTAGGGTACAAAAAAAAAGGTAAGCTTAAATAACTCTTGCAAACTGAATCATACTTTTAGCTCCTAGATGTCTCACCCAGTTCTATGTGATCAAGCATGTTAACCTTATGGGTTTTGTGAGACAGGTTTGAAGGTAAAAATGATTTTGAAAAGGAATTTTCATTTATTTTGAAAAAAGTTATTTAATTTTGAAAACAGATTTGAAAAAAAATAAGTTTAGAAAGCAGAAATTTTGAACACTGATTAAGTGATTTTTGAAACAGAATAAGTTTGAAAAATAGAATTTTTGAAAACAGATTAGAATCTATAATTATTTGAAATTTATGTTAGATTCGAATTTGACAAAAGATAATTTGAATTTGAATTTCAGAAATTGGCTTCTAGGTCTTGGCGAGGCACTAGGCCTTCTTTGGCCGTAGCCTTATGGGATCATCCACCCTTTCCTTGACAAAGCCTTTTAATGAAATTTCATTTTCAAATTAAATTAGGTCATTTTCTGGTCTAACTAGCTTGGGTCTTGGATCGGTAGCTTCGGCTGGTTTCACCAGTCTAAAGAGACCAAGTAGACTTGATCTTATTAGAGTTGGTTTCCCCAACGTACTATCATCTCACCTCCTCCCAATACTATGTTTTCAAATTTCAAGTAATTGGTTAAGTCCTTAAGCTAACTAAACCTAAGTCTAAGCATGGTAAATTGCAGAAATTAAATAAACAATCAATCAATCAAACATGCAATTTAATAAAAAATTATTTAAGTCACTTCAAAATGGTAATAATATTCTAGATTTTCGCAATAAGCAATGTTATGAATTATATTTTCATATGAATTAATCATGTTGTTCATAGTAAATAATGGATTATTAAATACTGTAAATTTACCATTTGATTCCCTTTTGGAGGTCTCCCCCTTGATTTTAGCCATCTTGCCTTTGCTTGATTGTTTCCTCAGTATTTTGTAGTGGTCGCGAGCTAACCGGACAAGTTTCCGAGGATACCTTTCTTTGTCGTCAGATTCTGAGTCTGAGTTGGACTCAGGTTCTAGTTGAGGCCTCTTTTGCAGTTCTCTTGGAGTTTTCCCTGCAATAAAACTTATACCTTTCTCAACCATTATAGTATCTATTTGATTATTCAATTCTAATTTAGAAAAAGATTCAAAATTAGTTACCATCTTAGTCAGTTCGTCGTCTGATTCTACTGGTTCGATTTCGATTCTGGATTCGAGTTCAGATTCTGATTCGGCTATCTGTGCTTGGACATCAAGTACCTCAATGTCGGAGCTCTCTTCGTGTAGGTTGATTAGTTTCTCCCACATTTCTTTAGCACAGTTGAAGGATCCAACTAGCTTGAGTTGTTCGTTAGTTAGACCGCATTGAAGAATTGCAGTTGCTCTTGCATCAGTCTCAATTTGGTTGAGAGTTGGTTCATCCAGTTTGTCCCATGCAATTGATAGTCCATCTTCTGTAGGGAGGTGGAACCCTGTTTGAATTATCAACCAGAGATCTAGATTGTCCTTCAGGTGGGATTCCATTAGACTCTTCCAGGTTCTAAAGTTCTCGCCAGAGAATAGAGGCGGACGAACACTGTTCCATTCTTGATTGGCCATTAAGGATAAATCTTGCACACAAGGGAAAAAAAATAGAGATGTACCAAGACTTGGTCTTGGATTAGTAGTGCGGGAGAGAGAGAAAAACAAGCTCAAAAGGTGTTTGCACGAATTTCGAGGTAAAATAATAATAAAATTTTTTTTGAAAATGTTGACCTTAACAATTTTGATTAATGAAGAAAAAAGTAAGAAAAAAATTTCTCGAATTAAGATAGCACGAATTTCGAGGAAAAATATTAAAATAATAATAAAAAAGATTTTACAACAAGTTTTCACAAATTGATTCTTTTATCAATTCTGACATATGGTGAGAAAATGAGAATTCAGAATTGAAAAAGGCGTAAGGATATTTTAAATACACTCACAGATATTATTTATTTGAAAAATAAAGCGAAAAAAATTCGAAAAAAAATTTTCAAAGTGATGGTTGCACCAACTTTGAATAACCCCGCTCTGATACCACTTGTTGGATCGAGAAAGGCGAGAGAGGGGGGGTGAATGTCGCAAATCGTTCGGATTTAAAAAGAATAAGTGCGCAGCGGAAATAAGACACAAAAACAATGCTAACACGGTCGTTTTACTTGGTTCGGAGCCTGTGTCGACTCCTACTCCAAGGCCCACGGTCGTTGACCGTTTTCTGCGGGCAATTCTATACGTTCGAGAAAGTTTCAATAAAAAGTATTACAGAATCAGCCTAGTAAACTTAATTAAGCTCTTCGTTACCGACGTCCGGTGTAAATCGGAGTGTTGGAGCAGCAGGACGTCGTCAGCTCGAGTTGGAAGAGTTCTGGAGCGTGTCGTGGAAGCAGAAGAGCGTGGAAGCATCGCAGTAATTGATGCTCTGAAGAAGGAGGTCGAGGGCCCTTTATATAGGGCCTGGGGGCGCCCTGGTCGACGGGGGCGCCCCCCCACGTGGCGCTTGATCCCCAAAAGGCGCGGTCAAGGGTTTATCCCTAAGAACTCGGGATAACCCTTTGACGGGGGCGCCCTTGACGCTGGGGGCGCCCTGGTTGACTCGGCCAGCTCTTATCCGCAGCACTGAGGTCTCCTCGGCAAGTCTGGCTGGGGGCGCCCGGGACAGCGGGGGCGCCCTGGGCGTGTAGCGCAGACGCGGCAGAGTTGGTTTGCAATGGGGGCGCCCGGGACAGCGGGGGCGCCCTGGGTATGTACTGTCGAAGTCCTTCTTGTCTTGTTGTGTTTTGTGTTCACCATGGGGGCACCCGGGACACTCCAGGCGCCCTGGTCAGCTGTTGCCTCACTCCTTTAAGGCACTCTGAGCTGCAGACACTCATTCCTTCGGTCCTGCATCCAGGGTTAGTCCAAAACACAATAAAACAATAAAATAATAGGTTATACAGCCTCAGCTGTCTTGGTTCTGACTTTGGTCTCCAAAATGGAGCCCTAGGTCGAACCGACGCCTAATGTTCCCTCGGAGGGGAACGCGTCCTCACCTACTCCTCTCGGGAGAGTTTACCTGGTGCCAACCGGATCCTCCAGTTGGACTTTTGCCCGGCATCCCTTCACCAGGTCTTGGTTTTCGCCTAGCAGCCCTTCGCCAGGACTTGGTTTTCGCCTAGCAGCCCTTCGCCAGGACTTGGTTTTCGCCCAGCAACCCTTCGCCAGGACTTGGTTTCCTGACAGCCCATCGTCAGGTGCCTAGCAGCCCTTCGCTAGGACTTTATTTCCTGCACTCTCAAGCAGCATTGTTAGACAACAAATAACCCTTAACTTTGAATCCTTTGCCAATATCAAAACAAGGTTCGATCTGGTGCTTCCTGCACCAACAAAGTGTTCCTTACCCTTATCTGCAGCATAAGACAACACATAAACTAGTAAGCACAAATGCTTAGTAAGGATCCTGTCCTACTCGTAAAATCCATACGAAAGAATACAACATGTACACATAACAAATCATAAGCATGAGTTCATCAAAGCATACTAAACAACCAAGTTTCTAAGCATGCAGTATAAAGTACCTTAAGCATACCCTTCACATATAATAAATGTTTTCAATGAATGTTTTCAAAACATTTCCATAAAGGTATTACTTAAAAATACATCCATATCATATAGGGCCCAGTTGTGTACCACATATCGCGCGTTACCTATTGCGCGTTCCCTAATGAATTGGTGTAGCGAGCCACCAATCAATTAGAGCAGGACCCTTCCGTCCTACCGGAGCCATGACCTTACGTTAACATGCACCCCGGATTTGTTTAACGACCCCCTTCCGAGTCGGGTACACAACTTCTAATGTAAAATACTTATAATGCTTTTACATATATGCTAAGGAGTACTCCAATCCACTCTTAAGGAACACACCACTCTACAAGGGTGCTCATGATCCCATAGGGACACACCACACAACATAAGGGGTGCTCTTGATCCCATACTTAGTGGAGTATCCTTTCAAGCATTTTATCATACACATCACACGCAATTCATAAAGGGTGCCCCATGGGCTATATTAACATGCTCATACATACATCATATTTCAACCACTTACACATACTTATATATGACAAGATTGGTCACATAAATCATATTCATGTCATAGGAAGTGGTAGCATGCTTCATGAGTTAATTGAGTTCTTCTTAACCCTAAACCTAAGGTTTTGGCCGAAAGTCAAGGGTAGAGGTAGCTTAGGTTTTTGACATCAAACATCCCATACAAACATCATATATATATACATCATGTATCATACTAAGCATAGCATACATCATGGGGTAATCAACTTTCACAAACCTAATATATCATGCCTTGGCCGAAAATCATGCTAGGGGAAAACTTAGTTTTCAAATCAAACCTTCCATTTAAACATCACATGCACATACGTATCATTATCCCCAAACATAAGCATATCCTATAGGTATTTTAACCTTCGCAAACCCTAACTCTAGGGTGTTGGCCGAATGTGTAGGGTAGGGGAAATTAGGGTTTTTGAATCAACCTTCATACAAGCATTTACACAAACATCTCACATACATATCATGCCACTTATTAAACATAGATTACATCATAGGATAATTATGCAACCCTAAACCCTAATCCCTCTAGGGTTGGCCGAAACTTGTAGGGTAGGGAAAAAGTTGGGTTTTTGTAACCAAATATTTATACAAACACCTTGTCTACACTATCATATAATACACTAAACATAAAATACATCCTAGAGAAATTCAACTCTTAAACCCCTAAATTCCTTGCCTTGGCCGAAACTTACACAAGGGTAAAACCCTAGTTTTTGTTCATAACATCATGAAAAAAATCCACATACATATATACCCTAAGTCTCAAGGGGTCTTCTCTTGTATCAAGGAGTAACCAAGGCCTCCCCTTAAGGGGTGGCCGAAACTTACAAAGGGGGAAATCCCCCATTTTCGAAAACCACAAAAGCAAAAGAATCACACACAACTATTACACTGCAGGTGAGGGGATACTTACATCCTTTCGCTTGACTTTCCCTTTCTCTAAACCTTTAGAATACCCTTGGTTGAAGGAGGGTGAGTGTTCTCCTTATTAGCACTTCCCTAGAACCTTTGGCCCTAGTAGAGGGCAAGATCTTTGGATGGTCTTCTTCCTTCTAATTCCCTAGGGTTAGAACCTTAGGGTGTATTTTTTTCGAAAATTGAAAGGGAGAAGAAGATGAGTTTCGGTGGGGAGAGTGAGGAAGAAGAAGAGAAGAAGTTATTCCAACCTCTCCCTCTCTTATTTATATTTTTCTCATGAAGAGACATGTCTCTTCACTTCCCTAGCTTTAACAAGCATATTTCTTATTCTCTCTACATGAAACATGGCTTGGTGCGTTGGTTATGACATGATTAGTGCAACTAGGAGGTTCAAGATTCGATCCTTGCTTTCTCCTTTTTACACTTTCTTTTTATCACATTTTGGACTAATCCATATCAAGCCCATTAAACCAAGCCCATCATAACATTTCATAAAAATGTTTCATGAATTCATAGTATTTCATATGGGGGAAATTTTGGGGTGTTACAGTGTGTTTCCCAACTCCTTTGGATCATGCACACCTTAGAGGATTATGAGTTACATTACACCAATGTCAAAGTCTTGTGTGACAATGTAAGTACAATCAACTTAACAAGAAATTCGGTTCATCATTCTAGGACAAAACACATTGAAGTGAAACATCACTTCATTAGAGACCATGTGGCAAGGGGAGACATAGAACTACACTATGTTGAATCCAAGTCGAACCTAGCCGATATCTTTACCAAGACTCTTCCGAAATCGGAGTTCACATCCTTAAGAAGAGGGCTTGGAATGTGTTTTGTGGAAGTATAGGATGAACTTGGAGACATTAGCTTTGAATAAGGGTGCTTGATCCATTAGGGTGATACATTTGGCACACTTGTGCTTGTGGCACATTGTTGAACCATTAAAAGTATCAATATATGAAAACTAGACCAACTATGGGGAAAACAAGTGTTTAATGAATGGATACTTTGCCCAAAGATCATAGTTGGACATTTTAAACTTTTAAAAACCATTTTATATCTTACATACTTTGCAATCTTTTTAAAAGTCATATGGTTGCAAAATTGGATTGAAAGTTTGATACAAAATGTAGTGTTTTCAAAACTTTTGGATTTTTATCAAAAGTCATGCATGGTTGAAATTTTATATGGTTTAATATTTTTCCCTGATAGAGTATAACATTTCAAACATGTATGCAAAACTTTATAATTTTTGGAATTTTCTGGAATTTTCTGGGAGTTTCTGAAATTCGATAGAAAACCTGAAAAATCAGACTGATAGCGTATCAGTCGACTGCCCTATGGGCAGTCGACTGGCACGGCTATTTTCCAGCCAATGTGAGAAATTTTAGAAATTGAAAATTCTTTCTCTTGATGCCATGGGTTTTGGTTGCTTGAGGCAATCATTTTGATGGTGTCAAAGGGGTAGAATGGATGGTTTAAGTTAGAATTTTGACTTAAAATGGATGATTTTAGGTACTTTATCTAACTTAGAACTTGAATACTTGAATGTTTGAAAATGGAAAAGACATGGATTAAGGGGGAGGTACCTCTTAGGTTCTGATATGTCTTATATTTTTAATATATTGTTGTTGTTAAGTGAAAACTTAACTTGGATTATGAGTAGAATTGAAAATGGGAAGAAGACATAGATTAAGGGGGAGGTTACCTCCTAGGGATGTCTTAATTTTTCAATTGTTATGTATTGCTATTGCTATTGTGGTTGTTGTTTATCTCTAACTTAAACATATTGCCACACATCAAAAAGGGGGAGATTGTTGAGGCAATCGACCCTTAAATGATTGGAAGATCATGGTTTTGATGTGTGGGCGAATAGGTTTAAAGTTAGAGTGTTATGTTGTATTTGATATGTGTGATTGAGTTTGCAGGACTTGGAGAATTACACATGGTGGACATATCCGAGGGACGAGAGCCGAGGGAGGAGAGCTCCAAGGGCAAGCCGGGAAGTGGACTTCAAGGGCACACGTGAAGGGTGACATGGAGGCAAGCCAAGGGAAGGCTTGCGTGCACATCCGAGGGACGATAGCCAGAGGAAGAGGACTTCAAGGGGCGAGCCAAGGGAGCAGACCTGAAGGCACACGCGAAGAAAAAGGTCCGGAGTGGCTGGAACTAAGCTGGGAGGTAGGGCAGTCGACTGGCCTAGAGGCAGTCGACTGCCAAAACCCACAGAAAGTTCGTAGCCTCGGACCAGTCGACTGCCCCATGGGCAGTCGACTGGTATACCCCGAAACTAGCCGTTGGCTAGCTGTTGGCTAGTTGGGACCGGGTGCATGTTGACATGGATACGGATTCGTAATTTTAAAATTTAATTACGTGCAGCGGAAGGTTTAGCATAAATAATTTCTCATATTATTTTAACCACGTATCTAGCATGCAACCTTATGTTGTGGAGACATGATCATACATTTAAAATTTTGCAGAAAGTAAACTAATTTACTTAATACCTCGCGTAACTCGTAGAAAGGGACAAGATCCAACCGTAGCGTCCCTTGGAAGCTCTTCCTCTATTCACGTCCACGCCGAGTTCTCTTCGGGATGACTTCGCAAAGCCACGAGTTTCGTGCCGACAAGAACTACTAGATTCTCCAAAGGCACGACAAGAATATCAAGAGAGAGAGATGAAAACTAACCACCAAGTAACGGAATCAAGATTCTGGGGAAGGAAGGAGTTGCGACCCGCTTCTACTTCTTCTTCGGCACCTTCTTGGTGGATGTGGCTCACAGCAACTAGAAGGGGCGCCGGCCCTAGAGGAGGGAGAGGGCGCCAGCCCTAGAGGAGGTAGAGGGCGCCGGCCCTAGAGGAGGTAGAGGGAGAGAAGGAGAGAGAGAGGGCTTGCTTCTTAATCTCTTGATTTGAATTCAAGCCTTGCCTTGGTTCCTTTATATAGTAGCCTCTCCATCGCCAAGTCTCCCTTCTAACGGAATAAATTTTCATAAGAAATTTATCTTATAAATTTTCCTATGAATTATTCCGTTATGCCAAGTTTTATTATAACTAAGTTTATAATAAAAACAAACACATCTCCCCTTTTATTATGGAATAAATTTTCACAAGAAATTCATTTTATAATTTTTTCTTATCATGGAAAAATCAATTTATAATTGATTTTATAAAATAAAATAAATCAATCCAAGGTTTATTTTATTTTCCATGAAAATAAATCTCTTTATATAAATTTCTTTATATAAATTTCTTTATCCATAATTTTATAAAACAAATCGCATTTGATTTATTTTATAATTTAAACCAAATAATTTGGTTTCCCTCCTCATTGTGGCCGGCCAAACGAAAGAGGATGGGGACCCTCTTTGGCCGGCCAAACCAAGCCGTCTTCTTGCGAATTAAACTCATTTAATTCGTCCAATAAGCCTTCAAAAGACTTAGCCATTTTAAGCTTCTGGTGCGCCTCTGATAAATTCAGATTCGACTTATTTCTTTTGATCGGAAAATCCAATTTTCAACTCGTTTTAAATCACTCGGATTACTCGTAGTGCGTGTGACTAAATAGGCTTTCAATTTATGTTGACCGTCTATAATTAACCAATTATAGAACGATCATGAGTGGCACCTAGTAGTACATCATGATCCCCAATTAATCGAAAGATCAACGGTTAACCTCAGAAATAATTCTGAAACCCTTCAGCAGCTATAATGAGTTGTGCCTCATTCCCTTCACCATCTTATACCCACTTGGTTCAGGACACGGTCTATGTGTGTCAGTCCCCACTAGGCTGAGTACGTCACACCTAGCCCAAGTAATGTCTTTCTCATCCAACGGATTCTAATTACTCTCATGTTTCCTAGAGGATTCATACTCGGAACATGTTGTGCTCTGGCCAGAGGCTTCGAGTAACAATCCGACGATAGGCCTTGGGTATACATCTCCTCGCAAGGAGTGGTGAATCCTTTGTAGGCTGTTCAAAAATCTTCGAGCACTTCGGCTTATACCTAACCATCCTGGGTCCACACCTCCATGGAGATGCTTGCTTAAGATGTCAAAGTATAAGTCTCCATGACCAAGATGACTTGAACACCGCAAGTCTAAGGAACATCGCACTTAAGCTGCAGTAAGAACTTCATTGACATATCTATATGTAGATTACCATATGAAGTCTTACAGCTAGTCACTCCAATGAACTAGTTCCCTTAACTAGCATTCATGTTTATCTCCGGACATCCCAATGTCACCAGATAGTGAGAATCAACTGATTAGAGAATAACCCATGCTAGTCTCAACAGAATTGATAGTGTCCATATTTATCAATTCATCGACTAGGGACAATTTCAATACTTCACAATTGCACATGTAGATATAATCACTAGTTGTGAATTCATCATAAATTCTCTCATGCTGTGAATTGTATTGCGGACATTCAGTAAATGAGTTTAAGATCTCAATCAAATACACGAACATGTATACTCAAATAGTGAATATTCATTTATTAAAGTAAATGATTACAATCATAAGGCGATTGCCTTAGGACACTTCTCTCATATTACTAACAAACTCCCACTTGGTCTAATGCCAATCGCTACGGTATCCAATACCACAGGCTCTAACATGACCCTCAAACTTGCTTTGAGGCAAGGCCTTAGTTAAAGGATCCGCTAAATTCCTTTCAGTGAGAATTTTCTCAATTTGTATATCATTCCTACTTATAATCTCTCTGATCAGATGATAGCGGCAAAGCACATGTTTGGATCACTGATGAGACCTTGGTTCCTTTGCTTGTGCAATAGCTCCATTGTTGTCGTAATAAACCGGTATTGCTTCATCAATGGTTGGAACCTCACCAAGTTTCGAGACAAACTTTTTGATCCAGACTGCTTCCGTGGTAGAATCCGCTACGGTGTATTGTTTGGAACTCTTCCAACTTATTGCGCCTCCATTCAAAGTATATACGTATCCAGACTGAGATTTGGAGTCATCCTTATCTGTCTGGAAACTGGCATCTGTATACCCACGTATTACCATATCTTATTCTCCATATATTAGGAACACATCCTTAGTTCTTCTTAAGTACTTAAGGATTGTCTTGACAGCCGCCCAATGATCCATTCCTGGATCAGACTGGTATCTGCTCGTGATGCTCAGAGCATACGATACATCGGGCCTAGTACATAACATAGCATACATGATAGATCCTATCGCATCCTATCGCGGATGCATAAGGAATCTTATTCATGCAAATCCTCTCGTCTTCTGTGTGCGGACACATAGACTTTGAAAGGTTGATCCCATGCCTGATGGGAAGGTAACCTTTCTTGGATTTTGACATGCTAAACCCTTTTAGCACTCGGTCTATATATGTAGACTGCGAAAGACCAAGCAACCGTTTTGATCTATCTCTATAGATTCTAATCCCAATGATATAGGTTGCTTCTCCCAGGTCTTTCATGGAGAAAGTTTTGGACAACCAAATTTTAACTGACAGTAAGACTGATATATCATTTCCTATAAGCAATATGTCATCGATATATAATACTAGGAATACGACTGCACTCCCACTAACCTTCTTGTACACACAAGGTTCGTTAGGATTTTGTGAGAAATCAAACTCTTTGATTGTCTCATCAAAACGGATGTTCCAGCTCCTGGATGCTTGCTTCAGTCCATATATGGATCGTCGAAGCTTGCATATTTTGGTTTTATCAACCGATATGAGACCTTCAGGTTCTATCATGTATACATCCTCAAGCAGGTTTCCATTATGGAAAGCTGTTTTCACATCCATTTGTCATATCTCATAATCATAATGAGCTGCTATGGCCAGGAGCATCCGAATGGATTTACCTTCCATGTCGGTTTTCTTCTTGAAAACCCACTTGCACCCTATGAGCTTAATCCCTTCAGGTGGGTTAACCAAGTCCCATACTTGATTTTTGTACATGGAATCCATTTCCGACTTCATGGCTTCAAGCCATTTGTCCCTTTCTGAACTTTTCAGAACATCTTCATAACTGATAGGTTCATCATCGCATATCAGTAACACATCGTTTGATTCACTTATGAGAAATCCGTATCTCTCTGGAATATTGCGTGTCCTATCATTGATATCTCTATATCCATGACTTATGAGATCAAGTCATCATGTTGACCTACATGCTAGTCTCTACGTATTAACATTGTCCCTGAAGGGAGAGTTGTCAGGAATCTAGACTCCCAACTCTCTGTAGGCACCTGTAACTTACTAGCAAAAGGTACTGATACGAAAGAATGGGTCGCCCCAGTGTCAAACAGTGTAGTAGCTAAATGCTGAAAAATAACTATTTGACCTGTTACGACCGTGGAGGCACTGGCAGCTTCTTCCTTCGTGAGGGAAAAGACTCTGGCATTGGTTGGAACTGGTGCTGCTTCCAATCCTCCCTGACTGATCTGAGGTCCCTCCAGCATAGTAGGCATGTAATGTAACTGAGGCTGGCCTCCATACTGAACGGACTGCTGAGGAAGTACTTTAAACTTGTTTGGGCAGTCTCTGGATCTGTGTCCCTCTTGTCCACATGAATAGCATCCAGTTACACCCAAAAGGCATGTTCCTGGATGGTTCCTCCCACACTTAGGACAAGGTGGATACCTAGCTTGCTTATTCTCTGGTTTTCCTTTCTGGCTGCCAGGCCACTGCTTCCTTTTGTGGTTCTTGTTCTTCCAGTTCTGGCTATTTGGCTGAGGCTTCTGGCCTCCTATTGTCTTGTTCTCAATCAGGACTGGCTTCTGCTGTGCTTGCTGTGCCTTGATGCTATTCAGGTAGTTCTCTGAGATTAGGGCACTACTGACCAACTCCTCGCTGGTCTGGGGTCGGTGCATCCCGCTGTTCACGTTGAGTGCTATCTCCGGGTTCAGCATGCGAAGCATCAGTCTGACTCGCTCCTTCTCTGTGCTGACTAGCTCTGGGCAGAGGCGAGCTAGTCTGTTGAACTTTGCAACTGCTTCTCCCACTGGTAGGCTACCCTGTCTGAACTCCATGAAGTCCTCAAAGTGCTTGTTGGTAACCTTCATGTGGAAGAATTCCTCATAGAACTCGTGCTCAAAATCTGCCCAGCTCATCTGGTTGACTATCTTCTTACTCTTGACTCGCTCCCACCACATACGAGCATCTCCAGTTAGGCAGAAGGAGGCACATTTGACCTTCTCGACCTCTGGCCAGTCAAGAAGCTCCATCGTGCTCTCTAAAGTCTTGAACCAAGCCTGGGCATCCCAGGGCTCAGTCGTGCCTGAGAAGCTTTCGGGTTTCAGCCTCTGCCACTGGACGAGGTATGCTTCTTGTCTTCGGTTCACAGCAGGGGTCTCCTGTGGGACTGGTGGAACTTCAGCCACTACTGGGGTTCCCACTCCTGCTGTGGGTGGTGTAGGGGGCACTGGGTGCTGATTCGCCATCAGTGTGGCGATGGTCTTCTGTTGTTCTGTAATCTGGGCTTGCATTTGAGCAATGACTGCCATCGGGTTTGGCTGTTCTGTGCCAGGCTCACTGTTATCTTGAACTGGAGTTTTGTTATTAGCATTAGGAGCTCGGCCTCTTCTTGCCATCTAATAATGCATAAGGGAACAAGAAATCACTATTACATCTCTAGGTATAAACTTATCTTCTTACTTAGAAATCTGATATCCATTCTAGGGATTAAACATGATTCCGTGATACTAAGGGATTAAACATGCTTCCTTGTTCTATGCACATGTGAGTAGTACTTAAGCATTTCTCTATACTGCAATTAAATAAAGGAGCAATAGAAAAAAAACTGAAACTTAAAGCTTTCTTACTTGAAGACGGCAAGGTTGATGCTGATGTGTGTGTGATGCTGGAGAATGGGAACTGCTCTGATACCACCTGTAGCGACCCGCCTTCTTACTGTCTTTAGACGGATCGTTACTTTTCTCTACTTCTCAACTTTTATACATGACTAAAGAAAATTGCGGAAATCTTGTTTTTTTTTTCTTTTAAATTCTGCTAACAATTATATTCTAACTTAAGCAATCATGTATAATAATACCATGTCATACTTTCTTCTCAAATCCCATAGCTAATACCTGTTGAAAACAGCCTTACCCTTCTTAAACTGCCTGTACCAGTCGACTGGTGACGTGGCAGTCGACTGGTACGCCTGTAATCAGTTTTACAGGTTTCGGCCCTTGCTTTCCAAGTCCACCATTCCTTCAATTTCGAGCCATATCAAACTACGACATCATTTCTATACTCTATATCAGTTTCCTAAACAATTTAGCCAATCAAACGAATCCATAGACTTGAATTTAGGACTTTTATGGAAGAAAATAAACTAAACAAGTTTATATAAACTTTCACAATAGAGTTTGTACCAATCTTGACTTCTATGAATTTATAACACCAAATACATGTTTTACGACCTTGCTAAAGCATTATGAAATGTGATTGCAACTTTTCTAAACATTTTTAAGCAATAAAACTCGATTCAAAAGAAAAATTGATACTATCTTGGCACAAACACCTTTTTCTCTAACAAAGTATCAACATTTCTAACTACTCACACTTTTACTCATCCAATGCAATCATGGGGATATATATGCTAAAGGAAATGACATGGAATCTTTACTCTAAGAAATTTAGCATATAAAACTATCCAAAACTCAAATACTCCATAATCTCCATAAAGCAAGAACTTGAAATTTGAATAAACTTAAACATTGCAATTCAAATAACTAAAATGTCTCGTCTCAAGGATCTCTCCATAATCAGCCACCACACACACTCTACTCAGCATCGCCTCGTCGTCTTCCTTCAGAATTGCTTGCCTTTACCTTTATCTGCAATAAGAGGAAATGCATCTATAAGCAAAAGCTTAGTAAGTACTATCTAGCTCACAAAATCTCGAATGTGTAAACATGCTTCTAGAACAATATGAAAATCATATGAGATACTAATATGCTTGAAAGAAAACTAAGAACATGTATAGCTCAAAACATGCATACTCAAGCAATAGATAATCTCAATTTACTTTTCTTGGCTCAACTTGAAACTTTAGCTATTCTTTAACTTTTGAAAACTTTCTGAAACTTTAGAAAACTTTGCTAAAGCATATACTTGAAAATAATAATCACTTGGATCCACTGAAGACGTAAGTACCATCTGATATGCGCGTTCCCTAAAAGGTTGGGGTAGCGAGCCACCAATCCTAATAGAGCAGACCTTGGTCTACCAGGGCCAAGACCTTGGAATTGGACACCTGGATTTCTTTAACGACGCCCTTGGACGCCGGGTACTGGCCTTATAAAATAAAATAGCTTTTCTTTCTTTTCTTTCTTATCTGTAAATGCCTTGGCATTTTCTGGAGCACCTTGCGTGCTAAAATCCCTAAGTCTTGACTTTTCGGGATTTCTTAAGGCCTTGGCCTTTTCTTTTCTTATCTTTATCTTCTCTTTTCTTTTCTCATAGCTTTTCTTAGTCCCTAATCTCATATAGGGCACTCAATAAAATATATAAGCATATAATGAACTAAGATCACATGCAAAAATCTTAACAAGAAGTAAATATCACTTTTAAAAACTTTTAAAGGAAATTCTCGCGGAAAAACCGCCTCTTACTGCAGGTGAGCAGTACTTACATTGATATCTCGGACTTACAACCAAGATTAACGTCTAGAGCTCGGGAGAAACTTGAGATCTCGGAGAATTCTTCACGCCTACGCGTTCCTCTCGTCGCGGGGATCCCGAATATAGGATTATCTCTCAGAGAAAAGCTTTGGCCGGCCCTCTAGGGCTTGGTGTGGCGTGCGCACAAGAGAGGGGAAGAAGAGGGGTCGGCGCAACTTGGGAGAGGGAGAGGGTTTGAGAGAAAATAAAACTTCTCTCTTTAATTATCTATTTATACTTAAGGGGCGGATCAACTTAACTATACCTTAAATTTAGTTCTCTCCGTCCATTGTTGTGCTTGATACCTAGCCCAGCTGGTCGCGCGCTTGTGTGGTCTCGCGGTGGTCGCGGGTTCGATCCACCGGCTGCACTTAATGGGTTTTTTTTTTCCAATTTCTCCTTTTTCCTTTTTCTTTTTCTTTTTCCAAAAATACCAAACGGACTCGGAAAATTCCATAAAAATACTCTAAAAATTCCTAAAAATATCTAGAATATTTCTAAACCATTTCTAAATAATTCTAAGGACTTTAAGAACTAAAAATGGGAATTTTGGGGTGTTACACAAACAACTTAGATAAGGTACTGACCCTAAGGTATAAATTATTTCCATCATGAAATAAAACACCCAATCACATGCATATCACTTGATTTAACCATAACTTCATGAATGTCTATAAAATTCTGTTTTAAGGCAAAATTTAAGGTCCCTTGGCCGAATGTTACAGGGGTCCCTTAGCCTAGATTCCACAAAATTTCTTGGCCTAAAACATTTATATAGCAAGGAAACAATCATTAGAACAATAGCCTACTTCATGCATCAACATTTCTCCATTTCATGACTTGGCCGAATTCTTCCAAGTCCTTTACATCATGGAGGGCATTCAAACACCATATATCCATCATATATTCATTATAAAAGGTAGTAACAATTTCATGAACTCTTCCTTTAAGTTTTTGGACATAGAAAAGGGGGTACCACTTTATGGCCGAAACTTCCCTCAAGGTTTTCTTCCATTTTCTTTCACCCAACATCACAAGCAAACATAAAAATTAAAAAAAAACATAAAAAGCCATTATGTTACAAGTGAGGGAGTCTTACCACTTGTGCTTATGTTCCCAAAAGATCTCAAAGTTTTGGAGAAGAAAAGACTTCTTAAACTCTAGCACTCCTCTTGTTCTTCTCTTCTTTTGGTCCGGTTTTCTCTAGGAGGTGAATGACTTGAAAATGGTAGCAAGGGCCACAAGGATTTCAGTGAGGAAGAGGAGGAAGGAGAAGAGTTTGGTGGAGAGAAAGGGGGAGGTTTCTTGGTCGAAATGCCTAGGCATTTCCTCCTCTTCATGACCTTTTATGGTGAGTAAAGAGGCAAGCACCTCTTTAATGGTGTCTCTTCAATTTTCTTGTGTCTCTTCATCTTCTTTCCCACTTATCTACAATTTTCCATCCTCTTCTAATAGCACTCCCTTGCTAGGTGAATTGGTTACATATGCATTCTTAAGGCTTGGCTTTTCTTTGAGGTCCAAGGTTCAATCCATGGCACCTCCTCTTCTTTTTGCTTTCTCTTCCTTTTATTATTTTTTTCTTTTTCCAAGCCCGCATAACCAAAGCTCACCTAGAGAATACTACTTATTTAATTCATACACATGCATATGCATTTCATTATTCATTCATACATGTGTAGGATACTTAAGCATAACATTAAATATAATACCTAAGCATAATTATCACACATCCACTACGTGTCAAGATAATGTCTAACATTTCTTTATTCGCAACTTTTCCCCCTAAATTCATAATATTATTCTTGGCCACATGTTCCATTATTACTATGCTAGAGTGGAAAATTTGGGGCGTTACAAGTCGACTAATCATTCTATGGACCTTACCAGTAGACTGATCAAGCATCAGTCGACTGGTCTACCCCTATACCTAAGGTTTCCCTTCCCTAAGCACATTTCTCTCAGCACTCAAACCCTAGGATTTCTTTCCCGAGTGCAATTCCCTCAGCACTCGACCCCTCACGACTTAGTTCACTCTCCATTCAGCAGCCTCGACCTGTTGCCTTCAAGCCCTCTTTAACATTGGCTCTCGTCCCTCGGATGCATGCAAGCCCGCGACTTGTCTCCCATGCCACCCTTCACGTATGCCTCGAAGTCCGCTTCCCTCAGCTCATCGTCCTTGCTCCAGCAGCCTCGATCTGTTGCCTTCAAGCCCTTTTCGACTTTGGCTCTCGTCCCTCAGATGCATGCAAGACCACGACTTGTCTCCCATGCCATCCTTCACGTATGCCTAGAGGTCCGCTTCTCATAGCTTATCGTCCCTGCTTTGTCCACGGTCCCTCAGATGCATGCAAGCCTTCGGCTTGTCTCCCATGCTATCCTTCACTGGACCCAAAGACGTCCAACTAAGTCCATGTGTATCCTGCATACCTGCACACTTAAATACACATATCAAATACAAGGGTAAACCTAACTTAAACCCTTTGCCCAAACATCAAAACTCATGGTCAATCTGGACCATAGATTGCCCCAACAGAAGAAGCATGACATCTAGTCTCATCACAAGAGACCCTTTTATAGTCATCCAAGTGAAGATGAACCTAGTGTGAATGCCAATAAAACTCAAGGAATACCAAAACATATTCAAGGTAGTTTTTTCATCTTCACTTCATCTAATGAAGAGAATAGTTCAATTTGGTTTTTTCATCTTCTCTTCATCTAATAATGAGAATAGTTCAATTTGATTTTTTTTTTCACCTTCTCTTCCTCTAATAATAATATTCATTAACCTTTTAATGAATATTATTCATTCTCAAGTGGTTGAGTCTAATCTAAAAGAGTCTAACTTAGATTAGACTCAATCCCTCAACTCAATTGGATTCATTAGAGTCTAACTTCATTAATCCAATTCATGATCATAATTTAGTCGAATTAATTCAATTTATCTCTGAGTCATTGTGTCCTTTGTGCGTGACCCAATAGATTCTCGTAACGTTGACAATGCATCTAAATTACTTTATATATATAATCAATGAGGGGCATCTAGTAATGCATCATTACTACTAAAGCGACTAGAATATCGAGATCCGAGATAACCTTTCCATGACTATTATAATGTATGACTTTATCCTTCTGTCCTCGATATCTAGATTGATCAATAAGGCATAGACCATGTCATCCTCTAAACTGTTGGGTATGGTTTGGCAGGTTTCCTAAGTGAATACTCGATCTTTCTGAGAGACCTCTCTATGTCTACGGATTAAAAAATTAATCCGAATGGAGACCCGCCTCCCTACTACCGTCTTGTGCCATATCGAACGATCCAAATCACAACTCGGCCAATTACCAAAATCGGCCTTGTGATTAGCTTAACCGTTCGACCACGAAAAAGGTGACGAGTTGATCACCGACTTTTGTGTTTATGGTCGGGGTTCAGTTAGTAAATTAATGGCTATGATACAAAATTAAATTAATAAACTAACACACATAAAATGACGAGGTTAGTAAACCTAGCACAAAATTGACATAAGAATAATCAATGGAGCATGGGAAGAGATATACCTTCCCGATCACCTCGCTGTTGGGAACGGGTGCATGTTGACATGGATGCGGGTTGGTAATTTTAAAAATTAATTACGTGCAGCGGAAGGTTTAGCATAAATAATTTCTCAAATTATTTAACCACACATCTAAGCATGCAATTTTATCTTGTGTAGACATGATCATATATTTAAAATTTTGTAGAAACATAAACTAATTTACGTATTACCTCGCGTAACTCGAAGGAAGGGACGAGATCCAACCGTAAGCGTCCCTTGGAAGCTTCGCCTCTATTCGCGTCCATGCCGAGTATCTTCGGGATGACTTCACAAAGTCACGAGTTTCACGTACTCGAGAACTACTAGATTCTCCGAGAACGCGACAAGAAAAATCAAGAGAGAAGTCGGAAGACTAACAACAAAAGGATGGCTGGAATCAAAATTCCAGCGAAGCAAAAGAAGAGGCTTGCGGCAAAAAGATCCTTGCAGCAAACTCTAATTCTGACAGCACCTTCTTTCGGCCAAGAGATGGCCGGAGCTTCCTTCTCCAGCAGCAGGTGGTGGTCGGCAGGGAAAGGGCAGGGGCGGCCGGCTGGTGCTCCTTCTTGGGGCTGGTTGGCGCATAGCAAGAAGGGGAGAAGAGAAGGAGAGAAAGAGAGGGAGAGAGTCTTTGCCTTCATCTCTTCGATTATCACCCAAGCCTTACCTTGGGTCCTTTATATAGTGGCCTCTCAACCATCAAGCCTCTCAAATATTGAATAACTTATTCCATCATGCCATGTTTGATTTTATATCATGGTTAAAATTATATTTTAATTCATGATAAAAAATCAATCATGTCTCTTCTCTCCTATGGAATAAATTTCCTTATCATGGTAAATCAATCCATGATTGATTTTATAAAATAAATCAATCCATGGTTCATTTTAATTTCCATGAAAAATAAACCAAACTTTGGTTTATTATATAAAAATTTATATCATCCATAATTTTATAAAACAAACCACACTTGGTTTATTTTATAAATTGAATCAAAAACTTGGTTCTCTCCCTTTGTTGTGGCCGGCCAAGCAAAGAGGATGGAGGCCCTCTTGGCCGGCCCATCCAAGCCAAGCCCCAATGATTAAACTTATTTAATTCATCTATTAAGTCTTCAAAAGACTTAGCCATTTTACGCTTCCGATGCGTCTCTGAAAAATTCAGATTCAACTTATCGTTTGGCTCAACCAAACTTAATCTCTCTTGATTGGAAAATCCAATTTTCAACTCGATTAAAATCCCTCGGATTACTCGTAGTGCGTGTGACTAAATAGGCTTTCGATTTATGTTGGTCGTCTATAATTAATCAATTATAGAACGATCATGAGTGACACCTAGTAATACATCATGATCCCCAATTAATCGAATGATCAACAGTTGACCTCAGAAACAATTTTGAAACCCTTCAGCAGCTATAATGAATCGTGCCCCATTCCCTTCACCATCTTATACCCACTTGGTTCAGGACATGGTCTATGTGTGTCAGTCCCCACTAGGCTGACTACGTCACACCTAGCCCAAGTAACGTTTTCACGTCCTACGGATTCTAATTACTCTCATGTATTTAAGAGATTTATACTCTGAACATGTCATGCTCTGGCCAGAGGCTTCGAGTAACAATCCGACGATAGGCCTCGGGTATACATCTCCTCGCAAGGAGTGGTAAATCCTTTGTAAGTTGTTCAAACATCTTCGGGCACTTCGGCTTATACCCAATCATCCTGGCTCCACACCTCCTTGGAGATGCTTGCTTAAGATGTCAAAGTATAAGTCTCCATGACAAAGATGACTTGAACACCGCAAGTCAAAGGAACATCGCACTTAAGCTGCAGTAAGAACTTCACTGAAATATCTATATGTAGACTACCATATGAAGTTTTACAGCCAGTCACTCCAATGAACTAGTTCCCTTAACTAGCATTCATGTTTATCTCCGGACATCTCAATGTCACCAGCCAGTGAGAATCAGCTGATTACAGAATAACCCTTGCTAATCTCAACAGAATTGATAGTGTCTGTATTTATCAATTCATCGACTAGGGACAATTTTAATACTTCACAATTGCACATGTAGAGATAATCACTAGTTGTGAATTCATCACAAATTCTCTCATGCTGTGAATTGTATTGCGGACATTCAGTAAATGAGTTTAAGATCTCAATCAAATACACAGACATGTATACTCAAATAGTGAATATTCATTTATTAAAATAAATGATAACAATCATAAGGCGATTGCCTTAGGACACTTCTCTCATATCACTATCAAACTCCCACTTGGCCTAATGCCAATCGCTACGGTACCCAATACAACAGGCTCTAACATGACCCTCAAACTTGCTTTGAGGCAAGACCTTAGTTAAAGGATCCGCTAAATTCCTTTCAGTGGGAATTTTCTCAATTTGTATATCATTCCTACTTATAATCTCTCTAATCAGATGATAGCGGCGAAGCACATGTTTGGATCGCTGATGAGACCTTGGTTCCTTTGCTTGTGCAATAGCTCCATTGTTGTCGCAGTAAACCGGTATTGCTTCATCAATGGTTGGAACCACACCAAGTTCTGAGACAAACTTTTTGATCCAGACTGCTTCGTTTGCTGCTTCTGAAGCTGTAATATATTCCGCTTCCGTGGTAGAATCCGCTACGGTGTCTTGCTTGGAACTCTTCCAACTTATTACACCTTCATTTAAAATAAATACGTATCCGGACTGAGATTTGGAGTCATCCTTATTTGTCTGGAAACTGGCATCTGTATACCCACGTATTACCATATCACCTTCTCCATATATTAGGAACACATCCTTAGTGTTTCTTAAGTAGTTGAGGATTGTCTTGACAGCTGCCCAATGATCTATTCCTGGATCAGACTGGTATCCGCTTGTGACGCTCAGAGCATATGATACATCGGGCCTAGTACATAACATAACATACATGATAGATCCTATCGCGGATGCATAAGGAATCTTATTCATGCAAATCCTCTCGTCTTCTGTGCGCGGACACATAGACTTCGAAAGGTTGATCCCATGCCTGATGGGAAGGTAACCTTTCTTGGATTTCGGCATGCTAAACCTTTCTAGCACTCGGTCTATATATGTAGACTGCGAAAGACCAAGCAACCGTTTTGATCTATCTCTATAGATTCTAATCCCAAGGATATAGGTTGCTTCCCCCAGGTCTTTCATGGAGAAAGTTTTAGACAACCAAATTTTAACTGACTGTAAGACTGATATATCATTTTCTATAAGTAATATGTCATCGACATATAATACTAGGAATACGACTGCACTCCCACTAACCTTCTTGTACACACAAGGTTCGTCAGGATTTGTGAGAAATCAAACTCTTTGATTGTCTCATCAAAACGGATGTTCCAGCTCCTGGATGCTTGCTTTAGTCCATATATGGATCGTCGAAGCTTGCATACTTTAGTTTTATTAATGTTAGTGAGAGCCCTAGAGCCAATCATGTGATGGTTGTTGTATGGACTCATTGTATCATATTTCATATATATATATAAAGGCATTTGATTATGGTTATTATATTTACTTGTATTGGTGCCAAATAACTAAGTGTAATAACGTTCTTGGTAGTAGGTTCATATCTATATCAATCGATTGGTTGAATCCATAGTGAGATGATATAGAGAACACTACTCTTAATTATTCCTAGTCAAGTATTAACATTCAGGGACAATGTTAATGCATAGAGACTAGCATGTAGGTCAACACGATGACTTGATCTCACAAGTCATGGATATGAAATATCAAGTTGACACATGAGTATGCATTGGAGAATGTATACTGAATGACCCACCATGAGAACGTATCATGGATCGTTATATGAGTGTCATATACTTTCTCATGTGACTATTAGTATGACTATTAGTCCTTAGACCTGAAGTCACCATAGTTCCCTACATAAGGAGTTATGTACTTTGGTTTCGTCAAACGTCACCCGTAACTGGGTGGACTATAAGGGCGATTACTGGGTATGTAACAAATTATGCGGAGGGATGTGAGTGATGTAGATGGGATCTATCCCTCCTATATGACGGGAGAGATATCATAGTCTTGATAGAGTGAGATCACTAAGTGCATGACCATGCCGAAATAAGACAATATGAGATATTGAGCTTATTTGATTATAGTGAGTCTACTTGGAGTTCAAGACACATAGATTGATTGGAGGATGACACGGTCTATGCTTCATAGAAGATCAATCTAGATATCGACGATAGAAGGACATTGTCACATATTATGAAAGACATAATTAGTAGTCACATTGGTGATGTTGGATCTCAACATTCTTGTAACTTGGGTAGCAATGATGTGTTGCTAGATACCGCTCATTGCTTATGTTTCTAAGAGGTTAGAAGCATTGCCAACGTTACAAGAACCTATAGGGTCACACGCAAAGAACAAATAGATGGAGAAAAAATGAAGTCAAGTTCGACTTGGCTAAATATGGAAAGTCCATAAAAGGCAAGTTTGACTTGACCCAAATCCAAATCAAGTTTGACTTGACTTGGTTCCACTTCAAGTTAGACTTGACATGGGAGAAGAAATGGAGTCAAGTTTGACTTGACTAAATATGGAAAGACCATAAAAGGCAAGTTTGACTTGACCCAAATCCAAATCAAGTTTGACTTGACTTGGTTCCACTTCAAGTTAGACTTGACATGGGAGAAGAAATGGAGTCAAGTTGGACTTGACTAAATATGGAAAGTCCATAAAAGGCAAGTTTGACTTGACCAAAAGGCCACCTCACCTTGACTTGACCAAGTGATGACTTGGCTTGGTATTTTACCAATGATGATGCTCCACATCATCTCCAAAGGTTGTAACCCCCCATTTGAATTTGAATTCAAATTGAAAGGGGGTTATGGCAGGCCACTTAATGACCATTAATGGCCATTATGTGGCCGGCCACAATTAGAGAACAAAACAATGTTTTGTTCCATTTTTCTCATTGTGTGTGTCTTCTCTTCTTCCTCTCCAAGTGTTGGTGCTCTTCTTCTTCTTCTCCTCTTGGCCGAGCCCTTGAAAGGTGCTAGCACACCTAAAGGGTTTCCTCCATCCACTTTGTTCGCGTGGATACTTCTAAAGGGATGGCACTTGACGTCCTAGAGATCCGACATCCAAAAGGAACGAGCGGGATTAAGCGGGGCACGCACCAAAGGTAAAATGGTTTATCCCTCTTTAGATCTAGGAGTAGATCGAGTTTTGAGCATGAAATGAATATGTGATTTTTGTTTCGGAATTTTTCTTCGCACGAGATCCATGGCTTTGGGTTCTCGGGGTTTCCGCGACGCGAAAAGGCGGTTTTCCCGGCCCGAAAAACCCAACAATTAACCGATGTGAAACCTTCAGGTTGTATCATGTATACATCCTCAAGCAGGTTTCCATTAAGGAAAGCTGTTTTCACATCCATTTGCCATATCTCATAATCATAATGAGCTGCTATGGCCAGGAGCATCCGAATGGATTTAAGCATAGCTACTGGCGAATAGGTTTCATCATAATCAATTCCTTGTTTCTGACGATATCCTTTTAGCACTAATCTAGCCTTAAAGGTAATAACATTACCTTCCATGTCGGTTTTCTTCATGAAAACCCACTTGCACCCTATGGGCATAATCCCTTCAGGTGGGTTAACCAAGTCCCATACTTGATTTTTGTACATGGAATCCATTTCCGACTTCATGGCTTCAAGCCATTTATCTCTTTCTGAATTTTTCAGAGCATCTTCATAACTGATAGGTTCATCATCGTTAATGAGTAACACGTCGTTCGATTCACTTATGAGAAATCCGTATCTCTCTGGAATATTGCGTGTCCTATCAGACCTACGAAGAAGTGATGTTGTTTTAGGTTCAACTGATAGCTTATCATTATGAGTTATTGGTTGTGGGTTTAGACTAGGTGTCTCTGTAATGTCTATTGGAGTTTCTTGAACTTCTTCAAGTTCAATGCTACTCCCACTGTTTTCTTGTAAAAGAAATTCTTTTTCTAGAAATACAGCATGCCTTGAAACAAACACCTTTTGTTCCAAGGGATGATAGAATTGGTAACCTTTCGTTTCGTTAGGGTATCCAATAAATTGACATTTATCAGACTTAGCATCCAATTTGTCTGATACAGTCCGCTTTACATAAGCAGGACAACCACATATCTTTAGGTGAGATAAATGAGGTTTCTTACTATTCCACGTCTCATATGTAGTAGTAGAGACTACCTAGGTCGGGACTCTGTTTAGTAAGTAAACAGCTGTCTTAAGCGCATAGCCCCAAAAGGATTTTGGAAGAGTTGCATGATTCATTATAGATCTAACCATGTCCATCAAGGTTTGGTTATGCCTCTCAGATACACCATTATGCTGTGGTGTATATGGCGGAGTCCATTGAGACAATATCCCATTGTCCCTAAGATAATCTTGAAACTCTTGACTTAAGTATTCACCACCCCGATCGGATCGAAGTATCTTAATACTTTTGCCAAGCTGTTTCTCTACTTCACTTCTGAACTCTTTGAATTTCTCAAATGCTTCAGATTTGTGTTTCATTAAGAACACATACCCGAATCGTGAGTGATCATCGATAAAGATAATGAAGTAGCTATAGCCTCCTTGTGCAAGAGTTGACATTGGTCCACATACATCAATATGTATTAGACCAAGCAATTCTCCCACTAGTTTACCTTTTTCGGAAAAGGGTAATTTGATCATCTTGCCTTTTAAGCATGATTCGCATGTATCAAATAAACCGGGTTCAAATGATTCCAGAATTCCACATCGGTGTAATTTGGTCATGCGTTTCTTACTTACATGGCCAAGACGACAATGCCACATATAGGAGTCTATTTGATTATCTATTCGAGCACGTTTGTTGCTAACTTCGATATTGAATACGTCACCGGATAAATCTAATGTGTAGATACCATTGCATAAAGTTCCGGTCCCATAAAGAACACCATTTAAAGTTATGTAACAGCAATTGTTACTAAAAGTTAAATGATAACCCTTTTTATTCAAGCATGAAATAGATACAATGTTCTTTATTAACGAAGGAATAAAATAACAATTATCCAATTCTAAGACAAGTCCAGTAGGGAGCTTTAGCAAATATGTTCCGATGGCAACAGCAGCAATCTTTGCTCCATTTCCAACTCGCAAATTCGCTTCTCCCTTGACGAGTCTTCTTCTATTCCTTAGCCCCTGTATGTCATTACATATATGTGAGCTACACCCAGTATCAAGTACCCAGGTGTCCGAGGAAGTAGAGTGACATTCAATAACGAAGATACCTGAAGAGGATGGGGCATCGGATGCCTTATTCTTCAAGGACTCAAGATAAACCTTGCAGTTTCTTCGCCAATGGCCCTCCTTGCCGCAGTGATGGCAAGTGCCTTTTGGTGCCTTTTCAATCTTTTTGGTCTTTTTCTTCCTTCCCTTATTTTGTTCTTTGAGCTTCCTCTTAGAGCCTTTCTTTGAGGAATGAACTAACAGTACCGTCTTCTGATCCTGCTTTACAGAAGGCTCTACAGTCTTCAGCAGGTTAAGCAACTCAGGAATGGTAGTCTCCAGTTTGTTCATTTGATAGTTCATCACAAACTGTGAGTAACTCTTGGGCAAACAATGCAGAATTAAGTCAATACTTAGTTCGTGATCCATTGCAAATCCGAGTGTGCCTAGTCGCTAAATGTACCCCAACATCTTCAACACAAACTGTGAAACAGAAGTGCATTCCTGCATCTTAGAGGTGAAGAGGAGTCTGGAGACCTCAAACCTTTCGGATCTCACCTGCTCGTCAAACAGCTCATGAAGATGGAAGACGATGGTATGAGCATCCATATGCTCATGCTGCTTTTGTAGCTCAGGTACCATAGCGGCCAACATGATGCAACTCGCAATTTCAGAATCGGCCACATGTTTCTTATAGGCCACTAATTGGTCTGGAGTTGCATCTTCAGGAGGATGGTTGGGAAGTTGTTCTTCAAGGACATAAGCAAGCTTTTCTGCCTTGAGGACTATCCTCAGGTTTCGAAGCCAGTCCATGAAGTTTGGTCCAGTCAGCTTATTGGTGTCCAAAATGGAACGCAAATTCAGAGAAGACATGATCAGGTGATTATCCTAGAAATACAAATTAAGGTATGTGAAAGTCTTATCGGAACGTTACTTGATATTCTAGGAAAAACAAAGGATGGAGTAGCAGCGAGATTAGACCTTTTGGAAATGAATGTAAGGACAGATTTGGCACCAAGGATGGGGGAGAAGAAAACATTTTTGCCAGCAGCATGCTATACACTTAGTAAGGATGAGAATAGAAAAATTTTGAAGTTGTTGTATGGAATACAACTTCCATCATGTTACTCATCCAATGTTAAAAACCTGGTGTCGTTGTAGGACTTGAAACTTGTTGGCCTTAAGTCACACGACTACCACGCTTTAATTCAACAATTGCTTCCAGTGGTGATACGTGGAGTTTTGCCCAAACATGTCAGAGTCACTATCACTCGCTTATGTTTCTTCTTCAATATGTTATGTAATAAAGTGATAGATGTCTCAAGATTGGATGATATGCAAAACAAGATTGTGACAATATTGTGTTTACTTGAAAAGTATTTTCCCCCTTCATTTTTTGATATAATGACTCATTTAACTGTTCATCTAGTGCGGGAGGTGAAACTATGTGGACCAGTTTGGTATAGGTATATGTATCCATTTGAAAGATACATGAAGATTTTGAAGGGTTATGTGCGAAATCGCAATCAACCTGAAGGGTGTATGGCTGAATGTTATATTGCTGAAGAGGCTGTTGAATTTTGCTCATACTATCTGTCTAGTGTGCACACAATTGGGATCCCATCAAGTCATCGACAAATAGAACTTACTCAGCCTTTATCAGGTGCAGTAGTCTGCTCCACTACTCACGATGAGTTGACGCAAGCACATCATTACGTATTGGCAAATGATGATGAGATTGATATCTATATCGAGTAAGAAATCTAACTTATTAATATTTTAATGTGGTTTGCTTACGTTCTATTGGTTTTTTAATACCAAATAATTTGATTAGGGAACATATGGCGTATTTGAATGAAAATTTTCCTCGTAAGGCTAAGTCCAAGAAGTGGTTACAAGATGAGCATAATCGAACGTTTATTACTTGGTTGCGTGATCGTGTAAGTTACTTTAGTATTACATATTGGTATACAATCATTATCATATTTATGCATAACTCAAAGTTTTTTACATTAAAAATATAGGTTATTAATGTAGTTAACCATTCGACTCATCAAGTTTCAGAAAGATTGAAGTGGTTAGCTTGCGGACCCAACAAGCAAGTCCTAAAGTACTCTAGCTATTTGATTGATGGGGTTACTTATGCTACACAAGAGCGGGATGCTATACGAGTTGTTCAAAACTCCGGAGTCAGCTTAGTTGCAAAGACAATGCAAGTTGCAAGTGCAAAAGATAAAAAAACCTATTGTGTCAGATATGGTTTTTTATGGAGTTATAGAAGAAATATGGGTAGTTGATTACCATAAATTTCAAATTCCAATGTTTAAATGTAATTGGGTGGAGCATAATAACGGTATTAAAGTAGATGATCTTGGTTTCACATTGGTAAACCTCAATAGACTTGGATTCAAATCTGATGCTTTTATCCTGGCTAGCCAAGCAAAGCAAGTATTTTATATTGAAGATCCTGAAGATCCTTTATGGAGTGTTGTACTTGCAACACCAAACAGAGAGTACTTTGAATACCTACAAGGCGAAGAGTTAGAGGACACTGCTATCCACTATCAATGTTTTAGTAGGGGGTTAGCATCAATGGATATTGACGGAGAAGATGATAATGAACCGCCATGTATTCGTGAAGACTGTGATGGAAGTTGGATTGACAATATTTAATTACACAATTTCTACTTTTGAATATAAGTTTGTAAACATTTAACCTGTGGGGATAATTATGTGGACAATATAAGTTTCTGCTATTATCTTTCAATTTTTATCATACTGCTGTGAGTTTGTTGCTGTAAATTAATCTTGTTGCTGTAAATTTATCATATTGTTGTGCTTTTATCATTTAATTTATCATGTTGCTGTGAGTTTATGCATGTCGCTAACTACAACTTATGTTGCTCAGTATAAGTTGTTACAGATCAATGGCATCTACTAAAGCAAGTTGTGAAGGTGGTCAGTCAGTTCGGAAGAGTAAAAGAATAAGCCAAATTGCTAAGTTGGAGAATAAGGGCAAAGAAGTCAGAATAGATGACATTGAACAGAGTTGCGAGGTTGATAGAGTGGCGGATTCCAAAGAAACCACCACCTCAAGAACTTCTAGAGGTCGGACACAGTTAGATAAGCTTTCGAAGCAAAGAATGCAAGGTATTCGAAAGGATGTGTCATTCAATCAATTAGGACAACCGATAGGACCAGCTGCTGTAGGGATGCAAAGTTACATTGGTGTGCTGGCTCGGCAAAAAATTAATATTAAATACAAGACATGGAAGCATGTCCCAGCTGCTAGTAAAGAATTAATATGGGAATCAGTGAATGTAAGTTAGCAATTTTTAACAATTATAATCTTTACCTTCTAATTATATATATTTAATGTCGTCTGTGTTAATCTTATTAATGTTTTCCACTTATGTGATGTACAGTTGATGTATAATGTGGATTCAAGGTGGAAAAAGGGATGTTTGAGATCTGCAAATAGTAAGTGGAGGTAATACAAAACCCATCTCACCCAAAAATTCATTATGAGCAGGCGTGACAAACCTGAGGAGCTGAATGAGCCACCTGTTGGCTTTGAAATTACAAGAGAAGATTGGCGTGCGTTTGTCATTAGTCGGATTTCAGAAGAATTCATTGTAAGTTTCTTAATATATTTTCTTTTGAAACTGTTCGACCAAAAGTCACTATGTATTATTCAAATTTGATATATCCCATGCTTGAAATAACTAGAAACTCAGTGATGATAATAAATAGCGAAGGAAAAAAGAATAGATATCCTCATCGACTCTCACGCAAAGGATATGCACGCTTTGCTGAAGAAATTGTAAGTATTTGTAAACTATATTTCCTTTAAGAACCATTCCAAATGATTCACATAAAATTATTTCACATTTGTCATTTGATTTTTCTTTGTTGTAGGCGAATGAATTATGTGATGATAAAGACATCAACAGAGCTATTATGTGGAAGAAAGGACGCGCCAACAAAGGAGGAGAGTTTCAAGGAGAAGATTTGGTGAACACAGTCCACAAGATTGTAAGCAAATTAACAATACATAAAACCTGTAAATTTAATAAAATGATACCTTGTATAATAATAATTTCTTTTAATGTTGCATAACAGGATGAATATATACAACAAAAGAGGGAGGGTAAGCTGCAAATTGAAGGACCAAAAGAGGATATTCTGACCAAGGTACTTGATACTCAAGAAATTGCTGGCCGCGTGCAGGGTATAGGAGGTCATATCAACCCAACAATCTATTTCAATGTTCCTAGAACAAGGAAGAAATTTGATGTTACCCTAGAAATAATCGCTGAGCATAAAAGGGAGATGCAGGAGGCGAAGATGCAAATTTCACAACAAGATGTACGCATCCAAAAACTTGAAGCTATGATGCATAAAAGGTGTGCATGGGAAAATTCAATTGATGACAAAGGTAGTTGCTCGGTGAAGTTTCATCAGATGAATATTGACGAAGATGATGTATAGATTATCCGTAAAGATGATGTGTTACAGGTATAATAAAAGCAAAGTTATAGTTATATTCATTTTTAGTATAGCGTTATAAACTGAAAATAATCGAAATGCCTTTTTATATTTTAGGGTCAATCAGTTGCGCTGACATTGGAATCTGCCACAAATATTGCTGCATATGGTACAATTGTTGGTTTCAATGGACAGGATAAAATGCTTCATGGTGTTCCATTTCCCATTAATTGCATTTGAGTCTCCATTGATCAAGCAGTGGACAAATCAGCTCGTTTGCCATATCCAATTCCAAGTGAATGTGAAGTCATTGGTGATGCCATAGGATCTGTTGTGGCTTGGCCTGAATAGCAGATTGTGAAGCAAGAGAAGGTATATGAGTTATTATAGTTCAAGTTAAATTGTGACTGTATTATTATTCAACCTAGCTATCTAACTTGTTTACATTTGATATTATTAGAAGCCTGGAAGGAAGAAGTTTGAACAACCACAAAAGAAACCTAGTTTGTCAACAAGTGTCCCAAGATCATTACATATGTTATATTGTTTACAGTAAGCATGCTCTAGATGGAGGAAGGTGTATATCACTGCGTTTAGATAATGAAGTTTTTGATGAAGATTGTGAACTTTTTCTGGACCTTGAGGATATAAATTCTTTGTATCATTTGGAGCCAATTTTAGTAAATTTGATCGTTGCCTACATATGGTAAGTGAAATTATTTAAGCAATTTCAGAAACATTTTCTTCACAGATGATGTTTTATATTCATTAATGAAACATTATGAGTGATCCTTATGTTTGCTTTACATTATTGTTTCGTATCTTAATTTTATTTTCTTTGCATTGATAGGTGTCTGTATAAAAAGAAGCTGAAAGATAACACTACAAAGAAATTCAGATTTATGAATCCCCACAAAATCCCATTTCTAGCAAAAATGGCACAAGACAAAACAGCTAAGCTTGAAACGCTGAACCAAAGGGCAACTCTTTTAGCTGATAGGCTAACCGGTGCATCATCAGATGAAATTGTTTTGGTGCCATGTAATGTCGGGTAAGTGCAAAATAAAACTTCACTTTAAAATGCTTCCATTCACTAATTTATTAAATTTTATGATCTAACCATATGTCTTTGCCTAGTTTCCATTGGATTCTCAGTGTAATTGAACCTTACAAGGATACTATTTATGTGTTGGATTCCCTTAGTTCCCGCATTCGAGATGATGATTGTAAATACGTAATGGAAATGTGAGTTCAGATTTCTGTCAGTAAATTTATATTTTAATATAAATTTTATATAACAAATATTCATAACGTATGAAGGGCATTACGCTTGTTTAATTCTACCAAGGGAAGGAAAGGGAGAAAAAATGCTAAGTGGGAAGTAGTTAAGGTATGTATACTTTTGTTTAACATATATTGGAATGTGTATAATTTTCGTTAACTATTTAACAATAATTACCATATATAGGCTCCTCAACAACCGGATGCGAAACAATGCGGTTTTTTTGTGATGAGATACATGAAACAAATTATTGAAGAAGTTGAGACTATCGAGAGAGATTCACTGAGATCAATAGTAACTATATTAAGCTTATCTCAAATTCTTTGACATTAACTATGTAGAATTGCAAAGTGATCAGTGTTGATTGTTTTTCCCATTAACCACTCGCCAATTTAATTTGTCTGTGTTCACAGTTCACAAAAATAGGTTACTCTCGTGATCAAATTGATGAGGTTCGGGCCGAGTTGACGGAGTGCATTCAAGATCATATTTCTGAATAGGTTTGGAATCATACAAGATCATTATTCTATTTAGATTTAAGTTCATGGAATGATGTTTTTTTAAAAGTAGCTTACATTATATTGTATTTCTATAATTTCTAATTCCATTTTTTTAGGCAGTGTTAAAGGATAGTTATGAGATCGAGCTTAAGAAGTTGGCCCCAATCGCGGATTGATTATGAAACTTGTGAATTGAAAAACTCGTGAAACTCTTAAGTGATTGATGATGTGTTGTAAAACTTGTGAGTTTGGAAAACTTGTCACATGCAGTGAAAGGATGTTTGCTTGCATTAATATGCAAGTACAAGATATCTGTATAATAGTTATCAGTGTAAATTTTCTAGCTTTTGTAATCTTCTGTCAGTGTAATATATAGGAGGAAGATGTTGACCTGTTAGTTGAGCATATAGATGCTACAAACTGCAAACGAGCATGTCTCTACCTCACAAGTCCATCTAGGTATGCTTTATATTCTTTTGTAGTTGTAACATATGGAGGTATGTGAAGCAGTCTTTCTTGATAACACCCAAGTATGCTCACCCCAGTCATAATTTTTTATTCTAATTTTTTATTATTTTTCCTAATAATATTCTCTGTTGCTAGTATGTGAAGCTTTATATTCTCTGTTGCCAGACTGTCTCTTGTATCTCATGATCAAAGTGTCTTCTTTTTGCAGATCAGTTTTATATGTCATGGAATAGCTTTACAGATGGGTCTTTCAGTCGTTATGTATATGCATTAGTAAGTTCTATTGTTCAATAGTTATAGAAGTCCACTGAATGCATGCTATCTCAAAATTTCTTAGCCCATGCTATTATATAACGTTACATGATGCTACTGGTCATATAAAATTGCGTTATCTTTTTTATCCAACAAACTAGTGATACCTGTGAGCTTTTATTTGTCTTGTCTGGGAATTCCTTGGACTTCAAAATTAGAATATTAAATACTTGTCTTTGATCGATTATCCTTGTATACTATTTGGTCATTGTACTAGTGAATTTTTTTATTTTATTATGCTTCTTTTTTTATTGGATTATTTGAAGCTTCTTTTTCACTTTAAATTTGGCATCATCAACTCTTGCATCTGAATTGTTTGCAGAATTCATATGCATTCTTATTTAAGATCCGTGCTTACTTTGGATTTGTTCATATGCAGAATTCATATATCGACCGGAGTTTCTTATCTAATGGTCTCAATATTTGTTGGACTACATTATCATCTCGTATATGCTATATGATGCTTCTACATTATCATCTCGTATACACTATATGATGCTTCTTTAGTTTTGGTAACCTGTGTTCTGACTCTTCTGAGCCTCTTAGGCTCTTTCTTTTTTCCAGATGCAGTTTCTTGATTAACGATACTCTCCCTGTTGTTTGAAGTTCTCTTAAGTTAGTTATTTTTAAAATTGTTGATTTTTTTCATGTCAATTTCCAGAGTAAGCTTTGCTTTTCCAGTTCAGCAAGTGGTACAGTTGCTGAAGGAGACAACAAAACAGAAGAAAAGTAAGTCCTTGAAGATTTGGCCTTTTTTTTCATTTTTTTTTAACTCTTTGAACTTTGCAAATGGTTCATGGTTGATAATTGTTTTCTCGTTTTCTCTGTGAAAGTCAGCTATTCAGAATCAGACCCTTTATAATATTTAAAATCCATGTTTTTCTTGTTGAGTTCTTGGAACTAATGTTGAGACCAAATATTCAGTGTGTTTTTTTAATCTGTAATTTTTATCAATTTTCTTTTTAACAAGTCAAAACTATTGATCCAATGCCAATGATTCTTCCTTAGGACCCACGATGGTTTTGTGAATGCATCTTAATAATTTAACTTGCACATAATTGTAGCTCTGGCCTCTCAAACTGTTTCATTCTTGACAAAATCTTCTCTTCTTTGGTGAACAGGACATCAGAACATGGAATTTCTGGTTGGGAACCTTCTGAAACTCATTTTCTTTCCTTGTTTGATTGTGTCATTTAGTTCTAATACATCAAATGTTTGCTACTTTGCTTTAAGCTGTCATTTAGTTCTAATACATCAAATGTTTTATTTTTAATAAAGAGGTGACACTTTTGTCACATAACATTAATGTGCCTTTGTAGGTGGTTTTTAGAACACTGTTAGCTTCCTTGGTGCCTATAGTTGGTTTCAACGCAGTGATGACATCTGAGCATTTTGCTTCGTTTTTGGTTTGCCATTCAATATCAAATCTCATGACATACTATTTTTCTATGCTTTATGAGAGTTATATGACTTAAGGACCAAAATTTTGTTGGTACTTGCTTCATTCTGCATGATATATGACTGATGTTAAGTTCCCTTAAGAAATTGCTACTATTTAGTATGAATAGTTTCAATCTACATTCTAACAGTACCATGTTTACATAACATAATCTATAATCTTATTTAAGTAACTTGCTACTTTACTGAGAGCCATGTTGCAACTTGATGATGATGAGGTGCGAGTTTCTGCAACAAAAGTCATGGGAATCATGTCTCAGGTACAACATCTTTTATGTGATTGATTTTTGGGATTTGTGTCTATTGCAAGACAGTGGTCTGAAGTTGATTACCATATTTGGTCTAGCTGTGAAATGATAGATGAATCTACTATTAGAGAAATACTTACAACAACTTGCTACAAATGCTTCTGCATCGTTTTAGTTTCTTTAAGATGCTTTATGAGATTTTTTGTATACTTTTGTTTTATTTTGCATTGAGGCACTGATATACAATCTTATTTATTCTCAGTACATGAATGATAATGAGTTCCAGGATCTGCTACAAGTACTTATGGATATGACTGAATCTGCAACCTAGTTCATTAGACATAGATCTTTTCAGTTAAAGAATGGGAGTGGCCCAGTAAGACTTGCCGTTGAGCATTGTGCTCTGCATATTTTTCAGTTAACAAAAGGTCAGTGTTACATTTATTCTGTTTATCATAATCTCTAATAGTTCATCTAGGTATGCTTTATATTCTTTTTAGTTGTCACATATGGAAGCAGTCTTATTTGTGTGTATATAATCTCTTATCCCAATTTATTATTTTTATGCAGTGTTAAAGCAGATCGAGTTAACAAGCAGCCCCAAAGAACAACTTGTGAATGATGAAGTTTTATAGAACTTGTGAATTGAGATATTTTTTGTATTTAATATGGAATACAAACACTTTTGTAAATAATGCACTGTATTATAAGTGAATTTTGTAAACTATTATCAGTGTAAATTGTGAATATTATCAATTGTGAATAAAAATGTTTGTAAATTGTGAATATTGTAAATTGTGAATATTATCAATTGTGAATAAAAATGTTTATAAATTGTGAATATTATAAATTGTGAAAAACACTGCCTATTAAAAAGACAACGTTTTTTAAGTAACAATACACAACACGATTTTTGCGTTGTCTTTATGCCAAACCACAACGCTTTTTCCGCGTTGTCTTTGATACCCGACTTTTAACAACAGCGTCAATAACAACGCTTTTTAAAAACCAATAGACAATGCGAAAAAAGTGTTGTCTTTGCTCCAAACCACAACGAGGAAAAAGCGTTGTCGTAGATATACTTTCTACAACGGCTTCATCAACATCGCTTTTTAAGCATTAACGACAACGCGGAAAAAGCGTTGTTGTTTAACTTTTTTCTTGTAGTGTGTTGCCATCGGAACATATTTGCTAAAGCTCCCTACTGGACTTGTCTTAGAATTGGATAATTGTTATTTTGTTCCTTCGTTAATAAAGAACAGTGTATCTATTTCATCCTTGAATGAAAAGGGTTATCATTTAACTTTTAGTAACAATTGCTGTTACATAACTTTAAATGGTGTTCTTTATGGGACCAGAACTTTATGCAATGGTATCTACACGTTAGATTTATCCAGTGACGTTTTCAATATCGAAGTTAGCAACAAACGTGCTCGAATAGATAATAAAATAGACTCATATATGTGGCATTGTCGTCTTGGCCATGTAAGTAAGAAACACATGACCAAATTACACCGATGTGGAATTCTGGAATCATTTGAACCTGGTTCATTTGATACATGCAAATCATGCTTAAAAGGCAAGATGACTAAATTACCCTTTTCCGAAAAAGGTAAACCAGTGGGAGAATTGCTTGGTCTAATACATACTGATGTAGGTGGACCAATGTCAACTCTTGCACAAGGTGGCTATAGCTACTTCATTACCTTTATCGATGATCACTCACGATTCGGGTATGTGTTCTTAATGAAACACAAATCTGAAGCTTTTGAGAAATTCAAAGAGTTCAGAAGTGAAGTAGAGAAACAGCTTGGCAAAAGTATTAAGATACTTCGATCCGATCGGGGTGGTGAATACTTAAGTCAAGAGTTTCAAGATTATCTTAGGGATAATGGGATATTGTCTCAATGGACTCCGCCATATACACCACAGCATAATGGTGTATCTGAGAGGCGTAACCGAACCTTGATGGACATGGTTAGATCTATGATGAATCATGCAACTCTTCCAAAATCCTTTTGGGGCTATGCGCTTAAGACAGTTGTTTACTTACTAAACAGAGTCCCGACCAAGGTAGTCTCTACTACTCCATATGAGACGTGGAATAGTAAGAAACCTCATTTATCTCACCTAAAGATATGGGGTTGTCTTGCTTATGTAAAGCGGACTGTATCAGACAAATTGGATGTTAAGTCTGATAAATGTCTATTTATTGGATACCCTAAGGAAACGAAAGGTTACCAATTCTATCATCCCATGGAACAAAAGGTGTTTGTTTCAATGCATGCTGTATTTCTAGAAAAAGAATTTCTTTTACAAGAAAACAGTGGGAGTAGCATTGAACTTGAAGAAGTTCAAGAAACTCCAATAGACATTACAGAGACACCTAGTCTAGACCCACAACCAATAACTTATAATGATGAGCTATCAGTTGAACCTAAAACAACACCACTTCTTCGTAGGTCTGATAGGACATGCAATATTCCAGAGAGATACGGATTTCTCATAAGTGAATCGAACGACGTGTTACTCATTAACGATGACGAACCTATCAGTTATGAAGATGTTTTGAAAAATTCAAAAAGGGATAAATGGCTTGAAGCCATGAAGTCGGAAATGGATTCCATGTACAAAAATCAAGTATGGGACTTGGTTGACCCACCTGAAGGGATTAAGCCCATAGGGTGCAAGTGGGTTTTCAAGAAGAAAACCGACATGGAAGGTAATGTTGTTACCTTTAAGGCTAGATTAGTGGCAAAAGGATATCGTCAGAAAAAAGGAATTGATTATGACAAAACCTATTCGCCAGTAGCTATGCTTAAATCCATTCGGATGCTCCTGGCCATAGAAGCTCATTATGATTATGAGATATGGCAAATGGATGTGAAAACATCTTTCCTTAATGGAAACCTGCTTGAGGATGTATACATGATACAACCTGAAGGTTTCACATCGGTTAATAAAACCAAAGTATGCAAGCTTCGATGATCCATATATGGAATAAAGCAAGCATCCAGGAGCTGGAACATCCGTTTTGATGAGACAATCAAAGAGTTTGATTTCTCACAAAATCCTGACGAACCTTGTGTGTACAAGAAGGTTAGTGGGAGTGTAGTCATATTCCTAGTGTTATATGTTGTAACGCCCGCCCTTATATCTACACTCGGGCGGGGTTACGTACAATCAATCATATATTTTTTTCCCCTCTAGCATAAAATTTAAAACAACAATGCAAGGACTATGTATTGAGCATACTTGTTTAGAACTATTAAGTAATATAGGAGTGCTAAGCGTACTAGTCAATACATGTCACTCAAATGTCATGCTTGCATCATTAGAACATTATTTGAAATATTTCGATCACGAGTTATTCTATAACATGATAGGTTCACATATTATTTCACACCATAATATAATCCAATAAAATCAAGTATATGAAAATTCCAAGTGTAACTATTATCATGCAATATCTATCCTAATCACCATCATTCATTGTCAAGGAGCATAAACATAAGCATAATAATGTAGATATAAAAGTCTTTCTTCCCGAGCCACCACCCCACACATCTTCAGCCTCCTGCCTCTTCCTTTAGTTTAAGTGTTCCTTACCCTTATCTGCAGCATAAGACAACACATAAACTAGTAAGCACAAATGCTTAGTAAGGATCCTGTCCTACTCGCAAATCCATACGAAAGAATATAACATGTACACATAATAAATCATAAGCATGAGTTCATCAAAGCATACTAAACATCCAAGTTTCTAAGCATGCAGTATCAAGTACCTTAAGCATACTCTTCACATATAACAAATGTTTTCAATGAATATTTTCAAAACAATTCCATAATGGTATTACTTAAAAATACATCCATATCATATTGGGCCCTGTTGTGTACCACATATCGCGCGTAACTATTGTGCGTTCCCTAATGAATTGGGGTAGCGAGCCACCAATTAATTAGAGCAAGACCCTTCCGTCCTACCAGAGCCATGACCTTACGTTAACATGCACCCCGGATTTGTTTAACGACCCCCTTCCGAGTCGGGTACACAACTTCAAAAGTAAAATACTTATCATGCTTTTACATATATGCTAAGGAGTACTCCAAATCACTCTTACAGGACACACCACTCTTCAAGGGTGCTCATGATCCCGTAGGGACACACCACACAACATAAGGGGTGCTCTTGATCCCATACTTAGTAGAGTATCCGTTCAAGCATTTTAACATATCACATGCAATTTCATAAGTGTGCCCCATGGGCTATAAGGCATGCTCATACATACATCATATTTCATGCATGTTCATACATACATCATATTTCGCACATGTTCATACATACACCATATTTCATACATGTTCATACATACATCATATTTCATACATGTTCATACATACATCATATTTCATACATGTTCATATACATATTATCTTACTAAACATAATCAGGTCCCGTAGGGTAGTTTAACCTTCACATACATTTCATGCAACTTATTAAACATAAAGTACATCATGGGATAATTATGCAACCCTAAACCCTACTCCTTCTAGGGTTGGCCGAAGCTCAAGGGTAGGGTAAACTAGTTTCACACAAACATTTACACAAACACTTTGTCTACACTACCAAACATGGATACATCATAGGAAATCATACAATCCCTAAATCCCAATTCTTTTCCTCCATGGCCGAAACTTGTAGGGGGGTGCAACCCTAATTTTTGTTATCACCACTTGATGGGAATCAACCTATAGGTATACCCTAAGTCTTAAGGGTTCTCCTCAAGTATCAAGAAGTAACCAAGGCCTCTTCTAAGGGTGTTGGCCGAAACTTACACAAGGGTAAAACCCTAAAAATTTGTTCATAAAATCATGAAAAAAACAACATATACATATACCCTAAGTTCCAAGGGTCTACTCATGTAACAAAAAGGAACCAAGGCCTTCCCCCAAGGGGGTGGCCGAAACTTACAAAGGGTGAAACCCTAGTTTTTCTTCCTTTTTGTTCATACCATCATGAAGAAAATCAACATACATATATACTCTAAGTCTCAAAGGTCTTCTCATGTATCAAGGAGTGACCAAGGCCTTCCCCTAAGGGGGTGGCCGAAACTTACAAAGGGGAAAAAGTCCCCATTTTCGAAACAATCCAGGAGACAAACATACAATAACCATTACACTGCAGGCGAGGGGATACTTACATCCTTTCGCTTGAATTTCTCCTTCTCTTACTCTTTAGGGTACCCTTAATTGAAGTGAGAGTGAGAATTTCCTTTGCTAAGACTTTCTCTAGAACCTTTGGCCCTAGTAGAGAGCAAGGTCCTTGGGTGGGATCTCCTTCCTTCCAAACCCCTAGGGTTGGAACCCTAGGGTTTACTTTTTCGAAAATGAAAGGGCAAGGGGAAGTGAATTTCAGTGATGAGAGTGAAGAAGAAGAAGAAAGGAAGTTATTCCAACTTCTCTTCCTCTTATTTATACTTTTCTCATGAAGAGACATGTCTCTTCACTTCCCTAGCTTTTAACAAGCATGTTTCTTATCCCTTCTACATGAAATATGGCTTGGTGTGTTGGTTATGACATGATTAGTGCAACTAGGAGGTTCAAGGTTTAATCCTTGCTTCCTCCTTTCTACCTTTTCTTTTTATCACATTTTACACTAATCCATATCAAAGCCCATTAAGACAAGCCCATCATGAAATTTCATAATAATAATAATATTCCATGAATTCATCATATTTCATAATATTTCATGAATTCATAATATTTCATAATAATAATAATATTTCATGAATTCATAATATTTCATAATAATAATAATATTTCATGAATTCATAATATTTCATGATATTTCATATGGGAAAATTTTGGGGCGTTACATATGTCGATGACATATTACTTATAGGAAACAATATATCAGTCTTACAGTCAGTTAAAATTTGGTTGTCTAAAACTTTCTCCATGAAAGACCTGGGGGAAGCAACCTATATCCTTGGGATTAGAATCTATAGAGATAGATCAAAACGGTTGCTTGGTCTTTCGCAGTCTACATATATAGACCGAGTGCTAGAAAGGTTTAGCATGCCGAAATCCAAGAAAGGTTACCTTCCCATCAGGCATGGGATCAACCTTTCGAAGTCTATGTGTCCGCGCACAGAAGACGAGAGGATTTGCATGAATAAGATTCCTTATGCATCCGCGATAGGATCTATCATGTATGTTATGTTATGTACTAGGCCCGATGTATCATATGCTCTGAGCGTCACAAGCGGATACCAGTCTGATCCAGGAATAGATCATTGGGCAGCTGTCAAGACAATCCTCAACTACTTAAGAAACACTAAGGATGTGTTCCTAATATATGGAGAAGGTGATATGGTAATACGTGGGTATACAGATGCCAGTTTCCAGACAAATAAGGATGACTCCAAATCTCAGTCCGGATACGTATTTATTTTAAATGAAGGTGTAATAAGTTGGAAGAGTTCCAAGCAAGACACCGTAGCGGATTCTACCACGGAAGCAGAATATATTGCAGCTTCAGAAGCAGCAAACGAAGCAGTCTGGATCAAAAAGTTTGTCTCAGAACTTGGTGTGGTTCCAACCATTGATGAAGCAATACCGGTTTACTGCGACAACAATGGAGCTATTGCACAAGCAAAGGAACCAAGGTCTCATCAGCGATCCAAACATGTGCTTCGCCGCTATCATCTGATTAGAGAGATTATAAGTAGGAATGATATAGAAATTGAGAAAATTCCCACTGAAAGGAATTTAACGGATCTTTTAACTAAGGCCTTGCCTCAAAGAAAGTTTGAGGGTCATGTTAGAGCCTGTGGTATTGGGTACCGTAGCGATTGGCATTAGGCCAAGTGGGAGTTTGTTAGTGATATGAGAGAAGTGTCCTAAGGCAATCACCTTATGATTGTAATCATTTATTCTAATAAATGAATATTCACTATTTGAGTATACATGTTTGTGTATTTGATTGAGATCTTAAACTCATTTACTGAATGTCCGCAATATAATTCGCAGCATGAGAGAATTTGTGATGAATTCACAACCAGTGATTATCTCTACATGTGCAATTGTGAAGTATTGAAATTGTCCCTAGTCGATGAATTGATAAATACGGACACTATCAATTCTGTTGAGACTAGCATGAGTTATTCTCTAATCAGCTGATTCTCACTGGCTGGTGACATTGAGATATCCGGAGATAAACATGAATGCTAGTTAAGGGAACTAGTTCATTGGAGTGACTGGCTGTAAAACTTCATATGGTAGTCTATATATAGATATGTCAGTGAAGTTCTTACTGCAGCTTAAGTGCGATGTTCCTTTGACTTGCGGTGTTCAAGTCATCTTGGTCATGGAGACTTATACTTTGACATCTTAAGCAAGCATCTCCAAGGAGGTGTGGACCCAGGATGATTGGGTATAAGCCAAAGTGCCCGATGATGTTTGAACAGCCTACAAAGGATTCACTACTCCTTGCGAGGAGATGTATACCCGAGGCCTATCGTCGGATTGTTACTCGAAGCCTCTGGCCAGAGAATGACATGTTCAGAGTATGAATCTCTTAAATACATGAGAGTAATTAGAATCCGTAGGATGAGAAAACGTTACTTGGGCTAGGTGTGACGTAGTCAGCCTAGTTGGGACTGACACACATAGACCATGTCCTGAACCAAGTGGGTATAAGATGGTGAAGGGAATGGGGCACGATTCATTATAGCTGCTGAAGGGTTTCAGAATTGTTTCTGAGCTCAACCGTTGATCTTTCGATTAATTGGGGTTCATGATGTACTATTAGGTGTCACTCATTATCGTTCTATAATTAATTGATTAATTATAGACGGCCAACATAAATCGAAAGCCTATTTAGTCACACGCACTACGAGTAATCCGAGGGATTTAAAACGAGTTAAAAATTGAATTTTCCAATCAAGAGAGATTAAGTTTGGTTGAGCCAAACGATAAGTCGAATCTGAATTTTTCAGAGACGCATCGGAAGCGTAAAATGGCTAAGTCTTTTGAAGACTTAATAGATGAATTAAATAAGTTTAATTCATTGGGGCGTGGCTTGGATAGGCCGGCCAAAGAGGGCCTCCATCCTCTTTGCTTGGCCGGCCACAACAAAGGGAGAGAACCAAGTTTTTGGTTCAATTTATAAAATAAACCAAGTGTGGTTTGTTTTATAAAATTATGGATGATATAAATTTTTATATAATAAACCAAGGTTTGGTTTATTTTTCATGGAAATTAAAATGAACCATGGATTGGTTTATTTTATAAAATCAATCATGGATTGATTTACCATGATAAGGAAATTTATTCCATAGGAGAGAAGATTTTTATCATGAATTAAAATATGATTTTAACCATGATATAAAATCAAACTTGGCATGATGGAATAAGTTATTCCATATTTGAGAGACTTGATGGTTGAGAGGCCACTATATAAAGGACCCAAGGCAAGGCTTGGGTGTGAATCATAGAGATGAAGGCATAGGCTCTCTCCCTCTCTTTCTCTCCTTCTCTTCTCCCCTTCTTGTCGTGCGCCAACAGGCCCCTGCCTTTTCCCTGCCGACCACCACCTGCTGCCGGAGAAGGAAGCTCCGGCCATCTCTTGGCCGGAAGAAGATGCTGCCGGAATTAGAGTTTGCCGCAAGCCTCTTCTTTTGCTTCGCCGGAATTTTGATTCCGGCCATCCTTTTGTAGTTAGTCTTCCGACTTCTCTCTTGGTTTTTCTCATCGCGTTCTCGGAGAATCTAGTAGTTCTAGAGAACACGAAACTCGTGGCTTTGCGAAGTCATCCCGAAGATACTCGGCGTGGACGCGAATAGAGGCGGAGCATCCAAGGGACGCTTACGGTTGGATCTCGTCCCTTCCTTCGAGTTACACGAGGTAATATATAAATTAGTTAATGTTTCTGCAAAATTTCAAATATATGATCATGTCTACACAAAATAAAATTGCATGCTTAGATGTGTGGTTAAATGATTTAGAGAAATTATTTATGCTAAACCTTCCGCTGCACGTAATTAATTTTGAAATTACGAACCCGCATCCATGTCAACATGCACTCGGTCCCAACAAAAGGGTGGTTCTTCTTTCTTGCCACCGAGACCTAGGAGAGAGAAGGGAGAGAGAGGGAAAGAGAGAGGCTTAGGGTGGAAGAAGAATTGGATTAAGCCTTGGTTTCTTGATTCCATGGGGTATATATAGGGCTAAGGTAGGGACCATGAGGAGGAGTTTGGTCTTGGCCCGCTAATGGATTCTAATCCAATCCATGAATGAAGATTCATTCCACTAAAGAATCTCCATTGAACTTCCTCACCAACCCCCATATTTTCATATGGGCTCCACCTATTATGAGTACATCCATCTCCCCGTGTTTAAGATATCAAATGTCCGTCGATTAATTTAAATTATTGATAATTTTAATTAATCAACCTCTAACTCCTTGACTAGTACCACTCATCTTTATCATCATGTTGGATCAAATCCACCTGCAGGGTTTAACATGATGAACCTTATGAGCTCATCAAGGGGGCATCATCGTCCCGACTCACCAGGACACGGATTCCGTCAATAATCAACGTCACACCATGTATATAATATTATTTCCCAACCCACCGGCCCTATCAATTTACCAGAATAAACTCGCCCATTGGTAAATCAAAGAAATAATTATTATATACACATGCCCGTTATTATATCAGGATTTAGAGATTATACTCCACGATAAACCGAAGTTCGATCCAATTATTAAGTCAGTACAAATTGTATTATCTCTATTTTGGTTCTGCTCAATGCACACAAAGCACACTAGTGTAATTCTATGGTCAAGATAAACCACACCTAATTACACTACAACCATCCCGATGGTTTGTCCAATTCCATCTCGGTTGTGAGCCTCTGCTTATGCTCTGTGAGGAACTGATAAGATGATCTTCTGTGCGTCACTACACACCATGTTATCTACAATGCAGAGTATGAGACGGTTATGCATATACTAATATAAACATGCAACTGTATTGTTGTGATTCTCTTTCAAAATGTGGATGTTCATATATAAAAAGACAAGTCTTTTAGTATACATTCTAACAGGTACCTCGCCGTAGTGGGAGGTTGCTAGACAACCTGAGAGATTCATGTTTTTGGGAAAGTCTTTGGACTTGGTCCCTAGTGAACATGAACCTGATCCCTGGACCTATGACGAGGCACTCCAAGATAAAGATGCGGCATCTTGGCAAAGAGCGATGAATTCAGAGATAGAATCTATGGATTCTAATCATGTCTGGGAGCAACTAGAACTACCCAATGGTGTAAAAGCCATTGGATGCTAGTGGATCTATAAGAGAAAGAGAGGATCAGACGGGAAGGTTGAGACCTTCATTATTGTGAAAGGGTATACTCAGAAAGAGGGTATCGATTATGAGGAGACCTTTTCGTCGGTAGCCATGCTTAAGTCTATCCGGATTCTCTTATCTATTGCCGCTCATATGGATTATGAGGTATGGCAGATGGATGTCAAGACAGCTTTCCTTAACGGAAGCCTTGAGGAATCTATCTATATGAAGCAACCAAAAGGATTCATTGCGAAGGGCAAAGAGCATCTTGTGTGTAAGCTTTATCGGTCCATATATGGATTGAAGCAAGTTTCACGATCTTGGAACATCCACTTTGATGAGGTTATCCAGTCATATGGATTTATTCAAAGGCCGGATGAGTCTATCATTTTCTCTCTTGGCGAGGTAATGAGAGGTATATTTCTCTCTTGGCTCTTGTTTCAAGTTCTATCACTTTATGTGGCATGTGTTAATTAATTATTATTGTTTTGATTATTTGTTAATCAAGTTTAATAATTAATTAATTGGACCCCGATAATAAACACAAAAACTAGCGATCCGCTCATCGTCTTTTCCGCGATTGAACAGTTAGGCAAATTACAAGGCTCGATCTTTGAGATTGGCCAAGTTGTAATTTGACCCGATCGATACGATGACGAGATGGTCATTTGGGAGATGGGTCTCCATTCAGATTAATTTTTAATCCGTAGACATGTATGTTGGTGCAGACAGCACCTAAGTCGAACCTAAGTTTTGATAATGGCAAAGGGTTCAAAAGTTAAGATGTTATGTTGGTCTAAGATGTTCACTAAGTGTACAGGAAAAGAAGCCCTAAGTACACTAGGCACGAAGTCCTGGTCGAGGACTGGGCACGAAGCCCTGGCAAGGAGCTGGGCACTGAAGACCTGCTCGGAAGGTGGGCACGAAGACCTGGTCAGGTGCATCGGGCAAAAGTCCAACCGGAGGAGCCGGTTGGCAAAAGGTAAACTCTCCTGAGAGGAGTAGGTGAAGACGCGTTCCCCGTCGAGGGAATAGTAGGCGTCCGCTCGACCTAGGGCTCCATTTGGGAGACCCGAAGTCAGAACCAAGACAGCTACGGCTGTAAAAATCACTAATATTCTTGCTTTATTATGTTTGGTACTAACCCTGGATGCAGGACCGAAGGGACGAGTTTCTGCAGCTCAGAACGCCTCAAATGAGAGGGGCAGCAGCTGGGTTAGGTGCCCAGGAGGTCCCGGGCGCCCAAGGTCAAAGCCAAACGAACAGTTGAGCAAGAAACGCTTCGGAAGCTCACTGGGCCAGGCACCCTCAAGCTCCCGGGCGCCGTGGTGGTCTCGGGCGCCCTGGATGCCTCAGGCACCCTAGTTCCAAGCCAACGAAGCGATCGAATTCAAGTCAGCCGAGAAGCCTGTTGAACAAGTCAAGCAGAGCGCCCCCTGTGTCCCTGGCGCCCCCGTCAAACCCCGAGCCCGATCCTAGAGGGATAAGGGCTGACCGAGTTCCGGATAGGGGTTTGCAGATCAAGAGGCACGTGGAGGGCGCCCCCAACGTCCAGGGCGCCCCCAGGTGCACTATAAAAGGGGCTCGACCCCCAAGGCTTCAAAACACACTTTTCCAACGCCCCAACGCTCTTCGCTCAAGCGCTCTGCTCCGAAAACTTCTGATCTCGAGGTTCTAGCGCCGACGACGACCCTTCACACCGAAGTACAATCCACACCGGGCGTTGGTAACGAAGAGTTAAATTAGTCTTTTTACTGCAATACTACTGTACAATTCTCTGTAAAACTTTGCGAATTATAGAATTGCCCGCAATAAACGGTCAAGGACCGTGGGCCTTGGAGTAGGAGCCTACGGCGACTCCGAACTAAGTAAAAACGCTTGTGTTCCCTGTGTACGTTCTTAATTTCCGCTGCGTATTCTCTAAAAGTTTTATCCGAAACATTTTTACAATATTCACCCCCCCCTCTCTATCGTATTCTCTCGATCCAACAATGTAGAGGTCTCTCAAGGATGACCAAGTATTCTCATAGGAAGCCCGCCAAGTCAAACCCATCAGTCCCCTTGAAGAGCTCATATGGTTCATCATGTTAAATCTTGCAAGTGGACTTGGTCCGACATGATGATAAGGTTGAATGGTACTACTCATGGAGTTAGATGTTGATTAATTAAATTATCAGTAATTTAATTAATTAACGGGCATTCGATATCTTAAACACGAGGAGATACTTTTACTCATAATAGGTAGAGCCCATATTTAAATATGGGGGTTGGTGAGGTAGATCAATGAGGATCCTTTAGTGGAATGAATCTTCATTAATAGATCGGGCCTTGATCCATTAAGTGCCCATGACCCAACTCCTCCTCATGGTCTCTATTGTAGCCCTATATATACCCATGGAGTCATGAGACCAAGGCATCCAATTGATCATCCAACCCTGAGCCTCTTCTCTTCCTCTCTCTCTCCCTTCTCTCTCCTAGTGCACGCCGGAGGTAGGCTAAAGGAGGAAGAATTTTTCTTCCTTCTCTTCTCCTTCTTCTCCCTTATTTCTTCCCACTTGGTGGTCGGCGATCACATAGACAAGGAGGAGATCGCGTCCTCCTTTTGTGGCGCGCGACAAGAAGAAAGGAAAGGGAGAAACCGGCACAAGGAGGTGGCGGGTTCTTCCTTGGTGGTGCTCGGCGTCGCACGCTTGGAAGAAGAGGAGAGAAGCTTTGTCTTCCTTATGGAGCTTGGATCCGCGGGATAGGAAGACAAGGAGGAGGCCGAATAGGGTTTTAGTGAAGGAGAAGAACTCTACTCTTCTCCTTCACCTTCTTCTTCTGTTGGTGCAAGATGCATCGGTGATGTCCTCCTCTTGTGTTTCAATGTTTAACAATATGCTTATGTTAGTGATACACTAGACAAAGGAAGGGTTAGTCAAGAAATCCGGTTCAAGGTAAAACAAAGTCCTAGTTAACCTAGGCAATAAGTCCTGGTTCGAGGAATTGGGCACTAAGTCTTGATCATGGATTGGGCACTAAGTCCTGGCCGCGAGCTGGGCACCTAAGTCCTGACCGAGGGTTGGGCACGAAGTCCTGATTCGAGGAATTGGGATGTAAGTCCTGGCCGAGGGCTGGGCACCTAAGTCCAGACATAGGGTTGGGCAATAAGTCCTGGTCCCGGACAGGGCACGAAGTCCTGATTCGAGGAATTGGGCAATAAGTCCTGGCCGAGAGCTGGGCGCCGAAGACCTTGTGAGTGAAGCTGGGCACTAAGTCCAACCAGAGGAGCTGGTTGGCAAACTTCAGCTGAAAGGAGTAGGCAGAAGGCATGTTCCCCGGGAAGGGAACATAGGCATTGGTTCGACCTAGGGTTTCACGGGAAATCCAAAGTCAGAACCAAATCGTTAAGGCTAAGATTGTATACATGTTTGTCTTGTGTTTATGTATCTTGCAGGTACCTAGAATTGAAGGCAAAGTAGATGAACAAACATGAGAGAAGTCTGGGAATCAGCTCCTGGGTCCTTATCAGCTTCGCGAAGATCGCAAGTTTGGATGGATTTTTGACCGCTACTGAGGCGCCCCATAGCAACACAGGCGCCCAAGAAGAAGCTATAAAAGGGGCTTCGACCCCTCAACTCAAAACATCATTCACAACAACATTCTAAGCATTCTGAGTGACAAAAAAGTGCTAGAGATGAAGCTCTGCGACCAAGGAGACTCCAGGAGGAAGTGCGCGGCACTTCGGAGTTCCAGATCGGTCGGGATCGTCAACTTTCCTGTTTGGTTTGAGTTTATTTTTATGCACTTAATTTCACTATCTTTTGCTTGTAAAACTTGAACTGTAAGACGGGTTTCTCTGCCTCCGAAAAGTCCAGAAAGGAGACCATTAGTGGACGGGCGCTTCCCGTACTTAAGCCTTGGATATACTAACCCTGGGGGGTTGGGAACCAAGTAAAAAACCCGTGTGTCTGCTGTGCTGTGTTGTTTTCCGTTTACTTTATTTTTCCGCTGTGCTACTAACACATTGTCTAGAAAGAACGAACATCGAAGCTTACGACGAAGGTTTCCGAAAAAGTTTTTTAAGTCGATATTCACCCCCCCTATCGACGGCACCGGTCCCACATCTTCTTCCTTGAGGTGGCCGGCGGCAACCCTAGGGTTAGGGTTTTTTCGGCGCAAGGAGGAGTGGATTGGTTGGTGGCCTTGGTGACTTCGGTTCTTGGTAGATCGTCGCCCACACGATGTCCAAGAAGGGAGGGTCATACAGTAGAAGATCGCGAGGTAAAAGGGATGATATAACTTCTCCTTTGGTTCCTTTGTTCTTTCTATCATTTCATGTGTTTAATTAATTATCATTGGATGTTAATTATTTGTTAATTAATTATGATAATTAATTGTTTTGGACCTCAATGATAAACACAAAAATCAGCGATCCACTCGTCGTCTATTCCATGGCTAATCGATTGGACAAGATTGATTGCTAGAACAACTTGGTTGTTCAAGCAATCGCTCGAATCGGTTAGCACGACGATGAGATGGTCATTTGGGAGATTGTTCTCCATTCAGATTAAAAATTTTAATCTGTGGCATGGAGAGGTTTCCCATGAGTAACCCGGTGTCCGCCTCAGAACCCGGCAACCACACCAACACCAAGTTCAAGTCGGAGCTTTTTCTATACATTGAGACACTTTAGATATTTATACCCAATGACCTAATTTCCTGAGCTGACTTGTTTTATCCTAACTCGACATCATCAACGTTACATGAATTTGTTAAGAACTTATGTTTACGTTTCCAAGGTGATGATTCCTTTTATCAGAGAGTTCAAAACCTATGTTAATTTCAATAAAAAAAACTGTCAGAATTTAGCAGGATTGATTAGTTCCTATAAAAAAAAATTAAGAACCTACGTTAAGAATGCTGTTTAGAAAATATAAAATTTGAGTCAAATAATGGTCAGAATTGTTGGATATTGGATCTTAAAAGACCAAATATGATTTTATAAAGAAAAATCAGGGTGTCATCAATCGATAAAAGTCAGAATTAACTTCAAAAACAAAATTTATGTTTCGCGTAGATGAATCTAGACTATTAATTTGCTCAAAATCGATTCGGGTGAATGAGAAATTAATTGTTTAAAGTTAGCCCAAAATAGCATAGAAGGAAGTAGATGGGGAATAGTCCCACATCTGTAAATTCCAAGAATGTTTGCTTCCTTATATGTCTTGCTGTGTTAATGATGTTAACAAAAGAAAAACACAGGTGTTATCTTCTCACGGGCGAGCAGGTGCTCGTACCTATGAGCTCGCAGCCCGCCGCCCGCCACGCGCTCAATGAGCACTTTGTTGGCGCATTTTGCACTGGCAGTGCCTACGTGACACTTAGGTGGCGTGTCATGTTCACTTGTGACATGGCAATGCCAATGTGGGTTTCAGGTAGGCAGAGAGAGATGATTGGATTGCTAACTGGGCAATGAGCACTTTGTTGGCTCATTTTGCACTGGCAATGCCTACGTGGCACTTAGGTGACATGTCATGTTCACTTGTGACATGGCAATGCCTATGTGGGATTCAGGTAGGCAGAGAGAGATGACTGGACTGCTAACTAGGCGAATGAATGACAATCGTTAGATCGAAGAGGAGTGCTAGATTGCAAGTGATGCGATCTAGAGCGTTGATCGCGAAGAGTCGATCTGACCATTAGTGATGAGACTTGATCCGAAGCGTCAGATCGAAACTAGCGGCTGAGATCAAAGGGGGATCTAAAATGTTACAACAATCCAGATCTGGCGGCTGAGATCAAAGGGCTATCTAAAATGTTACAACCCTCCAGATCGAACGGTCCAAATAAATCCTAAACCAAAGGTCACAGCCACTTACCAAAGGGTACCTCACATCTTCTCCTTGTATAAATAAAATCCTCTGGATGTTGGAATTATTCATTCAATCATCGGAAAATAAGACTCAATCATATCTTGCATACATCTCATCTTCTGGATCTAAAGTCCAAAAAGCTTACGAGAAGGTTTGCTAGTCTTGAAATTTGAAGTGCTGCTATTTTTGGACATCGTCGTTATATCTTGGGAAACGAATTGCTATTATCCATGAGCACCTGTAGTGGAGCAATATTCTTTTATGGAGATAGTATTGAATACTAGCCTCGACGATTTTATATTAGTTTGCATCCTCCCTGGAGATAACCCAACCAACTCACAATCGTAAAATGATATTTTACAAACTGATATGGCATTGATCAACTAAGTTCTGACTGGCATTCCACACGGAGAAAAGCTGGAGAAGTTCAATGGAGCCGACTTCAAACAATGGCAGTAGAAGATACTGTTCTATCTGCCAACGCTAAACCTCGTAAGGTTTTTGCGTGATGGCCCACCAGCTACTACGGAAGGTGATTTCAATAGCAAGGTTGTATGCGATGCGTGGTCGCAAGGAGATTTCTTGTGCAACAACTACGTTCTCAACGTATTGGACAACACGTTGTGTAACGTGTATAGTCCGATGGAGATGAAAAAATCTCGGTGGGAATCACTAGAAAAGAAATACAAAACCAAAAGCGTCGGATTGAAGAAATTCATCATCAGCCAGTTTCTGGATTTCAAGATGGTGGATTCCAAAAGCATGACGTCTCAAGTCCAAGACATGCAACTAATACTATTTGATCTAGATGTCGAAAGCATGAAGCTAAATGAGTCGTTTAATATAGCTGCGGTAATCGAGAAACTCCCTCCGTCGTGGAAGGATTTCAAAAATTACCTCAAGTACAAGCCAAAGGAGATGGGGCTTGAAGGTCTAATCCTGAGACTACGAATAGAGGAGGATAATCAAAAGCTATCCGACTCCAGAGGAACGAAGGAGGTTGTCGATGAGATGTCCAACCTGGTTGAGCCAAATGCCAAGAAGCTAAAGCAATCCAAAAAGAAGGCTTAAGGCAAGAAATTCAAGTGCTCGTGCTACAACTACGGAAAGTCAGAACACATGTCCAAGGATTGTAGGTGCCTAAAAAACTAACCAAGAGTCAAAAGAATGTTGCAAACCAGGTCGCAACTTCTAATGACATGGAATTGGATCTCACTACGGTCATGTTTGAAGCCAACATGGTGGTAGACAACTCGAAACAGTGGTGGATGAATACTAGAGAAACACGTCATATTTGTTTTGATAAGATGATGTTCTCCATGTATACTCCGATAAGTGGAAGAAAGCTCTATATGAGCAATCTACATCACCGATTGTCAGACTCGAGAAAGTTGTTTTGAAGATGACGTCTGGGAAGCAGTTAACATTCATTGATGTGCTCCACGTTCCCAACATCAGGAATAACCTAGTTTCTGGATTGGCACTTCGCAGAGCCGGTTTTAGACTAGTATTCTAGTCAAACAACTTTGTACTTACAAAGAATGGTGTCTTCGTAGGTAAGGGGTACTTAGATCAGAATTTGTTCAAAATAGTTGTAATGACTGTACACCGTGAATTTGATGGTAATAAAATAAAAGCTTTCAGGTACATTGTTGAGTGTTTTAATTTATGGTATAATCGACTTGGACATGTTAATAATAATACTCTAAAATGTCTCTTCAAATTAAATTTATTACTAAATATTAATGTTGACAAAATGCACAAATGTGAAATGTGTGTGGAAGCAAAGATGACGAGACTACCTTTTGATTCGATCGAAAGGTTAACGACTACTCTAGAATTAATATATAGTGATCTATATGACTTAAAATTCGTGCAAATTAGAGAAGGTAAAAAGTATTTTATTACTTTTATCAATGACTGCACGAGGTTCTATTATATCTTTCTTTTAAGAAGTAAAGATAAAGTCTTAGAGGTTTTTAGAACCTATAAAATAGAAGTTGAGAATCAACTTGATAAACAAATTAAAATAATTTGTAGCGATAGAGGTAGAGAATATAGTACACCGTTTGATGAGTTTTATTCAGAATCTGGCATTATCCATCAGACAACAGTGTCATACTTGCCTTAATCAAACGGTGTTGTCGAACATAAAAAATCGAACACTAAAGGAAATGATGAATGTCTTATTGATAAATCCAGGCTTACCCCAGTATTTGTGGGGGGAAGCTATATTATCGACAAATTATATTCTCAATAAAATCGCTCATAAGAAAAATGATAAAACATCATACGAACTATGAAAAGGCTGCGAGCCATCGTATAAATACTTGAAAGTGTAGGGGTGCTTGGCAAAGGTCAAAGTACCCAAGTCAAAGCATGTAAAGATCGGACCTAAAACATTCGAAGTGATATTTGTCAGATATGTCCATAACAGTAATGCATATCATTGTTAGTGATATGAGAGAAGTGTCCTAAGGCAATCGCCTTATGATTGTAAACATTTATTTTAATAAATGATAATTCACTATTTGAGTATACATGTTTGTGTATTTGATTGGGATCTTAAACTCATCTACTGAATGTCCGCAATACAACTCACAGCATAAGAGAATTTGTGATGGGATCACAACTAGTGATTATCTCTAAATGTGCAAATGTGAAGTATTGAAAATATCCCTAGTCGATGAATTGATAAAACTGACACTATCATTTCTGTTGAGACTAGCATGGGTTATTCTCTAATCAGCTGATTCTCACTGGCTGGTGACATTGGGATGTCCGGAGATAAAAATGGATGCTAGTTAAGGGAACTAGTTCATTGGAGTGACTAGCCGTAAAACTTCATATGGTTATCTATAAAGATATGTCAATGAAGTTCTTACTGCAGCTTAAGTGCGATGTTCCTTTGACTTGCGGTGTTCAAGTCATCTTGGTCATGGAGACTTATACTTTAACATCTTAAGCAAGCATCTCCAAGGAGGTGTGGACCCAGGATGATTGGGTATAAGCCGAAGTGCCCGAAGATGTTTGAACAGCCTACAAAGGATTCACCACTCCTTGCGAGGAGATGTATACCCAGGCCTATCGTCGGATTGTTACTCAAAAATCTCTGGCCAGAGTATATCATGTTTAGAGTGCGAGTCTCTTAAATACATGAGAGTAATTAGAAATCCAAAGGACGAGAAAGACACTACTTGGGCTAGGTGTGACATAGTCAGTCTAGTGGGGACTGACACAAACAGACCATGTCCTGAACCAAGTGGGTATAAGGTGGTGAAGGGAATGGGGCACGATTCATTAGAGCTGCTGAAGGGTTTCAGAATAATTTCTTCTGAGGTCAAACCGTTGATCTTTCGATTAATTGGGGATCATGATGTACTACTAGGTGCCACTCATGATCGTTCTATAATTGGTTGATTATAGACGGCCAACATAAATCAAAAGCCTATTTAGTCACACGCACTACGAGTAATCCGAGGGATTTAAAATGAGTTAAAAATTGGATTTTCCAATCAAGAGAAATAAATCGAATCTGAGTTAATCAGAGGCGCAACGGAAACTTAAAATGGCTAAGTCTTTTGAAGGCTTATTGGGCGAATTAAATGAGTTTAATTCGCGATCGGTTCGGCTCGGTTTGGCCGACCAAAGAGGGTGCCAAACCCCTTGGGTTGGCCGGCCACAAGAAGGGGAAGAAACCAATTTAATTGGTTTAATTAATAAAATAAATCTAGCGCGATTTGTTTTATAAATTATGGATAAATAAATTTGTGTAAAGAAATTTATATAAATAAATTTATAGAAATTTATTCTTTTATGGAAATTAAAAGTATCCATGGAATGGTTTATTTTAATTGTATAAAATCAATTATGAATTGATTTTTCCATAATAAGAAAGTTTATAAATTTCTTGTAAAATTTATTCCATAATAAAAGGAGAGATATAATTGGTTTAAACGGAATAATTCATAAGAGAATTTATAGGATAAATTTGTTATGAAAATTCCGTTAAGAGAATTATTTTATTATAAAGTTAGTTATAATAAAACTTGGGTTAAACGGAATAATTCATAAGAAAATTTATAGGATAAATTTGTTATGAAAATTCCGTTAAGAAAGAGAATTGATTTTATTATAAAGTTAGTTATAATAAAATAGGCATAACGGAATAATTCATAAGAAACTTTATGAGATAAAATTCTTATGATAACTAATTCCGTTAAAAGAGAGACTTGGCAAGGGAGAGGCTACTATATAAAGGAACCAAAGGCAAGCCTTGAATTCCTAAGCAATTGATAATTGAGTTATCAAAAGATTAGAAGCTCCCTCTCTCTCTTATTCTGTTCTCTTCTCTTCTCTCTTCCCCATTAGGGCCGGCGCCCCTTAATAGGATTAGGGCCGGCTCCCCTTCATCCCACCTAGGGCCGGCGCCCCTAGCACACCCTAGGGTGGTTGCCGTGAGCTATCAAGAAGAAGGAGAAGCCAACGAAGAAGAAGAAGAAGCGGGTGTTATCTCCTTCCTCCTCGGAATTTAGATTCCGATTCCTGTAGGTTAGTTGCCTATCTTTTCTCTTGTTCTTCTAGTTGTGCCTTCTGAGAATCTAGTAGTTCTCGTCGGCACAAAACTCGTGACTTTGCGAAGTCATCCCGAAGAGAACTCGGCGTGGACGCGAATAGAGGCGAAGCTTCCAAGGGACGCTACGGTTGGATCTCGTCCCTTACTTCGAGTTACGAAAGGTACTTAGTAAATTAGTTTACTTTTCCGCAAAGTTTTAATTTATGAATATATCAACACATCATAAGGTTGCATGCTAGATACGTGGTTAAAATAATTTAGAAAATTATTTTATGCTAATTCTTCCGCTGCACGTAAAAATTTAAAATTTTACGAACCCGTATCCTTGTCGACATGCACCCGGTCCCAACAGTGGTATCAGAGCCGGTTAGTGTTCGACATAATCATATAATTGTTTTGCGGAAAACTTTGTCATGATCTCAATTTTGGAAAATTTTTCAATTATGGAAACTTTCCAATTATAATAAATTTTAGAATTAGGAATTTCAAAGTTTGGAAATCCTCATGAAATTTCGCAAACGTTTGAAATTTTCTAGTTTCTGAAATTTTATAATAATTGTGAAAACTTCCCATCTTTGGAAACTTTCCAATTTTGGAAATTTTTCTATTTTAGAAATTTTCCAATTTTGGAAATATGTAAGTTTTCTTTGTACCGGAAACTTACAATTATTCTGAAAACCTATTATAAAATCTCGCGATTTTGGGCACTTTCTTTCATTAATTGACAATTAAATTTAAATTGGTTTTTAAATTGTCAACAAAATTCTTTATTTTGGATTGAGCCTCGGGGAGCCGTCCAATTTAAAGTTAGTTGTTGTAATTTAAATTTCCCAATTTTAAATAAAATTGTCATGTTTAATTTGGTTACGCTTCCAAAGCGGACCAAATTCGATTTACGACAAATTACTTTTCTTTGGGTATCTGAGCCTCGGGGAACCACCCTTAGAAAACGATTTGTTGTAATTAATTAAATCCATAAATAAAATATGTTTTAAGAGGTGATGCTCTTACATATTGTTGTCTCCAAAATTAATTAGGAAAATGGTTTCCTATAGAGTTTCTTAAATGAGATTTTCATGAAAATAATATGTGGTTAAATTAAGGGAATTGTCTCTTAATTTAATAAGTTTTGATTTAGAGAAATCAAAGTCTTGAACATATTATTTTCGAAATTGATTATGACAATTTAGGAAATTGTTTCCCAAAACAATTCCTTCAATATAGTATGAAATACAATTAGGAAATCCGGTTCCTAATTCAATTAATGAGACTTGATAACTTAAGTCACATACATACTTTATTAAGGAAATCGTTAGTCATGACATATGTCATGAATGTGCTTAGAAAAGATGAGACCCAAAACCCCTTACATAATATTAAGGCCAACACCTTCCATTAATATGGTTAGAATCGGAATTTTGTTTCTCGTTTGGGTTGATGGACACATCCATGCCCGACTTGAACCTCAACATGTTCAAACCATGGAATTAGTTTATGAATAATATAGTTAGAGTCAGAGGTCAATCCTTAGTTTTGGTAGTTGGACACATCCAAGCCTGACTAAACGGTTGAATGAGCTCCAACCATGTTAAAACTATTTCTTGATTAATGGGTCAGCCTTAAGCTTGGAGCATCGATTTGTTGTGCCACAGCCAAGGTCGATGTAAAGAGAGGTGCAGTTGGGTGCTATGTATAATGTCGCATACTTGTTAATGAGTTAACAACCCAATGATTTATACAAACATTCAATTAGTTGATAGCATAATGTGATAGTTACATATATGTGATATGTAATCGGTATAATTACCTACCTTCATAGCTAAGAAAAACTTGATGGCCACAGCCATGGTGGTTCTTATCTATGGTTGGATATCAACCTATTTGGAGATGTTCCTACGATCTCCCGAATTGATAAAAAGGGTTATTCAATTTGAAAAATGAATAGGATTTTTTATTAATGTATGTTGATACATTCTTTAATCAATCTTCTCACATAAGTTCAATTTGTATTTCTAAGTTAATCACTCGATCATGTCTTCCCTAAACTTGCGTTCCATTTTGGACACCAATAAACTGACTTGGCCAAACTTCATGGACTGGCTTCGAAACCTGAGGATAGTCCTCAAGGCAGAGAAGCTTGCTTATGTCCTTGAAGATCAACTTCCCAACCGTCCTCCTGGAAATGCAACTCCAGACCAGTTTCCTGAGTTGCTCAACCTGCTGAAGACTGTAGAGCCTTCTGTGAAGCAGGATCTAAAGACGGTATTGTTAGTTGGTTCCTCGAAGAAAGGTTCTAAGAGGAAGGCCAAAGAACAGAATAAGGGAAAGAAGGAAAAGGCCAAAAAGACTGAAAATACCCTAAAAGGCACTTGCCATCACTGTGGCAAGGAGGGTCATTTGCAAAGAAACTGCAAGATTTATCTTGAGTCCTTGAAAGAGAAGGCATCCGATGCCCCATCCTCTTCAAGTATCTTCGTTATTGAATGTCACTCTATTTCCTCAAACACCTGGGTACTTGATACTGGGTGTAGCTCGCATATATGTAAAGACATACAGGGGCTAAGGAATAGAAGAAGACTCGTCAAGGGAGAAGCGAATTTGCGGGTTGGAAATGGAGCAAGGATTGCTGCTATTGCCATCGGAACACATTTGCTAAAGCTCCCAACTGGACGTGTCTTAGAATTGGATAATTGTTATTTCGTTCCTTCGTTAATAAAGAACATTGTATCTATTTCATGATTGAATGAAAAAGGTTATCATTTAACTTTTAGTAACAATTGTTGTTACATAACTTTAAATGGCGTTCTTTATGGGAATGGAACTTTGTGCAATGGCATCTACACGTTAGATTTATCCAGTGACGTTTTCAATATCGAAGTTAGCAACAAACGTGCTCGAATAGATAATCGAATAGACTCCTACACGTGGCACTGCCGTCTTGGCCATATAAGTAAGAAACGCATGACCGAATTACACCGATGTGGAATTTTGGAATCATTTGAACCCGGTTCATTTGATACATGCAAATCATGCTTAAAAGGCAAGATGACCAAATTACCCTTTTCTGGAAAAGGTAATCCAGTGGGAGAATTGCTTGGTTTAATACATACTGATGTATGTGGACCAATGTAAACTCTTGCACAAGGAGGCTATAGCTACTTCATCACCTTTATCGATGATCACTCACGATTCGGGTATGTATTCTTGATGAAACACAAATCTGAAGCCTTTGAGAAATTCAAAGAGTTCAGAAATGAAGTAGAGAAACAGCTTGGCAAAAGTATTAAGATACTTCGATCCGATCGGGGTGGTGAATACTTGAGTCAAGAGTTTCAAGATTATCTTAGGGACAATGGGATATTGTCCCAATGGACTCCGCCGTATACACCACAGCATAATGGTGTATCTGAGAGGCGCAACTGAACCTTGATGGACATGGTTAGGTCTATGATGAATCATGCAACTCTTCCAAAATCCTTTTGGGGCTATGCACTTAAGACAGCTGTTTACTTGCTAAACAGAGTCCCGACCAAGGTAGTCTCTACTACTCCATATGAGACATGGAATAGTAAGAAACCCCACTTAACTCACCTTAAGATATAGGGTTGCCCCGCTTATGTGAAGCGGACTGTATCAGACAAATTGGATGCTAAGTCTGATAAATGTCTATTTATTGGATACCCTAAGGAAACGAAGGGTTACCAATTCTTTCATCCCTTGGAACAAAAGGTGTTTGTTTCATGGCATGCTGTATTTCTAGAAAAAGAATTTCTTTTACAAGAAAACAGTGGGAGTGGCATTGAACTTGATGAAGTTCAAGAAACTCCAATAGACATTACAGAGACACCTAGTCTAGGCCCACAACCGATAATTCATAGTGATGAGCTATCAGTTGAACCTAAAACAACACCACCTCTTCGTAGATCTGATAGGGCACGCAATATTCCAGAGAGATATGGATTTCTCGTAAGTGAATCGAACGATGTGTTACTCATAAGCGATGATGAACCTATCAATTATGAAGATGTCCTGAAAAGTTCAGAAAGGGACAAATGGCTTGAGGCCATGAAGTCGGAAATGGATTCCATGTACGAAAATCAAGTGTGGGACTTGGTTAACCCACCTGAAGGGATTAAACCCATAGGGTGCAAGTGGGTTTTCAAGAAGAAAACCGACATGGAAGGTAATTATGCTTAAATCCATTCGGATGCTCCTAGCCATAGCAGCTCATTATGATTATGAGATATGGCAAATGGATGTGAAAACAGCTTTCCTTAATGGAAACCTGCTTGAGGATGTATACATGATACAACCTGAAGGTTTCTCATCGGTTGATAAAACCAAAGTATGCAAGCTTCGACGATTCATATATGGACTGAAGCAAGCATCCAGGAGCTAGAACATCCGTTTTGATGAGACAATCAAAGAGTTTGATTTCTCACAAAATCCTGACGAACCTTGTGTGTACAAGAAGGTTAGTGGGAGTGCAGTCGTATTCCTAGTATTATATGTCGACGACATATTACTTATAGGAAACGGTATATCAGTTTTACAGACAGTTATAATTTGGTTGTCCAAAACTTTCTCCATGAAAGACCTGGGAGAAGCAACCTATATCCTTGGGATTAGAATCTATAGAGATAGATCAAAACGGTTGCTTGGTCTTTTGCAGTCTACATATATAGACCGAGTGCAAAAAGGGTTTAGCATGTCGGAATCCAAGAAAGGTTACCTACCCATCAGGTATGGGATCAACCTTTCAAAGTCTATGTGTCCGCGCACAGAAGACGAGAGGATTTGCATGAATAAGATTCCCTATGCATCCGCGATAGGATCTATCATGTATGCTATGTTATGTACTAGGCCTGATGTATCATATGCTCTGAGTGTCACGAGTAGATACCAGTCAGATCCAGGTATGGATCACTGGGCGGCTGTCAAGACAATCCTTAAGTACTTAAGAAGAACTAAGGATGTGTTCCTAATATATGGAGAAGGAGATATGGTAACACGTGGGTATACAGATGCCAGTTTCCAGACAGATAAGGATGACTCCAATCTCAGTCTGGATACGTATTTATTTTGAATGGAAGTGCAATAAGTTGGAACAGTTCCAAACAAGACACTGTAGCGGATTCTACCACGGAAGCAGTTTGGATCAAGAAGTTCGTCTCAGAACTTGATCTGGTTCCAACCATAGATGAAGCAGTGCCGGTTTACTGCGACAACAATGGAGCTATTGCATAAGCAAAGGAACCAAGGTCTCATCAGTGATCCAAACACGTGCTTCGCGTATCATCTGATCAGAGAGATTATAAGTAGGAATGACATACAAATTGAGAGAGTTCCCACTGAAAGGAACATAGCGGAGCCTTAACTAAGGCCTTGCCTCAAAATAAGTTTGAGGGTCATGTTAGAGCTGTGGTATTGGATACCGTAGCGATTGGCATTAGGCCAAGTGGGAGTTTGTTAGTGATATGAGAGAAGTGTCCTAAGGCAATCGCCTTATGATTGTAAACATTTATTTTAATAAATGATAATTCACTATTTGAGTATACATGTTTGTGTATTTGATTGGGATCTTAAACTCATCTACTGAATGTCCGCAATACAACTCACAGCATAAGAGAATTTGTGATGGGATCACAACTAGTGATTATCTCTAATGTGCAAATGTGAAGTATTGAAAATATCCGATGAATTGATAAAACGGACACTATCAATTCTGTTGAGACTAGCATGGGTTATTCTCTAATCAGCTGATTCTCACTGGCTGGTGACATTGGGATGTCCGGAGATAAACATGGATGCTAGTTAAGGGAACTAGTTCATTGGAGTGACTAGCCGTAAAACTTCATATGGTTATCTATAAGATATGTCAATGAAGTTCTTACTGCAGCTTAGTGCGATGTTCCTTTGACTTGCGGTGTTCAAGTCATCTTGGTCAGGGAGACTTATACTTTAACATCTTAAGCAAGCATCTCCAAGGAGGTGTGGACCCAGGATGATTGGGTATAAGCGAAGTGCCCGAAGATGTTTAACAGCCTACAAAGGATTCACCACTCCTTGCGAGGAGATGTATACCCAGGCCTATCGTCGGATTGTTACTCCAAAAATCTCTGGCCAGAGTATATCATGTTTAGAGTGCGAGTCTCTTAAATACATGAGAGTAATTAGAAATCCAAAGGACGAGAAAGACACTACTTGGGCTAGGTGTGACGTAGTCAGTCTAGTGGGGACTGACACAAACAGACCATGTCCTGAACCAAGTGGGTATAAGGTGGTGAAGGGAATGGGGCACGATTCAGAATAATTTCTTCTGAGGTCAAACCGTTGATCTTTCGATTAATTGGGGATCATGATGTACTACTAGGTGCCACTCATGATCGTTCTATAATTGGTTGATTATAGACGGCCAACATAAATCGAAAGCCTATTTAGTCACACGCACTACAAGTAATCCGAATGATTTAAAACGAGTTGAAAATTGGATTTTCCAATCAAGAGAAATAAGTCGAATCTGAGTTAATCAGAGGCGCAATGGAAACTTAAAATGGCTAAGTCTTTTGAAGGCTTATTGGGCGAATTAAATGAGTTTAATTCGCGATCGGTTCGGCTCGGTTTGGCCGACCAAAGAGGGTGCCAAACCCCTTGGGTTGGCCGGCCACAAGAAGGGGAAGAAACCAATTTAATTGGTTTAATTAATAAAATAAATCTAGCGTGATTTGTTTTATAAATTATGGATAAATAAATTTGTGTAAAGAAATTTATATAAATAAATTTATAGAAATTTATTCTTTTATGGAAATTAAAAGTATCCATGGAATGGTTTATTTTAATTGTATAAAATCAATTATGAATTGATTTTTCCATAATAAGAAAGTTTATAATTTCTTGTAAAATTTATTCCATAATAAAAGGAGAGATATAATTGGTTTAAACGGAATAATTCATAAGAGAATTTATAGGATAAATTTGTTATGAAAATTCCGTTAAGAGAATTGTTTTATTATAAAGTTAGTTATAATAAAACTTGGTAAAACGGAATAATTCATAAGAAAATTTATAGGATAAATTTGTTATGAAAATTCCGTTAAGAAAGAGAATTGATTTTATTATAAAGTTAGTTTTAATAAAATAGGCATAACGGAATAATTCATAAGAAACTTTATGAGATAAAATTCTTATGATAACTAATTCCGTTAAAAGAGAGACTTGGCAAGGGAGAGGCTACTATATAAAGGAACCAAAGGCAAGCCTTGAATTCCTAAGCAATTGATAATTGAGTTATCAAAAGATTAGAAGCTCCCTCTCTCTCTTATTCTCTTCTCTTCTCTTCTCTCTTCCCCATTAGGGCCGGCGCCCTTAATAGGATTAGGGTCGGCTCCCCTTCATCCCCACCTAGGGCCGGCGCCCCTAGCACACCCTAGGGTGGTTGCCGTGAGCTATCAAGAAGAAGGAGAAGCCAACGAAGAAGAAGAAGAAGCGGGTGTTATCTCCTTCCTCCTCGGAATTTAGATTCCGATTCCTGTTGGTTAGTTTCCTATCTTTTCTCTTGTTCTTCTAGTTGTGCCTTCCGAGAATCTAGTAGTTCTCGTCGGCACAAAACTCGTGACTTTGCGAAGTCATCCCGAAGAGAACTCGGCGTGGACGCGAATAGAGGCGAAGCTTCCAAGGGACGCTACGGTTGGATCTCGTCCCTTACTTCGAGTTACGAAGGTACTTAGTAAATTAGTTTACTTTTCGCAAAGTTTTAATTTATGATTATGTCAACACATCATAAGGTTGCATGCTAGATACGTGGTTAAAATAATTTAGGAAATTATTTTATGCTAATTCTTTCGCTGCACGTAAAAATTTAAAATTTTACGAACCCGTATCCTTGTCGACATGCACCTGGTCCCAACAATCATTTCATAGTTTCATAAGTCAGACATTCCTGATATTCATGTGGAAACAACCATAGAATCTCGAAATGTAATATTTTTTTGAAAATGTATTCCCAAATAGAATAGAAACATTCAA
>JAGFNQ010000854.1:142066-434915 GCA_024364735.1 Boesenbergia rotunda
TGTTTCTTAATCTTTTAACTGCTTTGTCCACTATCTGTGTCGGTCTGCTCTCATAGCTAAGATCTTCTTGGATCTGTACTGACTGAGGCTGAATCACTTGATTGGGATCGTGAATACACTTCTTTAGCATGGAGACATGAAATGTACTGTGGATAGCTGACATATCCTCTGGCAAGTCCAGTTCATAGGCTACCTTCCCAACTCTCTTTATAATCTTGTACGGTCCTATGTAGCGAGGGCTCAGCTTGCCTTTCTTGCCAAATCTCATCACTCCCTTCATAGGAGCGACCTTGAGAATACTGAATCTCCAACTTGGAATTCCAGTGGCCTACGGCGTGTGTCAGCATAACTTTTCTGTCTACTCTGGGCAGTCTCAATCCTCTGGCGGATCATCTGGATAGCCTGAGTGGTCTCATCTATAAGCTCAGTCTGGCTGCCTAGTCCTGACTCTATCTCTTTCTTCTCACCAGCTTCTTGCCAACATATGGGTGATCTGCATTTCCTACCATATAATGCTTCATAAGGTGCCATTTTGATAGTGGTCTGATAGCTATTGTTGTAGGCAAACTCAGCTAAGCACAGAAATTTGCACCAACTACCTTTAAAGTCCAACGCACAAGCCCTGAACATGTCTTCTAAAATCTGATTTACTCTCTCTGTTTGTCCATCTGTCTGGGGATGGAAAGTTGTGCTGAACTGAAGTCTGGTGCCTAGGGCGTCCTGAACACACCTCCAAAAATGGGAGATGAACCGCCCATCTCTGTCAGAAACGATCGACTTCGGAACTCCGTGAAGCCTGATTACTTCTCTCACGTACAGCTGTGCTAACTGCTCTACCGAATGCGATAACTGATGGCTAGGAAGTGGGCAGACTTGGTCAATCTATCCACTATCACCCAAATTGCATCGTGTCCATGGGTGGTTCTTGGAAGACCTGTGATAAAGTCCATGGATATTTCTTCCCACTTCCACTCTGGAATGGGAAGAGGCTGTAGAACTCCTCCTGGTCTCTGGTGCTCTGCTTTGACTCTCTGGCAGGTCAAGCAGGTACTGATATATCTGGCCACGTCTCGCTTGAGTCCAGACCACCAGAACCTTTTCTTTAAATCTTGGTACATCTTGGTAGAACCAGGATGCATAGAGTACGGGGTACTGTGGGCTTCTTCTAAAATATTTTTTTTCTTAGTTCCTCATCATTGGGGACGCAAAGGCGGTCTCCAAGATAGAGGATGCCACTATCTGATACTCGAAACTCTGAATTTTCTGCCTCTTGGATCCCCTGCTTGATCTTCTGGATTTCTGGGTCTTGACTTTGCTTTCTTTGTATATCCACAAGCAGGGTTGACTCTAAAGTCAATGCAGAAAGTTGCCCAATTATTACCTCGACTCCAAAATCCTTTATTTCTTTCTGAAGTGGTAGAGACAGTGATGCTAGGGACATCAGTGCTGCACATGATTTTCTGCTCAGTGCATCTGCCACTTTATTAGCTTTACCTGGGTGGTAGAGGATTTCACAGTCATAATCTTTGACCAACTCTAGCCACCTGCGCTGCCTCATATTCAGATCCTTCTGAGTGAAGAAGTACTTCAAACTCTGATGGTCTGTGAAGATTCTGCACTGCACTCCATACAGGTAGTGTCTCCAGAGCTTCAGTGCGAAAACCACAGCTGCTAGCTCAAGGTCGTGGGTAGGGTAATTCTTCTCGTAGTCCTTGAGCTGTCTGGAGGCATATGCTATTACTTTACCGTCTTGCATGAGGACAGCTCCAAGGCCCATCTTGGATACATCACTGTAGATGTCAAAGGCCTTGTCACTCTCCGGAACAGTCAGGATGGGAGCACTAGTCAATCTTTTCTTCAGTTCTAGGAAGTTGTGCTCGCATTTATCTGACCACTCAAACTTCTGATTCTTTCTAGTCAGGGCTGTGAGTGGAGAGGCTATTCTGAAAATGTCCTCCACAAATTTTCTGTAATATCCTGCCAGGCCTAAGAAGTTTCTGATTTCACTGGCATTCTTGGGTCTACACCAGTTGCTGACTGCTTCTATCTTGGCTGGATCAACTTGAATGCCTTCTTTGGATACAATGTGACCTAGGAAGGTCACCTGATCTAGCCAAAACTCACACTTTGAGAATTTTGCATAGAGCTTCTCCTGCTGAAGGATCTGCAGCACTATCCTCAAGTGTGTAGCATGGTCCTCTGGAGTCCGTGAGTATATGAGAATATCATCAATAAATACAATGACGAATTTATCGAGATACTCCCTGAAGATGTGGTTCATCAGCTCCATGAAGACTGCTGGAGCATTGGTTACTCCAAAAGGCATTACTACAAATTCGTAGTGGCCGTATCTTGTCCTGAAGGCCGTCCTGGGGATGTCACTTTCTTTAACCTTTAGCTGATGATACCCAGAACGCAGGTCTATCTTCGAGAACATTGTAGCCCCTTTGAGTTGATCAAATAAATCATCTATTCTTGGCAAAGGATATCTGTTCTTGATGGTTACCTTATTCAAAGCTCGATAATCTATGCACATTCGCATAGATCCATCTTTCTTCTTGACCAACAGTACAGGAGCTCCCCAAGGTGAATGACTAGGGCGGATGAAACCCTTGTCAAGCAGCTCTTGCAATTATTCTTGTAATTCTTTCAGTTCTGCTGGTGCCATGCGATAAGGTGCCTTCGAAATTGGGTTGGTTCCTGGGCCAACTCAATTTCAAACTCAATTTCCCGATTGGGAAGGAGTCCTGGTAACTCTTCAGGAAACACCTCAGGATAGTCACAGACTACCCTCACTTCTTCTCTCTTCAATCCTTCTCCTTGACTTGCATCCACTATATGAGCTAGAAAACCAGAGCACCCCTTCTCTAACATTCTCTGAGCTTGTAAGGTAGATAGGAACCTATTTATCTTTCTCCTTGGGTCTCCAATAAACTCAAATGAAGGTTCTGCTTCCGGTGTGAACTTGACTTTTCTCTTGCGGCAGTCTATAGAAGCATTATACTTGCTCAAGAAGTCCATTCCTAAAATGACATCGAAATCCTTCATTTTAAGGACTACCAAGTCACTGTAGAGCTCTCGGTTGGAAATCTAGATTGATACTGCCCTTAGCCTCTAAGTAGAGGCCATCACTTCCCCTGACGGAAGGTTGTTAAGAACTTCATCGTTCAACCTTTCTGGTGGCCTTTATACTGTTTAAGTAGTGCTCAGTGATCAAAGCACTACTTATTAGTTCTTCGGAGGTTTGCAGCCTCTTAACACCGCTAGCCCCCTTTAACGCTATCTCAGGCCTTAACATCTTGAGCATTAGCCTAACTATCTCTTTTTCTGTGCTAACTAGCTCTGGGCACAGATGGCTAACCGCTTAAACATCTTCACTGCTTCATCCACGGATAGTTCTCCTTGTCTGAACTCCGTGAATTCATCATCATGCTTGTTGGTTACTTGCATGTGAAAGTATTCTTCGAATAACTCAGTCTCGAAGTCGGCCCATGTCATCTGGCTGACATTTCTCTTGGCCTTGACTCTCTTCCACTATATTCTAGCATCTCCCGTAAGGCAGAAAGATGCACACTTTATCTCCTCTACCTCATGCCAGTCCAGTAGCCCTACTATTCTTTCCAACGTTTTGAACCATGCTTAAGCATCCCATGGTTTGCTTGTGCCTGGGAAGTTCCCTGGCTTCAGTTTCTTCTACTGAATGAGGTACGCTTCTTGCCTTACCCCCCTTGCCGGACTACAGATGTAATCGATGGGTCTTCGATCACAACTGGTGCCACTACATTCGCCATCGGCGAGGTAATAATAACGACCTGCTGGTTAGCCATCCTAGTGGCAATAACTTGCTGTTGTTCTGCTAACTGTCTCTGTAACTGAGCCACCACGTCTAAGAGATTTGGTGGGCGTACTGACTCTGTTGCCTCTTGCCCTCTAGGAGCTTGCTCCTCGTTTTGGGCCTTTCTAGGACGTCCTCAAATGTATAACTTAACACTTAATGGTAATGTTCCCAAACTTGCTTTAGGATATAACAAGGCCTTGGTCTTGATTCTTATCTCATTTCTTAGTCCTAGAACTCGTTCTAGGGCTTAGTAAGACCTTGGTCTTACTCAAAACTTTTATCAAGCACCTTGCGTGCCATAATCCCAAAACTTACTTTTGGGCAAATCAAGTAAGTACTTAAGCATTTCTCTAATATCCATTCTAGGGATTAAACATGATTCCGTGATACTAAGGTATTAAACATGCTTCCTTGTTCTATGCACATATGAGTAAGTACTTAAGCATTTCTCTATACTGCAATTAAGTAAAGGAGCAATAGAAAAACTGAAACTTAAAGCTTTCTTACTTGAAGACGGCAAGGTTGATGCTGATGTGTGTGTGATGCTGGAGAATGGGAACTGCTCTGATACCACCTGTGGCGACCCGCCTTCTCTGCCTTTAGACGGATCGTTACTTTCTCTGTACTTCTCTACTTTTATACATGACTAAAAGAAATGCGGAAATCTTTTTTTTTCTTTTAAATTCTTCTAACAATTATATTCTAACATAAGTCATCATGCATAATACCATGTCATACTTTCTTCTCAAATCTCGTAGCTAATACTTATTGAAACTAGCCTCACCCAATGTAAACTGCCCGTACCAGTCGACTGGTGACGTAGCAGTCGACTGGTACGCCTGTAATCAGTTTTACAGGTTTTCGGCTCTTGCTTCTTAAGTCCACCATTCATTCAGTTTCGAGCCATATCAAACTACGACACCATTTCTATACTCTATGTCAGTTTCCTAAACAATTTAGCCAATCAAACGAATCCATAAACTTGAATTTAAGACTTTTATGGAAGAAAATAAACTAAACAAGTTTATATAAACTTTGACAATAGAGTTTGTACCAATCTTGACTCCTAGGCATTCATAACACCAAATACATGTTCTACGACCTTGCTAAAGCATTATGAAATGTGATTGCAACTTTTCTAAACAATTTTAAGCAATAAAAACTTGATTCAAAGGGAAATTGATACTATCTTGGCACAAACACCTTTTTCTCTAACAAAGTATCAATATCTCTAACTACTCACACTTCTACTCATCCAATGCAATCATAAGGATATGTATGCTAAATGAAATGACATGGAATCTTTACTCTAAGAAATTGAGCATGTAAAACTATCCAAAACTCAAATACTCTATAATCTCCATAAAGCAAGAACTTGAAATTTGAATAAACTTAAACATTGCAATTCAAATAACTAAATTGTCTCGTCTCAAAGATCTCTCCATAATCAGCCACCACACACACTCTACTCAGCACCGCCTCGTCGTCTTCCTTCAGAATTGCTTGCCTTTACCTTTATCTGCAATAAGAGGAAATGCATCTATAAGCAAAAAGCTTAGTAAGTACTATCTAGCTCACAAAAACTCGAAATATGCAAACATGCTTCTAGATCAAACTGAACATCATATGAGATACTTATATGCTTGAAAGAAAACTAAGAACATGTATAACTCAAAACATGCATACTCAAGCATTAATAAATCTCAATTTACTTTTCTTGGCTCAACTTGAAACTTTAGCTATTCTTTAACTTTTTGAAAACTCTTTAAACTTTAGAAACTTTGCTAAAGCATATACTTGAAAATAATAATCACTTGGATCCACTGAAGACGTAAGTACCATCTGATGCGCGTTCCCTAAAAGGTTGGGGTAGCGAGCCACCAATCCTAATAGAGCAGACCTTGGTCTACCAGGGCCAAGACCTTGGAATTGGACACCTGGATTTCTTTAACGACGCCCTTGGACGCCGGGTACTGGCCTTAGAAAATAAAATAGCTTTTCTTTCTTTCTTTCTTATCTGTAAATGCCTTGGCATTTTCTCGAGCACCTTGCGTGCTAAAATCCCTAAGTCTTGACTTTTGGGGATTTCTTAAGGCCTTGACCTTTTCTTTTCTTTTCTTTATCTTTTCTTTTCTTTTCTCATAACTTTCTTAGCCCCTAATCTCACATAGGGTGCTTAATCAAACTTATACAAACATATAATGAACTAAGATTACATGCAAAAACTTAAACAAAAGGAAATATCTCTTTTAAAAACTTTTAAGGGAAATTCTTGCGGAAAAACCGCCTCTTACTGCAGGTGAGCAGTACTTACATTGATATCTTGGACTTACAACCAAGATTGACGTCTAGGGCTCGGGAGAAACTTGAGATCTCGGAGAATTCTTCGCGCCTACGCGTACTTCTCGTCGAGACGAACGCAATGCTCCGCTCTCCTTGATCCCTCCTTGGCCGGCGCTCCTTGGAAGAGGAGAGGAAGGCTTTGGGCGTGCGTGCGTGAGAGGGGGAAGTCGTGCGTCGCGCGGCTAGGGTGAGGAAGAGGGAAAAACAAAAAACCCAATTTCCTCTCTTAACTTATCTATTTATACTCATGGGGCGAATTTACCTAATTATACCTTATCTAATGTTTCGCTTAATCTATTTCAACAAAATCAACCAGCGCAGGTGACTGGTTCGAATCCCTGCGGCTGCCTATGAAGGTTTTTTTTTTTTCTTGATCCGAAAAACTCTATTTCTTTTGCTAAAAATACTAAACGGACTCAGAAAAATCCGTAAAAATATCCTAAAAATTTCTAAAAATCTAAAGAATATTTCTAAAGTATTTTTAACTAATTTCAAGGACTTTAAGGACTTAAAATGGAAATTTTAGGGTGTTACAAAACATCACCTGTAATAGGGTGGACTATAAAGGTTATCACTGGGTATGTAATGAATTATGCGGAGGGATGTAAGTGATGTAGATGGGATCTATCCCTCCCATATGATGGGAGTGATATCTATGAGCCCCTTGATCGAGTAGCACTACTAAAACATATGATAATGCTCAAATGAGTCAATATGAGATATTAAGTTCATTTGTTTGAGTGAGTCTACTAGGGGATCAAGAAACATAAAGATTAATTAAGGATGACATAGTCTATGCCTCATTGGTCAATGTAGATATCGAGGATGGAAGGACAAGGTCATACATTGTTATAGTCACGAAGGTTAAGTCAGATCTCGACTTTCTCGTCACTTGGGTAGCAATGATGCATTGCTAGATGTCACTCATTGCTTATGTGTCTAAAAAGGTTTAGACACATTACCAGCGTTACGAGAACCTATTGGGTCACACACTAAGGACACGATGCTTCAGTGATTAATTGATCTTAGTTTGACTAAGATTTGATTCAAATTGGATTAATTGAGTTAGACTCAAGTGAATCCAATTGGATTATGGGATTGAGATCTAATTTGAGTTTGACTAATTTAGATTAGACTCAACCATATTTGAATGAGATATTAATTCATTAAAATGTTTGATAAATTAATAATAGAGAAAGATGAAAGGTTTTTCTTCATTGGATGAAGAGAAGTTGAATAGCCACATGAGAAATTATGTTCTAAGTGGGTTTTTATTAGCTTTAATGGAGGGAAGCAAAATGGATAAAAACTCTTCATATTCATGGGATGAGTATAAAAGAGTCTTTCTTGTCATTTGGATGAAGAAATTGTCATTCTTCCTTCCCTTCCTTCTCTTGGCCAAAATCCCTCTTCTTCCTCTCCTTCTTGCTTTGTGAATCTCTTCTTGTGGCTAGCACCACAAAGGTGATTCTTCTTTAAAGCTTGAGAGATTGTGTTCGTGTGCATACGTATAGAGGCACAGACACTTGAACATGCAAGAGATCCGACATACCTCGACAAGCGGGATAAGCGAAGGACATGCGCCAAAGGTATACCTATACAATAGGAATTTGTAAATTAACTTTGTATGAGTTTTCTTTCGCATGGATTGCTCATGGGATCTATTATTTCCGCTACGATTTTTGAATATTTTTGCCTATAAATCTCTACAGTGGTATCAGATCCACTTGCAAAAGATCATACAATATTTAGAATAACTTTTATATGTAATATAGAAGTAGGACATAATTTTGTTATGGATTGTGTAATGTATGAGCATTTGTAGAGATATAAAAGTTTGTGTTGATCAAAACTAAAGTCGATAGCATTATCATATGAATATGAAAGTGTCCTATGATCCGATTGTACTCAACAAATTTTATAACCTATGGTTTCGGTTCATGAGCATTTTACAATCATAATAAAAATTGATGTCATAAATCTATTGTGTGTGATTGATGACATGTTGCATGGTTATGACCTTAACCCCAATATGATTGGATGTATATGTGTGTGTACATGTTGTAATGTAATTCATAATACGACCTGCGTGTCGTGCCTTATCTCTATTTTTCTAGTTGTAAAATAGATTTAGACTCGAATGTAACTCGAGTTTTCCTAATTTGTAATGTACAAAATGAGGAGTAGAATGTCCATTGAAGAATGAAGTTACAAGAAGGAAGCCGACAACACATGATGACCGAAGGATGCACTTAGAGAAAATGTTATCCCTAGGTTGACCATTGATTTTCTCATTTTCTTGAGAAGATCGTAGTATACAGGTCATAACCATATCACATTTTACCGCTTATATGTTGATATATGTAATGTGTGTATGTGATGCATGATTAGATAAATATTTATCTTAATTAAGTCAACTCGATATGCCTACTAAAGTTTGGTACTCATAAATTACCTCAATCATTTGTTGTTGGGTTTGCCAAAGTAAAGCGACACATTTTATCTTGGTAGAGTGCGAGAGGACAATTGTGATGTCCCGCTATCGAACTTTGGGAGAGACTTAATTAAGTCACCTCAATTGGATTGAGAAACTTAGATGCATATCACAAAAGTTGAGAAAATTAGGTAAGAAAACAATTATATAAAGTCTTGGGCGATTAGCCAAAGCTAACTCAAGATGATGTGTAATATGGATCTTGACCCTTTGTTTCCAAGAGTTGCACAAGATGTAATTGGTAAAATATTACCCTCCTAATTATACTAAGTCTTGGGCGATTAGCCAAAGTTAACTCAAGATGAGGTATAATATGAATCTTATCCCACATGAATGTAGTTGTTATTTGGTTTGGAGCTAGTAGTGTGGCAAATTGAGTTGGCCCACTGTTATGGTGTATACTAAATGCCTTGATTTCTGTATGGACATCTACATTTTGAAAGTGAATCACAAGATCACTGTTTGCATGTTTATATTAGTATATGCATTTTGTCTGATACTTTGCATTGTAGACAACATGATGTGTGATGTCACATAGAAGATCATGTTATCAACTCCTTGTAGAGTATAAGTAGAGGCTCATAACAGAGATGAATTTGGACAAACCATCGGGATGGTTGTAGTGTAATTTGGTGTTGGTTTGTCTTGACCATAAAATTACATTAGAACACTTTGTATGTATTGAGCAGGACCGACATAGAGGTGATTCAATTTATACTGACTTGATAATTGAATCAGAACTCAATTTATTTTAGAGTACATGCTCTGAATCCCGATATAATAACGGGCACATGTACTTAATAGTTAATTCTTTGATTTACTAATGGGCGAGATTTATTCTGTTAAATCGATAGACCCGGTAAGTTGGGAAATAATATTATTTACATGGTGTGTCGTTGATTATAGAAGAAAACCATGTCCTAGTGAGTCGGGTTGATGATGCCCCCTTGATGAGCTCATAAGGTTCATCATGTTAAATCCTGCAGGTGGACTTGGTCCGAATGATGATAAGGATGAGTGATACTAATCAAGGAGTTAGATGTTGATTAATTAAAATTGTCAGTAATTTAAATTAATCAACGGAAATTCGATATCTTAAACACGGAGAGATACTTGTACTCATAATAGGTGGAACCCATATGTAAATATGGGGGTTAGTGAGGTAGTTCAATGAAGAGCCTTTAGTGGAATGAATCTTCATTAATGGATCGGGCCTTGATCCTTTAGGTGGCCAAGACCCAACTCCTCCTCATGGTCCCTATTGTAGCCCTATAAATACCCCATGGAGTCATGAACCCAAGGCATCCAATTCATCCAAGAGAAAACCTAAGCCTCTCTATTCTCTCCTCTCCTCCGTTCTCTCTCCTAGGGCTTCAAGTGGCCGGCGGCAAAGCTGGAAGAAGGAGGTGGCGCAAGGGCTTGGGAAAAGGAGAAACTCATCACTTCTTCTTCTTCTCCTCTCCCTTTTCCTCTCTTCTTCCTCAACAGCCACGACAGCACTTGGAACAGGGAGGAGGCGGCACCGCATTCATTGGAAGTGGCCGGCGGTGAGGAAGAGAAGTGGAGGAGACCGACGGTTAGGTTTTGCTAGGAAGGAGAAGTGTTCTTTTTCTTCTTCTTCATCTTCTTCATCTTCCTTTCACCCTCTTGTGGCCGACGATCCTTTGGAGCAAGGAGAAGGGCCGACGGGAACAAGGAGGTGGTGGTAGTTGCAGGCGGAAACCCTAGAGCCTAGGGTTTGTTTGGCACAAGGAAGAATGAAGAAGAAGGGATTGGTTGGTGGCCTTGGTGACATCGATTCTTGGTAGATCGTTGCCCACACGACGTCCAAGAGGGGAGGGTCATACAATAGAAGATCGCGAGGTAAAAGGAAAGGTATAACCTTCTCTTTGCCTCCTTGTTTTCTATCATTTCATGTGGTTTAATTAAATATCTTGTTGATTAATTATTTGTTAATTAATTATGATAATTGTTGGTGCAATCGACCCATATTTGATTGGGTAGATCATGGGTTTTGATGTGTGTGTCAATATGATTAAGTTAGGGTTTCATGTTGATCTAATATGTTATATGAGTGTGCAGGTTTATAGGATACACATGAACTTAGTTTGACGACTTCGGGTCCGGTGAAGGATGGTGTGTGGAGACAAGCCGTGGGCTTGTATGCATCTGAGGGATCATGGACAAAGCAGGGATGATGAGCCGAGAGAAGCAGAATTTGAGGCATACGCGAAGGATGGCATGGGAGACAAGTCGTGGGCTTGCATGCATTCGAGGGATGAGAGCCAAAGTCGAAGAGGGCTTGAAGGCAACAGGTCGAGGCTGCTGGAGCAGGGACGATGAGCTGAGGGAAGCGGACTTCGAGACATACGTGAAGGATGGCATGGGAGACAAGTCGCGGGCTTGCATGCATCCAAGGGATGAGAGCCAAAGTCGAAGAGGGATTGAAGGCAACAGGTCGAGGCTGCTGAATGAGGAGAAACTGAGTCGTGAAGATTCGAGTGCTGAGGGAACTATGCTCGAGAATGGAAATCCTAGGGTTCGAGTATTGAGAGAATTGTACTCGGGAAGGGAAACCTTAGGTGGTAGTTGACTGATGCTTGATCAGTCGATTGAGGTAGAGCACAGAGAGATCAGTCGATTGGTGTTTGGATCAGTCGACTGATGCAGTCGACTGGTGTGGACCAGAATGCGAATCGTTAGGCCGTGACATTTGAATTCGCAAGGACCAGTCGACTGCCCCAGGGGCAGTCAACTGGTAATGGTCAAAATAGTATCGAGTTCTATTTAAGAGAGCTTGTTTTTGGATGTTCTTCCTTGGCGAAACAAGCTTGGTAAAAGCCTGTTGGTTGCCTACAAGTGCTCAGTTCGTGTCAAAGGATTGTGGTGAGGTTTCTCCACCCACAAGGAGCGACAAGAGCTAGCCGAAGGTGTTCCAGGGAATCATCCACCGAAGGATCGGGATCGTCCACCTTACAGATAGCCGTGGAGTAGGAGTTTCATCTCCGAACCACGTAAAGGTGATGTGTTAGCATTGTTTAGTTTAAATTTGAGATTTCCGCTTGCGCTGGCTAACCATTGTATGAAGAAAAATGAAAAAGAAAGCTATTCACCCCCCCTCTAGCTAAACGGAAAGGTCCCAACAAGTAATTATTGTGGACCCCGATGATAAACACAAAAACCGGCGATCCGCTCATCGTCTATTCCGCGGCTAATCGGTTGGACGAGATTGTTCGCAAGAACAACTTGGTTGTTCAAGCGATCACTCGAATCGGTTAGCACGACGACGAGACGGTCATTTGGGCAATAGGTCTCCATTCAGATTGAACATTTTAATCCATGGACATGGAGAGGTTTCCTATGAGCGACCCGGTATTCGCATAGGAAACCCGCAACCATCAACTAGTATCAGAGCTAAGGTTTCCGATTTTGTGTGTTTGGATTCGATTACATTTTGCACTTCATCATGTATTTTATTTTTGCTGGATAATAGTAGGATGTGTGTAGGCTAACTCTTTGATTGCAGGCACGAGATTCCAACTATTATGGCTTAAATAATGTGTGTATGTGATTGGTTGTGCATGGTTGTAATATTTGAATCCTCGGGGTTGGCGAGGCTAAATTTGTATTTGATTTTTGTAATTAAATACAACACATGTTTAGCCACTCTTTTTATTTACTTTCGATCTAGATTTGATGTACACTCCTTTATGAAGTATAGGATCGATGGATGTAAATAAGAATAATGATTGGGAGAGTGAAAACCATAGTGAATGACATGACACCTTGTATGCACGATCTCCGACGAGTTCACCGTGCCCCCCAGGGTATAGTTTGATTCGGGGCTGCGGCTGAAGGCCGCCAATGGTGTCCAAGCGATAATCGGACGTGTGCATGTAAAGTGCCACGTCATGCCACATCATTCACTATGGTTTTCACTCTCCCATTTTCACTCTCCCTATCATTGCTCTGTAAATAAATAACATTTCATCTCGGCTCGGAGATCCCTTCAATGGTAGCTTGTGCATAGTGTAGGGAGGAGCAGACGAGGTGGCGACACGACTGGAGGCACATTGAAGACTAAAGCCATGATAGTTGGAAAAAATTAGAATTTTCTTGTTTATTGCTTTTAGTTTATATGCTTGTTGTGCATGCATGAAAATTCCTCAATTATAAATAACTAAGTGGGAGAGGGACCCTAAGGGTCCCATGACCTCTATTACTAATTTGACAAGTGATGCGAACAAGCTTGCTCGTCGGCTCTGAGTGCCTTCCTCCCCATTGGATGGGCTTGTTCTCTGGATCACTAGGTCAGACATGATTATAGAAAATTATTTTAGAGCATGTGATTTTCCCCATTGGACGACACATAATCCGAAATAATTCTCTTAGAATCGTGTAATTGTAAACACTTAGATGCAAATAATAGTATCCTCCCCATCGGAGTCACTGCTATTATTTGTAGAGCCGAAGAGGACCAACTATTAATTTTATTTGACAAAAAGTTAGGTTGACAAGATAATAAAATTAATGGATAAAACCTCCTCTTACAAATGTAGAGTTTGTATACGTCGACACTATCATGGCATGTGATATTCTCGGTGTTTTGAGGTGTTGGTTGATTTTAAAATTTATTATTTTGAGGAATCAATATTTTTTGAAATATAAAGTTGTGATCATTATGATTCTTAGGATTTTTCAAAATAACCTTCAACCCACTAGCTATAATACGTAAGGAAAACAAACTTACGGACCCTAACTACATAGATTGGAAACGAAACCTGCACATTGTCATAACGTGTAACGACCCGGCCCATTCGGCGACCCCTTATTTTTCTGTGGGTCGTCGACCGTCGACCTTCGATCGTGTCATTACCTTACTAGGTCTTCCCACCCCCTGGACAGTGGATTTTTGCCTTCCCCAGGATTCGAACCCTAGACCCAGGCTTAAGTACTAGTTCTTTATAAATCCTGGTAACTTAGCTCAATTGGTTACGATAATTCATAAAGAACTAGTACTTAAGCCTGGGTCTAGGGTTTGAATCCTAGGGAAGGCAAAAATTCACTATCCAGGGGGTGGGAAGACCTAGTAAGGTAACGACACGGTCAACGGTCGACGACCCAGAGAAAAATAAGGCGTCGCCGAATGGGTCGCCAAATGGCCCGGGTCATTACAATAAAATGGGGCCTTTTTATTGTAACGACCCGGCCCATTTGGCGGTCCATTCGGCGACCCCTTATTTTTCTATGGATCGTCGACCGTCGACCATGTCGTTAACTTACTAGGTCTTCCCACCCCCTGGACAGTGGATTTTTATCTTCCCCAGGATTCGAACCCTAGACCCAGGCTTAAGTACTAGTTCTTTATGAATCCTGGTAACCAATTGAGCTTTCATTGTAACGACCCAGCCCATTTGGCGGCTCATTCGGCGACCCCTTATTTATCTGTGGGTCGTCGACCGTCGACTGTGTCGTTACCTTACTAGGTCTTCCCACCCCCTGGACAATGGATTTTTGCCTTCCCCAGGATTCGAACCCTAGACCTAGTCTTAAGTACTAGTTCTTTATGAATCCTGGTAACCAATTGAGCTAAAGAACTATTACATAAGCCTGTGTCTAGGGTACGAATCCTGGGAATGCAAAAATCCACTGTCCAGGGGGTTGGAAGACCTAGTAAGGTAACGACACGGTCGACGGTCAACGACCCACAGAAAAATAAGGGGTCGCCGAATGGGCCGCCAAATTGGCCGGGTCGTTACAATAAAAAGATGTCTTTTTATTGTAACGACCCGGCCCATTTGGCGGCCCATTCGGGGACCCCTTATTTTTCAGTGGGTCGTCGATCGTCGACCGTGCCGTTACCTTACTTAGGTCTTCCCACCCCTAGCCAGTGGATTTTTGCCTTCCCCAGAATTCGAACTCTAGACCTCCAGGCTAAAGTACTAGAGTTTAAGAATCTGGTAACCAACTGAGCCAGGCTTAGTTGGTTACCAGATTCATAAACTGTAGTACTTTAGCCTAGAGGTCAAGAGTTCGAATCCTGGGGAAGGCAAATATCCACTGGCCAAGGGTGGGAAGACCTAATTAAGGTAACGACATGGTCGACGGTCGACAACCCACAAAAAAATAAGGGGTCGCCTAATGGGCCGCCAAATGGGCTGGGTCGTTACAATAAAAAGGCGCCTTTTTATTGTAACAACCCAGCCCATTCGGCGGCCTCTTATTTTTCTGTGGGCCGTCGACCGTCGACCGTGTCGTTACCTTACTAGGTCTTCCCACCCCCTGGACAGTGGATTTTTGCCTTCCCCAGGATTCGAACCCTAGACCCAGGCTTAAGTACTAGTTCTTTATGAATCCTGGTAACCAATTGAGCTATGGCTCAATTGGTTACCAGGATTCTTAAAGAACTAGTACTTAAGCCTGGGTCTAGGGTTCGAATCGTGGGGAAGGCAAAAATCCACTGTCCAGGGGGTGGGAAGACCTAGTAAGGTAACGACACGGTCGACGGTCGACGGTTGAGGACCCACAGAAAAATAAGGGGTCGCCGAATGGACCGCCAAATGGGCCGGGTCGTTACAATAAAATGTATCCTGGTAACCAATTGAGGCTCAATTGATTACCAGGATTCATAAAGAACTAGTACTTAAGCCTGGGTCTAGGGTTCGAATCATGGGGAAGGCAAAAATCCACTGTCCAGGGGGTGGGAAGACCTAGTAAGGTAACGACACGGTCGACGGTCGACGACCCAGAAAAAAATAAGGGGTCGTCGAATGGGCCACCAAATGGGCCGGGACGGTCGACGGTCGACGACCCACAAAAAAATAAGGGGTCGCCGAATGGGCCACCAAATGGGTCGGGTTGTTACAATAAAAAGGCGCCTTTTTATTGTAACGACCCGGCCCATTTGGTGGCCCATTCGGCGGCCCATTCGGCGACCCCTTATTTTTCTGTGGGTCGTTGACCGTTGACCATTGACCGTTGACCGTCGACCGTGTCTTTACCTTACTAGGTCTTCCCACCCCCTGGATGGTGGATTTTTGCCTTCCCCAGGATTCGAACCCTAGACTCAGGCTTATGTACTAGTTCTTTATGAATCCTGGTAACCAATTGAGCTAAGGCTTAATTGGTTACCAGGATTCATAAAGAACTAGTACTTAAGCCTGGATCTAGGGTTCAAATCCTGGGGAAGGTAAAAATCCACTGTCCAGGGGGTGGGAAGACCTAGTATGGTAACGACACGGTCGATGGTCGACGACCCACATAAAAATAAGGGGTCGCCGAATGGGACAGGTCATTACATAACGAAACCTGGATATTGTCTTAACTACTGAGGAGTACAAGTTTATACTATTCGAATTCTGTCCAGAATAACCTAGGGAGAATTCTAATGAAGAGGAGAAGGAACGTTATAAGAAGTGGTTCAAAGCAGATGAGATGACGCGGTGTTACATATTGTCATCTATGTCAAATGTATTGCAACATCAGCATCAGGTTTTTTCCACTGCCTATGACATGATGTTCAATCTCAACGAACTCTTCGTACATCAGAATTGGGCCGCTAGGTAGGAAGCAATGAGAAACTTGATAATGACTACCATGGTTGTGGGGGCACCATTGAGGGATCATGTCCTTAAGATGATGGCACATCTCAATGAGATGGAAGTCCTTGGAGTGGAGATCGATGGGGAAACCCAGGTTGATATCATTCTTCAGTCTCTACCTAGGAGTTTTAAGCAGTTTCGCTTGAACTACAATATGAACAAATATACATATTCGTTGGCGGAACTTCTGACAAAACTCCAGGCGGCAAAGGGGCTTTTTCGTCAGAGTGCTCATCCTTTGGTTGCCCAAAAGGTATCTGCTTCTATCCCGAAAGGCAAGATGAAGAAGAAACAAGGTGGGACAAAGAAGACATGATCTCAGGGACCTCGGGCTGGAGTGAAGAAGCCGAAAGGCAAGTGCTTCACGTGCAAGCAGGCTGGACACTGGAAGGTGGACTATCCCCGTCGTCAAGATAAAGGTATCTCTTTTTGTTTAGTTGTTGAAATATGCTTAGTGGTGTTATCTACCGGTACCTGGTGTCATCGTCGGACTCTGAATCGGAGTCAGACTCGAGTATCGATTATAGCTTCTTCTTTTGTGATTTTCCTACAGTTTTACCTGCAACAAAAGCTATACTTTTCTCGATTATAGCTATACCCGAGTCTAAATCGGAGTCAGACTCGGGTATCGATTATAGCTTCTTCTTTTGTGATTTTCCTGGAGTTTTACCTGCAACAAAAGCTATACATTTCTCGACCAATGCAGTATTAGTTTGTTCATGTAACTCCAATTCTGAAAATAATTCATCAAGCTTAATTTCAAAGAGGTTCCTAGAAACATTATAAGCATCTACCATAGATGCCCACAATGAGTTTCTTGGGAACGAGTTCAGGGTATATCTTATTAGGTCACGGTTTTCAACCTTATGACCTATTATGTGTATTCCGTTCATCAGCTCTTGGATCCTTGCGTGGAGCTGTGGTGCTGTTTCCCCATCTTGCATCTTGATGGTGTACAATTTGTTGAGTAGTAGATCTCGTTTGCTAATCCGCGTATCCGACGTACCCTCGTGTAGCTCAATTAACTTTTTCCAGAGCTCCTTTGCGCTGTTGAAGGGGCCGACGTGGTTGAGCTCTTCCTTGGTTAAGCCACATTGCAGTGTTTGTGTGGCTTTTGCGTCTGCTTCTATTTTCTTTTTGAGTAGTATGTCCCACTCTGTGTATCCTTGCACCTCACCTTTTGCATTTCTGGGTATCTCCAGTCCGGACTGGATGATAATCCACATGTCCACCTAAGTTTTCAGGTGGATCTCCATCCTACCCTTCCAATAAGAGAAATCTTCTCTTGAGAAGAGTGGTGGTCTCGCGGTGTTGTAGCCTTCTTGCATGGCCATAGAGTTTTTAATCTGAAAATTACAAAGACAAAGAGACTTTGTTCCAAGACTAAGTCGTGGATTAACAGTGCGGTAGAAAGAAATATATAATAAGAATCGAGTGGTGTTGCACCAACCTCGACGAATGAAAATTTACGAAAAAAATTTAAAAAATAAAATCGAAAAATTACTCAATCGATCGTTGCACCAGATTTGAGCCACCCGCTCTGATACCACTTGTGGGATCATTTAGAATCGATAGAGGGGGGGTGAATATCGATAAACATTCATATATGAAAAGAATATTGCGCAACAAAAAAATGAAAGCAATGCTAAGTCTTTTTTTTACTTGGTTCGGAGTCTATGACGACTCCTACTCCAAGGTGTTGGAACTTGGATGGCTAGAGAGGGGGATGAATGTAGCCAGACACTTGAATTTTAGCTCTTTTCGTATTTCTGCACCTCAAATGTTAGTAGCACAGCGGAAGCACAAGAAAACCAGAGTTGCAGAAAACTAAACCCTAAGCTAAACACAAATGCAAAACGCTTACAAGAGGATTTACAAGGTTCAGGGATAACTTGCCCCTACTCCTTGGCGTGGCCTTAAGGTGGGCGATCCCTTGATCGTCGACAGATCAAGCCCCGGAAAATCCGGATAAAATGCAACCTCCTTCTTGGTGGAGCAACCTCTCCACAGCGTTTCAAGATGGAACAAATATTAAGTACAGGAAACACAAGAAGGATCTTACATAGCACTTAGAACCACAAGAACACAAGCAAACTTCTCCCGAGCTCCACCCAGCGCTGATCTCACGCAAGAACTCCCTTCTTCGTGTCTTCTCGCTGATGGACTCGCCAAGCTTCTTGCATCTCTTCCAAGTGCTCAAGTAACAGAAGGTTGCTTCAAAGATCACAATCGCTTGCTCAAGAGATGATGGAAGTAATCGCACGAGCAGAAAACAAGAGTTGTCGTCAGAACTGAAAACTGATCAAGTGTATGCAGTGTTGTTCTTCAGACTTCTTCGCGACCAAGCGCTTAAGTCCCTCCACTGATCGCCAGGTCACAGCACCTCACTGCAGCCTCCAGCTGCTCTCCTGCAATAGCCAGCTGCCACTGAGATCTCCTGGACTCCCTGAGCTTCCCTCAGACCAGCCCCAGTTAGCAGCTCCAGCCAGCGCCAGCGTCCGATGTAACCTGAGATGGAAAACAGACAAACCTGCTCCAAGGAAAGACTCCCATTGACCCTCCTTGAGTGTTTGAATCCATTCCTTTCACCTGCAACTTAATCAAATCATTAGCACAGCAAATCATACAGAGAATCATGTATCAGAGATTAAGCGCAGAGAAATCAGATATGTTCAGACGTGATCAGAGCCTCTGACAGTGCATTTTGAATTAAAGTGATCGGTCACCGGACCGATCCAGGGCTCGTGGATCGGTCACCGGACCGATCCACAGCTTTGCTAGGACTCCCAGCTTTTGTGGGCACACTGGCCTGATCAGTCATCAGACCGATCAGGCTGTGACCTGATCGGTCATCAGACCGATCAGGCTGTGACCTGATCAGTCACTAGACCGATCAGGAAGCTCCCTGACCGATCAAGCTCCAGCCTGATCGGTGATAGCGAGAACTCCACGACACTTGATCGTTCACCAGAACGATCCAAACAGTGTTCTAGATCGGTCACCAGACCGATCAGGAGCCAAGCAGTAAGGGGAATCAAAACCTACTGTATGCTCCCTGATCGGTCCCCAGACCGATCAGAAGCAGAGCAGTGAGCGAACTGCATGCTCCCTGATCGGTCACCAAACCGATCAGGAGCCTAGCAGTAGGTTCCCAACCTCACTGTGTGCTCCCTGATCGGTCACTAGACCGATCAGTCATCGCTGGATCGGTCACCACACCGATCCATGAAGGAGCACCGTGCCAACTTCCCTGATCGGTCACCAGACCGATCCAGGGACTCCAACCTAGCCCTCCAAGCTAGGATTTCATCCAACCTAGCCCTCCAAGCTAGGACCTGACCCTCCAAGCCAGGATTTCATCCAACCTAGCCCTCCAAGCTAGGACCTTACCCTCCAAGCCAGGATTTCATCAACCTAGCCCTCCAAGCTAGGACCTGGCCCTCCAAGCCGGGACTTCATCAACCTAGCCCTCTGAGCTAGGACCTGGCCCTCCAAGCCAGGATTTTTCCACACCTAACCCTCCAGGTTAGGACTATTCAACACCTAGCCCTCCAGGTTAGGACTTCCACACCTAGCCCTCCAAGCTAGGACTTTTCACACCTAGCCCTCCAAGCTAGGATTTTCTCACACCTAACCCTCCAAGTTAGGACTTTTCAACACCTTGCCCTCCAAGCTAAGACTTCATCAAACCTAGTCCCACTAGGTATGCCTAGTCCACGACCAGGACTTAATCCCAATTATAATCATCTCATCAACCTAAACTAAAATCGGTGTCAACACCAAAACAACAATCGGGGTCAGACTACATTAACAATCTCCCCCTTTTTGTTGTTTGACAACCTGATTTTAAGTTTAGGGATTTTGAAATCAATTTTCTCAAATTCCAGAATCATAGGGGAATCAGGATCCTCCCCCTACAATATATTCATCCTAAACTTAACCAACCACACTCTCCCCCTTTCTCAAACACCGAAAAGGGTGTAGACGGGTTGTTAAGTTTAAACATACTCCCCCTTAACCCTAGGGGTTTCCCAAAACAACAAAGGATATGAATAATTTTTGAGAGCATATCAAAACATATGATAAGGATAAGACATGGCAAAGCAATCATATGTATCATATGAACATGGAGCATAGCAATGCATAATATAACATACATGACGATAGCATAATATGAACGATCATATCAACTAACAATTAGCATAATATAGTAAGTCAAACATAAAAATCAGTAGCAGCGTCAGAAGCATCATTCAACCAAACCAGACAAATAGTGCGATGCATATCAATGCATCAAAGACAACACCAAGCCATAACAGGAAAATAGTCAGAACGGACATATCCGTCAAATAGTCAGATACCACAAAGCAAGATCAGAGTAAAATCAATCATCAACGGGAGAGTTATCGTCCTGCATCGGGTCATCAGTCGTGTCATCAGGAATGAAAGACCCAGGTGCAGCACTGTCAGAGGGCGCATCTCCAGGAAACGTGTGCAGGTGCCACTCATCATACCAAGTCTGCTGCAGAGTACGGACCCCCGAGACATCAGACTCCACCACGTGCAGTCGTCGATCGAAGGAGCGAAACTCCGACCGGACCTCCTCGCGCCAGAGCTCCCTCAAATGAAGATCATGCTAGATGGTCCGATCCAGCTCTGAAATTTGCCAGCGCAGGTCTGGGTCCGGATCATAGTCGTAGTCAGCAGCAGTAGTAGGAGCCTCCTGATGTGCAGTAGCGTCTGCTGGTGCCTGAAAGTGTGGGCCTCCCCTAGGCAGCTCTCCAAGACCCCTCCCGTCCTTCCACATAAGAGCCCGATCGTGATCCCTGATAATGATGCCAGACTTGGCAAACGCCCATCTACCAAGTCGGCAATCCTGTTTAACCATGGGCACTATTCTGCCCTTGGTTACATCAACACCTACTGACATAAGCCAGTCAGTGATGACGTGACCAAACGGTATATAGACAGTGCGCCGACTGGGCTCTCAGTAGGAAATGATCGACTGAAAGATGCTCTCCATGATGTCAAAGTCTACATGGCGATGCATGCCATAGATAATCAAACAGTGATAGGGATGGATCTCAGTCAAGGGTTTTGAAGTTATCGGCAAGATGCAGTTCGTGATTATCTTGAAGAGAATGTAATCAATAGGGGAAAGACGGAGGACCGCAAAGGTCGGAAAGTCGGGCCCTAGCTCGTCAATGTTGGAAACCGGATGGCTAGAGAGGGGAGGGGGGTGAATATAGCCAATCTCTTTTACCTTTGGCACTTATCAAGATTTCTGCACTTAACTTATCAGTAGCACAGCGGAAGAAGCAAAGGAAAACGAAGCAGTGCAGTAAACTAAAAACAGAAATGAAAGCAAACAACGACAGCTACCAAGATCGCTAACAAGAGGGTTTACAAGGTTCGGGGATAACTTGCCCCTACTCCTTGGCATGCCCTTAAGGTGGGCGATCCCTTGATCGTCGACAGATCAAGCCCCGGTGTTCACAGGATATAACGCAACCTCCTTCTCGGTGGAGAAACCTCTCCACAGCGTTTCAAGCAAGAATATATATTTAAGCTTAATGAAACACAGAGAATACTCTTACTCAGCACCTAGTAAGGACAAGAGCACAGCGAGCTTATCCCGAGCTCCACCCAGCGACGATCTCACGCAAGGACTCGCTCCTTCGTGTCTTCTCACTGTTGGACTCCAAGCTCCTTGTTCATTCCTCCCAGCACTTACGTAAGAGTTGATTGCTTCTCGATTGCAGTTGCTTGCTCAAAGTGATGAAGATTTCAGAAACACAGCAAGCAAGTTGTGGAGAAACACAAAGCGCAGCAAGAACTTCAGCAAGCTCAACACAGAAAACTGTCGAACACTTCTCTGCTTCAGCTGAAGTCTTCTTCTCCTTTTTGTTTCTCCACCAAGCATCAGATGACACCATCCCTGCAGCTCCCAGCTGCTCATCTGCCAATGCCAGCTACCACTGAGCTATCCCTGGACTCCCTGAGCTTCCCTCAGCCAAGCTCCAGTCTGCAGCTCGGCCGTTGCAACCTGAGATGGAAAAACGGACAAACCTGCTCCAAGGAAAGCCTCCATTGACTTCTCCTTGAGTGTTTGAATCCTCCCCTATCACCTGCAGCTTAATCAGACTGTTAGTGCAGTATATCCCATAGTAAATCAAATATCAGAAGCAAACAGCAGCGAATCGGATATGGTCAGGCGCGATCAGAGCGTCTGACAGTGCAATTTGTATTAAAGTGATCGGTCACCGGACCGATCAGAGAGCCTCCTGATCGGTCACCAGACCGATCAGGCTGGGTCCAGACCGATCAGGCTCCATCCTGATCGGTCCCCAATGCTCAATCAGAAATCGCGATTTTTTGAGATTCTCCTGGAACGATCACCAGACCGATCCCAGGTTGTGGATCGATCACCGGACCGATCCACCCCTTTATTGAGCGATTTTTGAGCTTCGCAGTCCAGACCTCCTGATCGGTCACCCGACCGATCAGAGTGTCTCCTGATCTGTCACCAGACCGATCAGATCATGCTCAGACTGATCAGGCACTGTCCTGATCGATCTTAGTGAGGAACCAGCGATGCTGGATCGTTCTCCAGAACGATCTGCACAGTGATCCTGATCGGTCACCAGACCGATCAGGAGCAGATTAGCAAGGGAACTCAACCTCACTGTTCGCTCCCTGATCGATCACCAGACCGATCAGGAGCCAGTCAGTGGGTGAAACGCATACTCCCTGATGGTCACCAGACCGATCAGTCATCGCTGGATCGGTCACCAGACCGATCCACGAAGGAGCACCGTGCCAACTCCCTGATCGGTCACCAGACCGATCCAGGGGGCTCAACCACCTTAGCCCTCCAAGCTAAGGATTTCTCACCTAACCCTCCAAGTTGGGAATTTGCACCTAACCCTCCAAGTTAGGACTTTTCACCTAGCCCTCCAAACTAATACTTTTCACCTAGCCCTCCAAACTAGGACTTTTCACCTAGCTCTCCAAGCTAGGACTTTTCACCCAACTCTTTCGGATTAGGACTTTTCCAAACCTAGCCCTCTAAGCTAGGACCTGACCCTCCAAGTCAGGACTTGTTTACCTAATTCTCCAAGATGGGAATTTGCACCTAACCCTCCAAGTTAGGACTTTTCACCTAGCCCTCCAAGCTAGGACTTTTCACCCACCTCTTCCGAATCAGGACTTTTCACACACCTAGCCCTCCAAGCTAGGATTTTCAACACCTAACACTCCAGGTTAGGATTTTTCAACACCTAGCCCCCCAAGCTAGGATTTTCCATACCATGCCTGATCCCCGATCAGGACTTCATCATAATCATCAATAATCATCCACCTAAACTAAAATCAGTGTCAAGACCAAAACAATAATCAGGGCCAGACTGCATCAACAGTCAAGACCAGCTGGTCGTGGATTGCCAAAGAAGTGCTGATAAATGCTGTCGGGGGTGACATCCGCAAAAGGAGGCAGTAAGGGGTCAGGAAGCTCTGGGTAGATGGAATAGAAGTTAGGCGACCGACGCCCGCCCAGATACTCCGCCATGATGTCATAAGAGAAATCAAGATTCCTCTTGGCGACCTGAGTAGTGAACTCAAATCCCCCATTAGGTCCTTGTTGCAGATTATTGTAAAACTCAGAAACAAGGTCATAGTTTATTGTCCACTCCAGGGAGAGGAGAAAGCCAAGGTTATAGAAGGTAACTATCTCCATGATGGAGGGACAATGCTCGGACAAGAAGGGACCATCAATTGATCGGCAAGACAGCAGCTTGAAGGTTCGAGACTGGAACGCTTGCTCACAAGCAGCATTCGGGAACCTAGAACTCGATAAAGGCTGAGGCCTTTGAGAGGGCGCGGAAAAAGAAGGGTCTTTGCCCTTTGCGGACCCTTCTGCGGGTTCCTTGCCCTTGGATGACTTCCTAAGGGTTTGAAGAATTGATCATGACAGCAAATTGAATCAAGTGAAGAAAATCGAATATTGATAAAATCATGACACAAGTTGACAATCATGTCACAAATTAAAGGATCACAAATTCAAGATTTGATCAAAAAGAAAATGACAATAAGATTTGATCAGGATGAAGTGAAATCAAGACACAGATTGGAATTGAAGAAATACATGGCACACGGATGAATTTATAGAGTAAGGCCTGGATCATTATAATCAAATAGGTTTAATCAGTAGGGTTAAAGTCATGATAAAATCACATCATGAAATGGGATTGATTAAATCATGATAGTTGATCAATCACAGTGAAGATCATGGCAAGAAAGGTCACGGCAGAATCATAGGGTCACGGCACAAGCAGAAAACACATTATGATTAGCCCAAAAATCATGAATCTTAGGAAGTAATCAGTAAAGAAAAATTGGTAACTAAATGCTTACTTAGGTGCCATTGTTGAGTTGGTTAAGTACTTGCTCACGAGTAGAAGAACGCAGAAGCTTGACAGGAACTCTTGCGTAGGAAGGAGAACTCTAGCGCACAGGAAGAAGATCGCACACGCAAGAGGAAGAAACGCAGGAAGAACTCACGCAGGAAGAGATGGATCTCACGCGCAAGAGGAGAGTTTCGGCGCTGAGGGGTTCGGCGCTAGGGCTTGGGAAGTGAAGAGAATATGTGATTAAATCGGTTGGTGGACCGATCCACCAACCAAACTTTAGTGCGATCGAACGGATCACCGTTCGATCTGGGAGCGCCCAGACCGATCAGGCTCCAGACCGATCAGGCTCCAGCCCGATCGGACTGGCCTGGTCCTGATCGGTCGGGTGACCGATCAGGCAGGCCCCTGATCGATTGGCTAATCGATCGCTGATCGATCGGCTGATCGATCAGGGAGCAATCAGTAGGTTTGAGAAGCTTACTGTGAACCCCCTGATCGGTCTATGGACCGATCACCACAGAGTGACAGATCGGTCTGGAGACCGATCTAGACCAACACAGTGGGTTTTAACACTTTTTCGCAAAGGAGCTGGATCGGTCCGTTGGACCGATCAGACATACTCCTTATCGATCCGGTGACCGATCAGGCTCCCTGAATTTTCCTGATACGATCTGAAATTTCAGTTTCAGACTCCCAAACGAATTCTGATAAGATCTGATGAAGATTATCGATCTTGGAAGTGGTCCCTTGACTAAAATTGATCCCTTAACAAGGATCAAAGGTCCTTATGGGTTTAACAATCACTTTGCTCCACCCAAGTGGAGTCAAACTCAAACAACAAACATTCAATCAATTTCAAACAAGTTTGTATCAAAATAAGGTCTTCAATCAAGTTTCCTTGATTGGAATGTCCAAGTATGATCATGGAGCCAAGTGCACATATGTTATGCATTGGTTTTCCCCATACTTGATCACCGTAGTGATTTTTATCTCATCAACCAAATTTCTCAAGGGATGCATTGACATTTTGAGAAATTAAGTTGATCCTAGCATCTCACCCCATTACTAGCAAACAAAAACATTTTGGTAAACCTTATAGTTTGTGTGAGATGTCCCCAAGTTACCCAATTATTTTTCCCAACAATTCGAAATGATCATAAAGGGTTTTGAATGCATTTCAATCCTACGAAGCGCGACACATTCCCAATTCCCTTCTTAAGAAACTAAATTCATTCTCGGAGAGTGGTTTAGTGAAAATGTCTGCTAGATTTGATTTGGACTCGACATATAAGAGTACAACATCTCCTCTAGCAACATGATCCCTAATGAAGTGGTGACTCACTTCAATATGTTTAGTCCTAAAGTGATGGACTGGATTTTTTGTTAGGTTAATTGTGCTAATGTTGTCACACAACACTTGCGCACCCTTGTAGCTTAATCCATAGTCCTCTAGAGTATGAATCATCCACAATAATTGCGATATGCTCTATCCCATAGTAATATATTCTGCCTCGGTCGTGAGAAGAGCAACACAATGTTGCTTCTGACTTAACCAACTTACTAATGATGATCCTAAAAATTTACAACCCCCACTTGTGCTTTTCCGGTCCAACTTGCATCCAGCATAGTCAGAATCGGTGTAGCCAATTAGGTCGAATGATTCGGTACGGGGGTACCATAGACCAACACCAATTGTGCCTTTAAGATATCTCAAAATTCTCTTAACAGCAATCAAGTGAGATTCCTTGGCACAAACTTGATATCTAGCGCACATACCCACAGCAAAAAGAATATCAGGTCGACTAGCTGTGAGGTATAGTAGACTCCCTATCATGCTCCAATATTGAGTCAAATCAACAGATTTACCACTCTCATCATTGTCTAATCTTGTATTTGTAGCCATGGGAGTGGTTACCTCTTTTGAATCACTCATGTTAAATTTTTGAAGCATTTCTTGAGTATACTTCGATTGGTGCACATGGATTCCATCTCGAGTTTGCTTGATTTCGAGTCTGAGGAAGAAGGTCAACTCTCCCACTAGACTCATCTCAAACTCACTCTCCATGTGTCCAATGAACTCATTTAAATAACCCTTGTTGTTTGAGCCACAAATAATGTCATCGACATAGACTTGGGCTACAAAAATATTGTCACCATCTCTTCGTAGAAATAGTGTAGGGTCTATTTGGCCTCTAACAAAACCTTTCTCAATAAGAAATGTCGACAATCGCTCATACCAAGCTCGGTGTGCTTGTTTAAGGCCATAAAGTGCCTTTTTGAGCTTGAACACATGGTTTGGGAATTCGGTACTCTCAAACCCCGGAGGTTGTTCGACATAGACCTCTTCTCTTATTAGATCATTTAGAAAGGCCGATTTGACATCTATTTGATATAGCTTGAAACCACGATGTGCTGCAAATGCAAGCATTAATCGGATGGACTCTAGTCGGGCCACGGGAGCATAGGTCTCATCATAATCAAGGCCTTCGACTTGACTATAGCTCTTGGCTACTAAGCGTGCCTTGTTTCTTATGATTTCTCCCTTATGGTTTAACTTATTTTTGAAGACCCATTTGGATTCAATAATGGTGGTCTTCTTGGGTCTAGGGACTAAGTCCATACTTGACTTCTTTCGAATTGACCTAGTTCATCTTGCATGGCAATGATCCAATCGGGATCATTTAATGCTTCGTCAACTTTTCTAGATTCAATTTTAGAAATTAGGGCAACTTCATTAGCCTCATTTCTAAAGAATGATCCAGTCCTAACCCCATGTTGGATGTCTCCAACAATCTGGTCTTGGGGATGGCTAGAGGCTAACCTAGTTGTCCTAGGAGTTGGTGGTGCTTCTTGAATGGTTTCACTAGACACCGGCTCAGCCTCAGGATCCGGCTGATCGATAGGTTGTCTAGGCTCACCGTCATCAGACTCATCACCATTATCAACAACATTTGGACTTTCATCCAAACCCAATTGCCTGAGTTCAAATTGAGCTCCTTCAATATCTTCTGATTAATTATTTGCTTTTGGAATTTCTTCAAAGATAACATTAGAAGATTCTTCAACCAATCTAGACTTCTTGTTGTAGACTCGGTAGGCTTTGCTAACAAGGGAGTACCCGACCAGTATCCCTTCATCAGCCTTTGCCGTGAACTTTTCAAGGTGGTCCTTGGTGTTTAGGATAAACACCTTACAACCAAACACCCTAAGATGTTTAACCGTAGGTGGTTTTCCAAACCAAAGTTCATGGGGAGTCTTTCCTAAGAACATATGGATGAGGACTAGGTTTTGCACGTAGCAAGCTGTGTTTACAGCTTCGGCCAACAAGTAACTCGGTAATGAGTACTCATTGAGCATGCTTCGCGCAGCCTCTTGTAAGACCCGGTTCTTCCTCTCTATAACACCATTTTGTTGTGGTGTTCTAGGAGTAGAGAACTTGTGTCTATACCCTCTATCTTGACAAAACTCTAAAAACCGTTGGTTTTGGAATTCACCTCCATGATCACTTCTTATTGTTTTAATTGTTGATGATTTTTCGTTTTCAACTTTTCTACAAAAAGAAATGAAAACATCTATGGTTTGGTCCTTATATTTTAGAAAATACGTCCATGTATATCTAGTAAAATCATCAATGATAACAAAACAATATCTACTACCATTCATGGATATAATAGTGCTACAATCAAACAAGTCCATATGAAGTAAATCTAATGTGGTAGAAGTACTTACAGTGCTTTTACCATTATGTGCAGATTTTGTTTGCTTACCCATTTGACATGCATCACAAATCTTTTCTTTTTTCATACTTGATGCTCGGTAAGCCACGAACTAATCCCTTGTTGGCTAGCTTCCGATATTCCTCATGTTCACGTGTGCTAGTCTCCGGTGCCAAAGGGTGGACTCATCTTCTCTCGACATGAAACACATAGCAAAAGCATTAGTAGCACTTTTAAAGGATACTTGGTAAATATTATCTACTCTTGTGCCTACTAGTACCGTGTCAAAGTTATCATGTTGTCTAACTAGACATTGACTTGATTGGAAATCAATTGTGTAACCCGCATCACACAATTGACTGACACTTAGGAGATTAAATGTCATCCCCTTGACTAGAAGGACATTCTTAATCCTAAGACATTCGGATATTTGAATGTCTCCTATTCCTATTGTAACGACCCAGAAAATTCTCTTAATATTTTCTTAAAATATTGAGCATGTCTAAATAATTTTCCGAGGGACCTAGAAATATTTATATAAAATTTGGCCTAGAAATCCATATTTTCTCAATTAAATTGAGAAAACTAAGTACTAATGGGTCTTATATGGGCTTTTTAGTACCATGATTATTAGTGAATTTTAGGTAAAAATTTATAGAAATATGAAGGGATTTTAATAAGAAATATTAACATAATTATGGGGGAATTTTTTTAGGGATTTTTGAAATTACTAGGAAAATAAAATAAAATAAGTGGAAAAAATTGTGCATTTACCAAGGATTGAACCTTGGACCTCTTGTACAACCATGCATGCTTTAACCAACTCATCTAGCAAGGGAATGTTATAAGGGAATGAAATGGAGATTGGTTAAGGCTTAGAAGAAGATGAAGGGTCATGGAGAGACTCTTCATTTACCTCCTTAATGGGTGATAAATAGGGGGGTTTGGGAGTTTCTTTCTTTCTTCCTTCAATTGCATTTCCTCTCCTCCTCCTTCCTCATTCTAGCTGAACACCTCAAAGGGAGTTCTCCCTTGGAAAAGTTCCACCAAGGCTTCATCTCCAAGATCTAAGGTTTTCACAAGAGTACAAGGGCTAAGGGTAGTCAAGAGGCAACAAGATTTCCATCCTTCTCTCAAATCTAAGGTTTATAATCAAGATCAACCAATGTAAGACTCCCTCACCTGTGGTATAATGGTTTTTCTTGAAGATTTACATGATATGAAAGTCTTGTATGTGATGTTTATGTTGGAATACCAAAGGAAACCCATGAACCTAACCTTATAGGTTTCGGCCACCATGGGTTCTTGGTCTATAATGATGATAAAAATCTTCATAATATTGTCTAATGTGTTCTCATGATGTTTAGAGATTAAATATAATTTTTGAGAATTTTTGGGGTACCCTAGGATCCCCTAGGGTTTCGGCCATCCCATGAATCCATGGGTAGAGTTGAACTTAAACCCTCAAGCATGTGGTTTGTGTGTTATCATGATATAAGGGAGATTGAGGGGGGCTTATGTGAACTTTTACAAGGCATTGTGACCCCCACAAGTTTCATCCAAGTTGGACCTAGGGCGATAAGTTAGGGATTTCCCTCAAGCAAGGGTCCCAATTGCTTCATGGTAGAGTATGTTTGGTGTTAATGTTTGATTGGGGATTTTATGGAATTTTTCCATGAACCCATGGCCTTGTAGGGTTTCGGCCAGCACATGGAAAAAGGGCTAAAGGTTAGGGATAACCCTAATTATGAGCCCTAATGGCCTCCCATGGTCTTATAAGTAAAGTATGGTTGGTTCCTTACCTTATGCTATGTTACATGATTAATGGAATGATGGAATCTAGCCCTATAGGTTTCGGACAAGCAAAGAAATTTAGGGTTTGGAAGGAGTTAGGGTTCAAAGAATGATGGTTTATGCTTACCATGAAGTATATATATGTATAGGTTCAAGCATGTGGTAGAAATCATGTTACCAATAACCCTAAGATTAAGCACCATGTTTTATGTTTTATGTCTTATGTTTATGATTGGATGCCATGCTTAATAGGGTTATTTATGAATGTCTTATGTTTATGCCATGTACTTGGATGGTAGGTAGCATGTTTATGGAAGTCCTACCTATGTATGCTTATGTTAGGTAGAGAACCATGCTATGTTATATGCTCATGTTATGTTAAGAACCATGCTATGTTATATGCTCATGTTATGTTAAGAACCATACTATGTTATATGCTCATGTTATGTTAAGAACCATGCTATGTTATTTTGTAGGTTTATGTTCATGATAAGAATGATGTCATGATAAGTATGTTATGTTTATGTTCATGATAAGAATGATGCCATGATAAGTATGTTATGTTTATGTTCATGATAAGAATGATGCCATGATAAGTATGTTAGGTTTATGTTCATGATAAGAATGATGCCATGATAAGTATGTTATGTTTATATTCATGATAAGGATGATGCATGTCATGTTTTATGAATGATGATGCATGCCATGTTTTATGAATGATGATGCATGTCATGTTTTATGAAAGAAAATGCATGCCATGTTATGAATGAAAGATGATGCTTATGTCTTTAAGGCATAAATATGCTAAACGGCATGGTCGATGGTCGACGGTACGACGGTCGTGAGGACCGGTAAATGGGCCGGTAGACGGGCCGAGCCGTAACAAGTTATGTTATGTTAAAAATGCCATGAATGTCTTATGAATGATGAAGCATGTAAAGTATTTTACTTTATGAATGGGCTTGTACCGGACCGAAGTATGGGTCCAAGGGATGGGCACCTTAAGAACGCCCCGGTTCTGGACTACCGACTATGCTGTCCACGGTTCTGGCACTACCGTAGCTATGCAACAGGGATGGGCACATTAAGAACGCCTCGGTTCGGGGACTACCGACTATGCTGTCCTTACCCTAGTAGGTCGAGGCTAGCTACCTCGTACTTACTTAGGGATACACGCTTATGATGTATGTATGTGGTATAAGCCAGGGCCCAATGATATGATGAATATGTTTAAGCATTTAAAAGTATGTTTTAGAAAAAAAGTTAAGCATCCTTATGTATATGCATTCCCCTCATGCATTCATTCATGTTATGCATTATGCTATGGTAACAAGACTTGATGCTTACTCTTTATGTTAAGAAAGATGCATGAGAAGAATTGATCTATGCCATGATTATGTTAAAAGGATGCTCATATGCTATGATAAGAAGTATGCCTATGTATCATGCCATGCTAGAAACGTTTATGATGTTTATGTTTATACCATGTAGCATGCCATGTTTAGAATGTTTACTATGTTTACGTTTATGCCATGTCTCATGCCATGATAGGAATGTTCACTTATGTTTATGATCATGTCATGTTCAATATATGATAAATGATTCAAGTTGTTATGTCCTAAGTAGAGCACTAAGTATGTTGATGTTTTATGTGCTCATTATGAGATGATGAATGATTTTTGTGAGTAGGAAAGAGTCTTACTAAGCCTATGTGCTTATAGTCTTATTTCCTTATACCCAGATCATTCAAGGGGACAATGATGGAAGCAGCAGGAGGGCAAGAAATCATGTGTGTGGTAGTGACTTGGCCCAGGAAACCCTATGTTTATCGTTTATGCTAGAACTTGACTTTGGTCTCTTATATGCTTGAATGCTTGAATAATGACTTATGGAACTCTATGATATGATGTTAAGTATGACATGATATGATGTTTAAGTATGAAGTCAATATGCCAAGGTTCCTATGTCATTATGTTAAGGATGTTAGTAGGGCATGTATAAGTTAAAGTTATTCCGCTGCCTTATGATGTCTACATGCCTTAAGTATGTTAATGTAACGCCGCTTTATGAAAAAAAAAAAGCGGACGTTACACCTATGACCTTAAGACTATCATTGTTACTAAAAGAAACATTACCTCTACTTTTTCTTTGAAGGGTAGTAAACAATGATCTATCCCCGGTCATGTGTTTGGAGCACCCACTATCAATGAACCAAGTTGATAGATGCTCCCCCTCAATCACAACCTACACAATTCGAAAAATAGAAGATTTAGGTACCCAAACCTTGGGACCTAAAGCACCTACTAAGCAAGTCTTAGGCACCCATGCCTTGACTACTTTTCTTTGAACTCTAGGTGTCTTAGATTGTCTAACATCAGTCCTAGACATTAAGGACACAAATGATGGTTCCTTGGGTCGGTAACCAATACCGGGCCTATTGTAGACTACCCTTTGGGCATTCAAAATCATGTCTAAGGTTTTTGAGCTTGTTAAGAACTTCTCAAGAACACTCTTGAGTTTCTCAACTTACTCTTCAATGACTTATTTTCATCCTCTAGCATCTCAACATGCAAATCATCTACATCCTCATCCCTAGAGGACTTCAATTGTTCAACTTCAATTTTCAAAGACTTAATTTTTTGTTTTGACTTCTTCAAAAAATCGGTTAAACATGCAATTGTTCTATAGCATTTCTCAAGTTCGGGAGTGATCACCTCTTCATCATCCGAAGATGATGAAGCCGCGTTTGAGGAGTCGGATGATTCATCACTGCTTTCTTCTCCTTCCAAGGCCATGAGTGCTACATGGCGTGTACTCTTCTCCTCCTTCTCTTCATCGGACGAACTTGAGGAGGATTCATCCCAAGTGGCCTTCAAGGCCTTCTTCTTCTTCTTGGATTTATCCTCCTTCTTCTTGAGCTTTGGGCAGTCCTTCATGAAGTGTCCTTTCTTGCTACACTCATAGCAAGTAATGTTAGATTTATCAAGCTTAACTTCACTAGGGTTACCTTTACCCTTGAAGCGCCGACTCTACCTCATCATCCTTCTAACAAAATTTGCCATCTCGGATGAAGAAGACCCACTGCCATCTTCCTCGGACTCGGATTCGGATTCGGATTCGGATTCGGATGAAGATGAGGAGACTTCCTTCTCCTTCTTCCTCTCCTTCTTCTTCTTAGTCTTTTCTCCTGCAACTAAGGTAATCCCCTTCTCCTGGGGCCTTTGTTAGCCATCTCATGTAGTTCCATCTCACAAAAAAAATCATCTAACTTTACAATTGATAATTCCTTGGAAACTTTGTAGGCATCCACCATGAATAACCACAAAGCGTTCCTTGGAAATGCTTTCAACACATACCTCACAAGGTCGCGATTTTCGACCTTTTCATCTATGGAATGAAGACCGTTGAGCACTTCCTTGAACTGACTATGTAGTTCACTCACCGTTTCACTCTCCTTCATGGAGAGGTTTTGTAGTTGGTTGAGGAACAAATCCCTCTTGGCGATTCTTGAGTCTCGGGTTCCCTCATGGAGTTCAATGAGTTTATTCCACAAATCTTTTGCACTCGTAAAGGGACCAACCTTGATGAGTTGGTCCTTGTTTATGCCACATTGTATGGTCACCACAGCCTTCGCGTCAGCTTCACTCTTCCGGGTTTGCTCAGCCGACCAACGCCATGATTCCAATTCTTTTCCTTCATCATCCTTTAGAGGGGAAACCCCCTCCTTCACAGCGAACCAAGTGTTGATATTCATCTTTAGATAATACTCCATCTTTGATCTCCAATATTGAAAATTTGCTCCATCGAAGAAGGGAGGTCGGGTGGTGGAAAAACCATCACTCAATGCCATTGTAGTTGACTCTCGGTTGTTAATCAGCTTATACAGAGCCCCATGCTCTGATACCACTTGTTGGAACTTGGATGGCTAGAGAGGGGGGGTGAATATAGCCAGACACTTGAACTTTAGCTCTTTTCGTATTTCTGCACCTCAAATGTTAGTAGCACAGCGGAAGCACAAGAAAACCAGAGTTGCAGAAAACTAAACCCTAAGCTAAACACAAATGCAAAACCCTAACAAGATGATTTACAAGGTTTGGGGATAACTTGCCCCTACTCCTTGGCGTGCCCTTAAGGTGTGCGATCCCTTGATCGTCGGCAGATCAAGCCCCGAAAAATCCGGATAAAATGCAACCTCCTTCTCAGTGGAGTAACCTCTCCACAGCGTTTCAAGATGGAACAAATATTAAGTACAGGAAACACAAGAAGGATCTTACTTAGCACTTAGAACCACAAGAACACAAGCAAACTTCTCCCGAGCTCCACCCAGCGTAGATCTCACACAAGAATTCCCTTCTTCGTGTCTTCTCGCTGATGGACTCTCCAAGCTTCTTGCTTCTCTTCCAAGTGCTCAAGTAATAGAAGGTTGCTTCAAAGATCACAATCGCTCGCTCAAGAGATGATAGAAGTAATCGCACAAGTAAAAAACAAGAGTTGTTGCCAGAACTGAAAACTGATCAAGTGTATGCAGCGTTGTTCTTCAGACTTCTTCGCCACTAAGCGCTTAAGTCCCTCCACTGATCGACAGGTCACAGCACCTCACTGCAGCCTCCAGCTGCTCTCCTGCAATAGCCAGCTACCACTGAGCTCTCCTGGACTCCCTGAGCTTCCCTCAGACCAGCCCCAATCAGCAGCTCTAGCCAGCGCCAGCGTCCGTTGCAACCTGAGATGGAAAACGGACAAACCTGCTCCAAGGAAAGACTCTCATTGACCCTCCTTGAGTGTTTGAATCCATTCCTGTCACCTGCAACTTAATCAGATCATTAGCACAGCAAATCATACAGAGAATCATGTATCAGAGATTAAGCGCAGAGAAATCAGATATGTTCAGACGTGATCAGTGCGTCTGACAGTGTATTTTGAATTAAAGTGATCGGTCACCGGACCGATCCAGGGCTCGTCGATCGGTCACCGAACTGATCCACAGCTTTGCTGGGACTCCCAGCTTTCCTGGCCACACTGGCTTGATCGGTCACCAGACCGATCAGGCTGTGACCTGATCGGTCACCAAACCGATCAGGAAGCTCCCCGACCGATCAGGCTCCAGCCAGATCAGTGATAGCGAGAACTCCACGACACTTGATCGTTCACCAGAACGATCCGAACAGTGTTCCAGATCGGTCACCAGACCGATCAGGAGCCAAGCAGTAAGAGGAACCAAAACCAATAGTATGCTCCCTGATCGGTCCCTAGACCGATCAGGAGCAGAGCAGTGAGCGAACTGCATGCTCCCCTGATCGGTCACCAGACCGATCAAGAGCCTAGCAGAAGGTTCCCAACCTCACTGTGTGCTCCTGATCGGTCACCAAACCGATCAATCATCACTGGATCGGTCACCAGACGATCCATGAAGGAGCACCGTGCCAACTTCCCTGATCGGTCACCAGACCGATCCAGGGACTCCAACCTAGCCCTCCAAGCTAGGATTTCATCCAACCTTGCCCTCCAAGCTAGGACCTGACCCTCCAAGCCAAGATTTCATCTAACCTAGCCCTCCAAGCTAGGACCTAGCCCTCCAAGCCGGGATTTCATCAACCTAGCCCTCCAAGCTAGGACATGGCCCTCCAAGCTAGGATTTCATCAACCTAGCCTCCGAGCTAGGACTGGCCCTCCAAGCCAGGACTTTTCCACACCTAACCTCCAGGTTAGGTCTTTTCAATACCTAGCCCTCCAGGTTAGGACTTTTCCACACCTAGCCCTCCAAGCTAGGACTTTTCACACCTAGCCCTCCAAGCTAGGATTTTCTCACACCTAACCCTCCAGGTTAGGACTTTTCAACACCTAGCCCTCCAAGCTAGTGTAGGACCGGTGCCGTCGATAGAGGGGGGGTGAATATCGATCGTGAAAACTTCGCGGAAATCTTCGTTACTTTCATTCTAGACTTAGAGTGTTAGCGCAGCGGAAAATAAATCGAACGAAGAAAAACAGAACAAAAGACACACGGGATTTTTACTTGGTTCCCGACCCCCCAGGGTCAGTACATCCAAGGCCTATGTACGGGAACGCCCGTCCACTATTGGTCTCCTTCCCAGACTTTCCAGAGGCGGAGAAACCCAACTTACAGTGTATGATTTACAAGCAATAATATAGAAAAATTAAGTGCGTAATTAAATGAAATCAAACCGAACAAAAATCTGAGACTCGGCCGATCTGGACCTCCGAAGTGCCGCGCACCTCCTCCTGGAGCCTCCCAGTCGTAGAGCCTTGTTTCTAGCGCGTTGTCGTCGGTCGGAATGATCAGAATAGCTCTGGAATGTTGTATCTGAAGCAGAGGGGTCAAAGCCCCTTATATAGGCCTCCTGGGGGCGCCCTAGACGCTGGGGGCGCCCCGGAAGACTCGGTCAAACCTTATCCTTGCGCCTACTTCGCCGGAGCTGATAACAGCGTTGACCAGGGCGCCCTGGTCAGCCGGGGTGCCCTCATGATGGCTTATCTATGTTTTGGGTTCAAAACTGCAAATACAGCTTTGAACCAAGGCGCCCCGGACGCTCAGGGCACCCTGCTTGACACCTGTTCTGCCTGCTTCACGTTTACTGCAGTTTTACACTTGGCTCAGGGAGCCCTGGCTGTTCAGGGCGCCCTGGCTGTTCAGGGCACCCTGGCTGTTCAGGGCGCCCTGGTTGGTGAGGGCGCCCTCCTTGATGGGGGCGCCCTCCTTAAAGCCTTCAAATGGGTTTTTGAGCTTGCTTTGTCTCCGGTTCTTGTTACCTGCAAGATACACAAACACAAAGCATATATACATATAATATTAGGCTTAAGGACTTAGTTCGACTTCGGATTTGCATGAAACCCTAGGTCGAACCGGCACGAGTTCCTATCCCCGAGAACTCGCCCTTCACCTACTCCTTTCAGGAGACGGTCGCCACCCAGCCCTTCGGGTGGACTTTTACTTAGCTTCCGATTACTCCGGATCTCGAGACGCCCAAACCCTGACCCGTCTCTACTCCTGTCCTTAGTCATCACTCAGCTAAGTTGCTTAGTCCCTTAGACCAAGTCTTCATTTCCTAGCAGTTCATCGCCAGGTGCCTAGCAGCCCTTCGCTAGGTCTTTGTTACCAAGCGGTCCTTCGCCTGGTGCCTAGTAATCCTTCGCTAGGTCTTCTATGCCTAGAAGCCCTTCGCTAGGTGCCTAGCAGCCCTTCGCTAGGTCTTCTATGCCTAGTAGTCTTTCACTAGGTGCCTAGCAGTCCTTCGCTAGGTCTTAGGGTTACGATACCTAGCATCCCTTCGCTAGGTGCCCAGCAGCCCTTTACTGGGACTTAGAGTTTCAATGCCTAGATTAACTAGGACTTTTCTTCAACTAAGGTGACTTCTCTCTTACTCCCCTTTGTCTATTTAGTGTATCACTGACTTAAGTATATTGTCAAACATTAAAACACTTAAAGCGGAATATCATTGATGCAACTTGCACCAACAATCTCCCCCTTTTTGATGTTTGACAATAACTTAAGTTAGATTGGTTTAAGGGGCTAACTTACTATCCTTGGGGTAAAAATGAAAAAGATAAAAAATGATATAAATTTTGAAACTACATTTTTGATCTTTGGGGAAAATTTCTAACTTATTTTTGATCTTTGGGGAAAATTTCTAACTTAAGCACACATCTCTCCCCCTTTGTCATACATCAAAAAATAAAATACTTGCACCAACATTAAAAACCTTTGGTTCTTTTTGAAAATACTTAGTGCAAAAATTTTTGAAAGCATTGTATTTTGAATAATATATTGCAAAAATTATGTAATTTTTTGAAAAATATAAGTACCTTTGAAAATATATTGAATTTTTGAATAAGTAAGTACTTTTGGAAAATGCATAACTTTTGAAAGAATGTTATTTTGGAAAATATAAATACTCTTGGCAAAGATGAGACTTTGAAAAATATAAGTAATTTTTGAAGCATCATATTTTACTTGACTAGGATTCTTTTCCAGTCTGACACAATCCTAGGAAACCTTGTTAACTACAAGGACATTTTCCTAAGTGTCCTGGACATTCTCCAACCCAAGTAAACATTATTTCAAAAATAATTTCATAAGTCACACAAATTTTAACAAATAGAATAATAGTATTTTGAAAGACTTAGATTTTGAAAATATGAAAACATGTTATTAAATAAGTCTTTTAATTTGACCTCCCCCTAAACTTGACCCAGTCCCGGGAAGCTTGTTGAACACAAGTACTCTTCCTCTGAGTCTTAAGGTTTGAATCAGATCAAAAGAATAATAATTTTCAAAATGATTTAAAACTTGTTAGACTCCCCCTAAATTTGACACGTCCTAGGAGTCCTTGAAGATCATAAAGTGGACCTTTCCTCTGTGTCTTTAGGGGTTATCAAAGTCAAAGAACCGATAATTTTTAAGTAGATAAATTTTGAAGCCACAATTTGGAAAGAAGATAATTTTGAAAACATATGTAATGCAAATTAAGGTGCAGTTTTCGAAAAAATATTTTTAATAAAAAGAACAAAACACTCCCCCTGCATCCAACATCGTTTGACTTTATCTAAGTTCCTTAAGGAACTTTAGTGTTGTCCTAAGAGGCTTGTGTCTAATAGAGTGAGTCAAACAATTTTTGAAAAGATATGTTTTTGGAAAATGTATAATATATATAATCAAACAGACAAGCATGAATTCCATAAAAATATTATTATGTTGAAGCACTATTTTGAAAATATATTTTTAGAAAAATATTCTAATGATTTTGAAAAACAATTTTGAAAAATATTTTTCAATTTATTAGTCCTTAACATCTCACCTATTTTAGATGTATCAATACAACAAGCATGATTGCCTTTTAGGTGTATTGTGAGATGCTTGATTCATTTTTCTTAATTTATTAATTCTAAGATTGAAGCTTGTGTTAGATTTGAATTTAACAAAGAATAATTTGAATTTGAAATTCAAAAATTAGCTTCCAGGTCTTGGCGAGGCACTAGGCCTTCTTTGGCCGTAGCCTTATGGGATCATCCACCCTTTCTTTGACAAAGCCGTTTAATGAAGTTTCATTTTCAAAATTAATCTTTGAAAAAGTTCTAGTCTAACTAGTTTGGGTTTTGGATCGGTAGCTTCGGCTAGTTTCACCAGTCTAAAGAGACCAAGTGAACTTGATCTTATTAGAATTGGCTTCCCTAACGTACTATCATCTCACCGCCACCCAATGATCAAGTTTCAATTATTCTTTTCCTATAGCCGTTCTAATATATGCATAAAATTTAAATATGCATGACATGTCATATATTTTAAAAGAATAGCAAATGCATGTCATGGCAGTTATGCATGAGTCAAACAAGTCAAACAAGTCAAATAATTTTATTTAAGTTTCTAAAATGTATCAAATTCCCGATTTGATACATGTCGAGCGAACCCGCGAATATGTCAACCCACTTTGACATATTTAATGTTATTAATTTTAATTATTACACTTTGGGTAAAATTTTATTTTAGTTTGAGTTTAAGTTATTAAGATTTTAGTTGGATTCAAGTTAATTACGAATTAATTGAAGTTCAATTAATTAGAAATTAATTGATTATTATTAAACTTAAATTAAGTGAAGTTTTAATTTGGATTCAACTTAATTTTACTTTGAATTAAATTGATTTAATTAAGATTTAATTTAGGTTTAATTTGAATTTAATTGAATTATTTGAATTAATTCGAATTTAATTGAATTATTTGAATTAATTCGAATTTAATTGAACTTAATTGAATTATTTGAATTAATTAATTCGAATTTAATTAAGATTTAGTTTAAATTTAATTAGGATTTAATTAAGATTTAATTTGAGTTTTAATTAATATTTAATTTGAATTTAAATAATATTTAATTTAAATTTAATTAATATTTAATTTGAATTTAATTAAGATTTAATTTGAATTTAATTAATATTTAATTTGAATTTAATTAATATTTAATTTGAATTTAATTAAGATTTAATTTGAATTTAATTAGGATTTAATTTGAATTTAATTAAGATTTAATTTGAATTTAATTAAGATTTAATTTGAATTTAATTAGGATTTAATTAAGATTTAATTTGAATTTAATTAGAATTTAATTAGGATTTAATTTGAATTTTAATTAGGATTTAATTAAGATTTAATTTGAATTTAATTACTATTTAATTTGAATTTAATTAATATTTAATTTGAATTTAATTAATATTTAATTTGAATTTAATTAATATTTAATTTGAATTTAATTAAGATTTAATTTGAATTTAATTAAGATTTAATTTGAATTTAATTAAGATTTAATTTGAATTTAATTAGGATTTAATTAGGATTTAATTTGAATTTTAATTAGGATTTAATTAAGTTTTAATTTGAATTTTAATTAAGATTTAATTTGAATTTAATTTGAATTTTAATTAAGATTTAATTTGAATTTAATTACTATTTAATTTGAATTCAATTAATATTTAATTTGAATTTAATTAATATTTAATTTGAATTTAATTAATATTTAATTTGAATTTAATTAATATTTAATTTGAATTTAATTACTATTTAATTTGAAATTAATTAAGATTTAATTTGAAATTAATTTATGTTTTAATTTTAATTTCGAATTAGGATTTAATTTAATTTAATTTGAAATTTTTTTTTGAGGTTATATTGATTAATTAATAATTGTGGGTTTAAATTCATCATTTTCATTATTTCAAAAATTTCTTCTTCATCTTTATCTTTCTTTTCAAGTTTTTCTAATAATTTTGATTTATTTGAATTTTTATAATTTTTATTGATTATGACTTTATCTTAGAAAATTCTATCTCCTCCTCAAGATTAGATTTTTCAATATTCTCACAGTAAGTGGAGTAAATTGGGCCACTAATTAATGTTTTGTAATAATTTTCAATATTATCTATAATTAAATTATTATCTAGAAGAAAATTATCTTCATTATCCTTGGAATTATCCTCAGATATATTTTCAATATTTTCCAGACATTCAGAATTAATCTCTAGATTATCCTTAGAATTAATTTCTGGATTATCTTTAAGATTTTCAGATTCAGATTCAGATTTGTACAATGGATTTTCAAATTTGAATTTGTAATTATCTAAAGAATTTTCAGATTTAGAATTATCCTTAAGATTTTTGAATTCAAATTTATCCTTAGGATTTTCGAATTCAAATTCGGGATTAATTTCAGATTTAAAACTAGAATTAATTGTATCATTATCTGTAGAATTATCAGAGTTTATTTTAGATTTAATATCAGAATTAATTTTAGCAATTATTGAATTGGTATTAATAATTAAATAGTTAATTTTGGATATTTTAATCATATCCGTATTTTCTAATTTTTCATGCAAAATATTTAATCTACAATGCAGTAAATTTAATTTTTCAGAAACATTAACTGAATTATCTAAAGATAGTGCAGGAAATTGTAAGACTTTTGGAATGTAAATCTTACGTACCTTCGCCGGACACTTATTTTTGTAGTGCCCGTATTTCTCGCATTTGAAACATCTGATGTGATTTTTGTTTTTCCGGACTTCTGGCGCTGGTACCCCCTGTGCCGCCGGTGATGTAGACCGAATCTTACGAGTAGGGCACTGATTTTTGTAGTGCCCTCTCTCCCTACACGTGAAACAAATAATATGCAATTTAAAATTAGACATTAAAAATAATGTACCTGATTCACCCCTGGGCTCCCCCTCAACTCCTGGCGTCTTTGCTCCGTCGGCGGTTAGTCCGGTGAAGAGCGGCTCAGCTCTGATACCAATTGTAGGACCGGTGTCGTCGATAGAGGGGGGGTGAATATCGATCGTGAAAACTTCGCGGAAATCTTCGTAACTTTCGTTCTAGACTTAGAGTGTTAGCGCAGCGGAAAATAAATCGAACGAAGAAAAACAGAACAAAAGACACACGGGATTTTTACTTGGTTCCCGACCCCCCAGGGTCAGTACATCCAAGGCCTATGCACGGGAACGCCCGTCCACTATTGGTCTCCTTCCCGGACTTTCCAGAGGCGGAGAAACCCGACTTACAGTGTAAGATTTACAAGCAATAATATAGAAAAATTAAGTGCGTAATTAAATGAAATCAAACCGAACAAAAATCTGAGACTCGGCCGATCTGGACCTCCGAAGTGCCGCACACCTCCTCCTGGAGCCTCCCGGTCGTAGAGCCTTGTTTCTAACGCGTTGTCATCAGTCGGAATGATCAGAATAGCTATGGAATGTTGTATCTGAAGCAGAGGGGTCGAAGCCCCTTATATAGGCCTCCTGGGGGCGCCCTAGACGGTGGGGGCGCCCCGGAAGACTCGGTCAAACCTTATCCTTGCGCCTACTTCGCCGGAGCTGATAACAGCGTTGACCTTGGTGCGCTGGTCAGCCGGGGCGCCCTCATGATGGCTTATCTGTGTTTTGGGTTCGAAACTGCAAATACAACTTTGAACCAAGGCGCCCCGGACGCTCAGGGCGCCCTGCTTGACACCTGTTCTGTCTACTTCACGTTTACTGCAGTTTTACACTTGGCTCAGGGCGCCCTGGCTGTTCAGGGCGCCCTGGTTGGTGAGGGCGCCCTCCTTGATGGGGGCGCCCTCCTTAAAGCCTTCAAATGGGTTTTTGAGCTTGCTTTATCTCCGGTTCTTGTTACCTGCAAGATACACAAACACAAAGCATATATACATATAATATTAGGCTTAAGGACTTAGTTTGGACTTCAGATTTGCACGAAACCCTAGGTCGAACCGGCACGAGTTCCTATCCCCGAGAACTCGCCCTTCACCTACTCCTTTCAGGAGACGGTTGCCACCCAGCCCTTCGGGTGGACTTTTACTTAGCTTTCGATTACTCCGGATCTCGAGACGCCCAAACCCTGACCCGTCTCTACTCCTGTCCTTAGTCATCACTCAGCTAAGTTGCTTAGTCCCTCAGACCAAGTCTTCATTTCCTAGCAGTCCATCGCCAGGTGCCTAGCAGCCCTTCGCTAGGTCTTTGTTACCAAGCGGTCCTTCGCCTGGTGCCTAGCAATCCTTCGCTAGGTCTTCTATGCCTAGCAGCCCTTCGCTAGGTGCCTAGCAGCCCTTCGCTAGGTGCCTAGCAGCCCTTCGCTAGGTCTTCTATGCCTAGTAGTCCTTCACTAGGTGCCTAGCAGTCCTTCGCTAGGTCTTAGGGTTACGATACCTAGCATCCCTTCGCTAGGTGCCCAGCAGCCCTTTGCTGGGACTTAGAGTTTCAATGCCTAGATTAACTAGGACTTTTCTTCAACTAAGGTGACTTCTCTCTTACTCCCCTTTGTCTATTTAGTGTATCACTGACTTAAGTATATTGTCAAACATTAAAACACTTAAAGCGGAATATCATTGATGCAACTTGCACCAACATCTAGGACTTCATCAAACCTAGTCCCACTAGGTATGCCTAGTCCATGACCAAGACTTAATTCCAATCATAATCATCTCATCAACCTAAACTAAAATCGGTGTCAACACCAAAACAACAATCGAGGTCAGACTGCATCAACACAAGGCACATGGTCCTTGACCGTTTTCGTTGGGCAATTCTATATTTTGAAAAAGTATTACAAGAATTGAATCACGAATACAGAATTTAAGTAACACTCTTAAAAAGAATACCGACGACCGGAAAAGAATTTGAAGGCCGGAGCAATAGGTCGTCGATTGGAGCTTTGTTGGCGCTTGGAACTCGAGCACGGAGAAAATAAAACTGAGCGCTTGTGTGCTTGAGTTGGAAAAGTGTTATCTGGAAGCAAGGGGGGAACCCCTTTTTATACAGACGTCCAGGGCACCCCTGTTGCTGTAGGGCGCCTGCCACGTCGCCAAGTTGGGTGCGTCCTCATCCACAGACTTGACCAGCGCTTATCCCGTTATCCAGGGTGCCTGAGACATCTGGGCGCCTGACTGCTCACGGGCGCCTCCCATGCTGACGTGGAGGCTCAACTTCGCAGACTCTGGAATCACCCATCAGGGATACAGGCCTGTATCAATACAGGTGCCTGTGTTCTCAAGCGCTTGAGTCCTCTCAGGTGCCTAGGATGCAGAAACTCCTACCATTTGCTCCTGCAACCAGGGTTTGTTCCAGAACAATAGTAATAGTAAAATTAAGTACAAGTAGTAGCCTGCGTTACCTTGGTTCTGACTTTGGGATTCCAAAATGGAACCCTAGGTCGAGCCGACGCCTAATGTTCCCTCTTTCGGGGAACGCATCCTCACCTACTCCTCTCAAGAGAAGTTACCTTTTGCCAACCGGCTCCTTCGGTTGGACTTTTTCTTGGCCTCCGAGATTTGTCAGATCTCGAGACATCCGTTCGTCAACCCGTCTCTACTTCTGTCCGTAGCTCCCAACCAGCTAAGACTTCTGCCCGATCTTCCAGATCAGGACTTCGGTTCCTAGTCCACGACGAGGTCTTATTACCCAACCCATGGTCATGTCTTCGGTGTCCAGTCCACGACCAGGACTTATTGCCCAACCCCTCAGTCATGTCTTCGGTGCCCAGTCCACGACCAGGACTTATTGCCCAACCCTCGGTCAGAACTTAGTGCCCAATTCCTTGAACCAGGTCTTCATGTCCAACCCTCGGTTAGGTCTTAGGTGCCCAGCCCTCGACCAGGACTTGGTGCCCAATTCCTCGAACCAGGACTTCGTGCCTAGTTTACCGAAGACTTTTCCTGCACACTTAACAAATCCATTAGATAACAATTTAACCTTAACTTTGAACCCTTTGCCATTATCAAATCCCAGGTTCGATCTGGTACTTCCGGCACCAGCAATCTCCCACTTTTTGATTTATGGCAACCTAGTTCAAAAGTTAAGTTAAAACAGAAAAGTAATATTGTTATTTAAAGCAGTCATATTTCCTCTCATTCCCCTTTAAAAATATTTTTTGAAAAGCATGCATTATGTTCCCCTGAATTAAAGATTCTCCCTATGAAGCTTTCAAAATCATGTAATTTTTCAAAAAGACTTTTTGATTAAGTTTACCCTTTTTGAGGAAAAAGTTAAAGTCTTTTAGAAATAAAACAAGCAAAGTTTTATAAAGTTACTTATTGCAAAACTTTTAAAGTTGGAAAATGTTAAGGCACCTTTTGGAAAATTTAATGTTTTCTTGAAAAGGGAATTTTAACTTTTCTTACTTGTAACAAAATTTTTGCACTTTAATCATTTCTGCACTTTAAGAAATTTCTGCACTTTGAAAATTTTGCACTTAAAAATTTGCACTTTAAAGATTTCCACAAAAAAAAATTACTTAGAAGATTTCCACTTTCTGCACTTTTAAAAATTTCTCCATTTAAAAAAAAATTTACACTTAAAAAAATTTGCACTTAAAAGATTTCCATAAAAAAATTTACTTAAAAGATTTCCACTTTCTGTACTTTTAAAAATTTCTGCACTTAAAAAAATTTGCAAAAAACTTTTAACTTTACTTTTTCTCACTCTCCCCATTGCCATATATCAAAAACATACTGGGCGAAAAGAAAATTGTGTATCAGAACCAGTTTATTTGTAGAATTTAAACACATATTGAACCAATTCTAGTGAGTCCAATCCAAAAAAAACCAAACAAACTTAATTGAACTCGTTCGGGTCCTGTCTAACCCAGTTAGCTACTTACTAACTATTATATAACAACAGCCTTCACTAGGGTTAGCCAAGTTAAGTGATCTGATCAAGTTAGATTTTCTATGCTTGAACACTTAGCTTGATTGTTATTCAAATGTATTTATCACCCCAACTGCTCTTGATGCACTGACTTAAAGTATCTTGAGTCAAGGCATAGTCCTAAGCATCTCAACCCAATCTAGGTTATCAATCAAAGTGTCCTAATGTGCTTGTGAGATACTGGCTTCTAGATCTATAGGAGCATGCAATTCTAGGGTTAAGTCCTAGGCTAAGTCCATTGCGTATAAAACCCTAGTTTTGAAGGGGGTAATTTTTCAAAAAATCTAAGTTGAAAAAGAATTTTAAAATTCAAAACTTAATAAGAAAAATAATTTTTCAAAGGATATGAAATACTAGTTTTGAAAAAAAAAATTGAAAACATAAATGATAACAATCCTATTCTACTAAACACAACCCTAACTGTCTTCTTAGTAAGCTATATTCAGACTCAGGTAAAGGTTTGGTAAAGATGTCGGCTAGATTAGAATTTGAGTCCACATGTGTAAGTACGATTTTGCCACTGGCTACGTGATCCCTAACAAAATGATGTTTTACTTCAATGTGTTTGGTTCAGGAGTGATGAATAGGGTTTTTAGTAAGATTGATTGAGCTTATGTTGTCAATGAATACTTTAGTTTGGGCATAGTCTAGCTTGAAATCTTTAAGGGTGTGCATCATCCATAAAAGTTGTGCTACACACTCTCCTAGGGCAACATACTCTGCTTCAGTTGTGGATAAGGCTATACATTATTGCTTTCTGCTGCACCAGCTGACTAGACTATGTCCTAATAATTGACAACTCCCACTTGTACTTTTTCTATTGTCCTAATCTACATCCGGCATAGTCTGAGTCAGAGTATCCTAATAATTCGAAGTTGGAGGTCCTAGGATACCAAATACCTACATTTAGGGTACCCTTAAGTGTAACTTTGGGTCTTGTAGATTCCTAATCATGCAATCAGAATTGGTGATGGTAACTACATAACCAGTATCACACAGTTGGCTAATGCTAAGTAAGTTAAATTTAAAGTTTTTAACTAGCAACACCTTTTTGATAATGAAATCAGAGTTTAGTTCAATATTACCTGACCCAATTACTTTAAGTGTGGCATTGTTGCAAATGTCATTGAGTCTATGTCTTTGAACTTGATTTTGGTGAATTTCAATTTATCCCCAGTCATGTGCCTGGAGCATCCATTATCCAACATCCACTGGTCCAAATATTTATGCTCCTACACATAAAGTATTTTTGATTTGGATCCATTTATGTAGAAGTAAGGACAGATTGATTGAATTTCACTGCCTAATCTGTCTCACCCATATCTAAGGTTATCAAGCATGTTGATCTTATGGGTTCCTTTTGTGAGACAGGTTTTCAGTTTTAGGTTAAAAAATTTGAGTTTGAATTGATTTGAAAATTTGAGTTTTGATTAATGTTTGAACATATTAAGTGAAATTAATTTTGAAAATATTAAGTGAAATTAAAATTTGAAAACTATTAAGAGAAATTAATTTTGAAAACATTAAGTGAAATTAAATTAAGTGAAATTAATTTTGAAAGTATTAAGTGAAATTAATTTTGAAAGTATTAAGTGAAATTAATTTTGAAAATATTAAGTTATGTTTAATTTTGAAAGTAAAATTTGTTGAATTTGATTAAATGGTATATTAAGGAATTTGGTTGGTCGAGTTGGACTATATTATTAGGTCCTAGATGTTAGTGCAAGATGTATCAGTGATGTCCTCCTCTAAGTGTTTCAATGTTTGACAAAATGCTTAAGTCAGTGATACATTGAACAAGGGAAGGGTGAGTCAAGAGAGGAGTAACAAAGTGATGAAAAGTCCTAGGTACACTAGGCACGAAGTCCTGGTTCGAAAAATTGGGCACTAAGTCCTAACGTAAGGTTGGGCACGAAGACCTGGTGAGTGATGCTGGGCATGAAGACATGGTGAGTGAAGCTAAGCACTAAGTCTTGGTGAGTGAAGTTGGGTAAAAGTTCTGATGAGTGATGTTAGGCACAAAGTCCTGGCCGAGGGTTGGGCACCGAAGTCCTGGACCTAGGGTTTGGGCACGAAGTCATGGTCCGAGGGATTGAGCAACTTAGCTGAGCGATGACTAAGAACAGAAGTAGAGACGGGTCGAGGTTCGAACATCTTGAGATCTGAGAGTCTCGAAGGCTAAGCAAAAGTCCACCCGAATGGACTGGGTGGCAACCGTCTCTTAAGAGGAGTAGGTTGAAGGCGTGTTCCCGGGCGTGGGAACTTAGGCGTCGGTTCGACCTAGGGTTTCGTGGAAATTCGAAGTCAGAACCATTTCCTTAAGGTTAAGATTATCTGCATGTTTGTCTTGTCTTTGATTGTATTGCAGGTACCTAAATGTTGGAAACAAGGCAAGCAAACGAACACAAGTGACCTGGAAGAAGAGCTCTAGGGCACCTGTATTGAAACAGGCGCCCCAGAGCAACAGGGCGCCTTGGACTGGCAGCTAGCTCCCAGGCGCCTGTTAACACAGGCGCCTGAGAGCTCCCAGGCGCCCTGTATTGGTGAGGCGCCTGGGAAGAGGGATCTTACCCCTGCTGCGAGCTCGGTGCGATGATGGAGTTTGACCAAGCTATATGAGGTGCCTCATTGATCACAGGCGCCCCAATGAAGCCTATAAAAGGGGCTTCGACCCCTTAGCTCAAAACACACCTTCCACGATCTTTCTGAGCATTCTGAGCTAATAAAAAGTGCTAGAGACGAAGCCCTGCGACTAAGGAGGCTCCAGGAGGAAGTGCACGACACTTCGGAGGTTCAAATCGGCCGGGCGTTCGACTTTTAGATTTTGGTTTGATTTACTTTTCTGAATTACTTTCAGTATATTTTTGATTCTAAATCATACACTGTAAGACGAGTTTCTCTGCCTCCGGAAAGTCCAGAAAGGAGACCATTAGTGGACGGGCGTTCTCGTGCTTAGGCCTTGGATGTACTGACCCTGGGGGGTTAGGAACCTAGTAAATCCCGTGTGTACAAGTCTCGTTGTTTTCTTCGTTCTTTCTATTTTCCGCTGCACTAACTCTGAGTCTAGAACGAAGATCTGAAAGATGAGTTTTTCTATGAAGTTTCCGTGAGATTTTTACGGTCGATATTCACCCCCTCTATCGACGGCACCGGTCCAACAAGTGGTATCAGAGCCAGATCGCTCTTCACCGGACTAACCGCTGACGGAGCAAAGACGCCAGGAGCTGAGGGGGAGCCCCGGGGGTGAATCAGGTATATTTTATTTTAAATGTCAGTTTTTGGATTTCATATTACATGCTTTAAGTGCAGGGAGAGAGGACACTATAAAAATCAGTGTCCTACTCGTAAGACTCGAACTTCACCACTGGAAGCAAAGGAGCTACCAGTGCCCGGAGATCAGAGGGATAAAAGTCAAATATGGTGCTTCAAATGCAAAAAGTACGAACACTACAAGAATAAGTGTCCGACAAAGGTACGTAAAATTTACGTACTGAAAAATTTTCAAATTCCTGCACTGTCATATAATAGTTTAGATAATTTTTTTGAAAAGTTGAATTTACTGCATAGTCAAATTAACACTTTGCATTCCCAATTAGAAAATGTAGATATTGCTAAAATGTCAGAAATTAACTGTTTAATCCTGAATGTCAATTCAATAATTTTTAAAATTAATTCAGATAATATTGAAATTAAATCTGATAATTTTACTGATACTATTGAAATTAAATCTAATAATTTTAAGGATAATCTGAAATTAACTCTGAAATTCTTAAGGATAATCCTGAAATTAACTCTGAAATTATTAAGGGTAATCCTAAAATTAACTCTGAAATTATTAAGGATAATCCTGAAATTAACTTTGAAATTCTTAAGGATAATCCTGAAATTAACTTTGAAATTATTAAGGATAATCCTGAAATTAACTCTGAAATTATTAAGGATAATCTTGAAATTAACTCTGAAATTCTTAAGGATAATTTTGAAATTCTTAAGGATAATCCTGAAATCAACTCTGAAATTATTGAGGATAATTCTAAAATTAATTCTAAGGATATTTTTGAGGATAGTGGAGATGAAATCGTCTTAGATGATAATTTAATTATCAAATTATTAGATAATATTGAAGATTATTACAAAACATTAACTAGTGACCTAATTTACTCCACCTACTATGAGGATATTGAAGGATGTGATTTTAATGATAAGGATGAGGAGGAAATTGAATTTTCTAAGATCAAGGCTATAGTTAATAAAATTTACAAAAAGTCAACCAAATCAAAGTTGTTAGAAAAACTCGAAAAATTAAATAAAGGAGAAATAGTAAAGGAATCAGATATTTTTAAAATAATGAAAATGATGAAATTAAACCCACAACTTTTAACCAACCTAGAAAATTTTAAACTTAAATCAAGTTAAATCTTAAAAGTTTTAATTTTAACATTTAATCTTAATTTAATCCCTTATGCAACCTTAACTAAATCTTAATTTTTACCTTAATTTTTACCTTAATTATCTCAACAGTAATTAAATCCTAATTCAACTATAATTAATCCCTAATTAATTTACTATAATAAATCTCTAATTAATTTAACTTTAATTAATCCCTAATTAATTTAAATATAATTAATTCTTAATTAATTTAACTTTAATGAATCCCTAATTAATTTTACTTTAATTAATCCCTAATTAATTTTACTTTTATTTAATCCCTAATTAATTTTACTTTAATTAATCCCTAATTGATTTTTAACTTCGATTAACTGCTAATTAATTTAACTTCAATTAACTGTTTTTAATTTAACTCTAACTCGTAAATAGCTTAAACTCAAAATAAATAAAATCCTACCCAAACTGCAACAATAAATTTAATAAAATTAAATATGTCAATGTGGGTTGACATATTCGCGGGTTTACACGACATGTATCAAATCGGGAATTTAATACATTTTTAGAAACTTAATTAAATGCCTTGACTTGTTTGAATCATGCATCAATGCCATGTACATGCATCTGCTTTTTCTTTAAAATTTATGTCATGTCATTCATGTTCAATTTTATGCATGATTTAGAACGGTTATAGGAAAAAGACTAGTTGAAACTTGAACAACCTAGTATTAGGTGGAGGTGAGATGATAGTACGTTAGGGAAACCCTTCTAATAAGGTCAAGTAAGGTAAGATATACCCTACTTGGTCTGTTTAGTTTGGTAGAACTAGCCGAAGCTACCGATCCAAAACCTAAGTTAGTTAGACTAAAATTTTTCAAGAAGTAATTTGAAAATGAATCTTCGGTAAAAGGCTTTGTCAAGGAAAGGGTTGTTGCTCCAATATGGCTACAGCCAAAGAAGGCCTCTGTGCCTCGCTAAGACCTGGAAGCCGATTATCAAAAATCAAATTCAATTTACTATTTGATAAATTTGAATCTAACACAAATTTTAATTAACTCTTAGATTTAAAATTCAAAGGAAAATTAATCAAGCATCTCACAATACACCCATAAGGCAACCATGCTTGATTATACTGAGACATCTAGGATGGGTGAGATGTTAAGGATTAATAAATTAAAAAATATTTTTTAAAATTATTTTCCAAAATTCTTAGAATATTTTTCTAAAAATTTATTTTCAAAATAGTGCTTTAACATAATAATGTTTTTATGGATTTCCTGTATGTCTGATTGCTTATGTATGATAGATTTTCAAAAATACATTATTTTGAAAAATTGTTTGACCTACACAATTAGACACAAGCCCCTTAGGTCAACACTAAAGTCCCCTAAGGCACTTAGATAGAGTCAAACAGTGTTGGATACAGGGGGAGGGTTTTTATTGATTTTTTTTAAACTGTGCTTTACAAATCACTATCACTTATGTTTTCCGAAAACTATGTCTGACAAATTACCTTCATTTCAAAATATGTTTTTCAAATACTCATTTTTTCTGAAATGTCAATATTTCAAAATACATTCTAAAAATTGTGCTAATTTCTCTTTTGATCTTGATAAACCATAAAGACACAAAGGACCTCATGATCTACAAGGATTCCTAGGATGTGTCAAATTTAGGGGGAGTCTAAGTCAAAAGAAAATTCTCTGACAAGTATTTTTCAAAAAAAAATTTGCAATTATTTTTGAAATTATTAGATAATTATTTTGGTCTAAAACCAAACTCTAAAGACTCAGAGGAAGAGTACTTGTGGTCAACAAGCATCTTAGGACTGGGTCAAGTTTAGGGGGAGGTCAAACTGAAAGAATTATTGAACATTTCAAAATAATATGTTTTCATGCACTGTAATTTTAAACCTTTTGAAAACATAAGGAATTTTTTTTATATATTGTCATCTTTTATGAAAATATGATACTATCACTTTCAAAAATTTTATTGTTTATAAAATTCCTTTGGAAAATAATATTTACTTGAGTTTGAAGAATTTCTAGGACACATAGGGAAATGTCCTTGTAATTAACAAGGTTTTTTAGGATTGTGTCAGACTGAAAAGGAAATCAAGTCAAGTAAAATATTATGTTTTCAAATATCTTTCAAAAATGCATGATATTTTTCAAAAAGTACTTATATTTTTCAAAATTGTATAATATCTTTCAAAGCTACTTATATTTTCCAAAAATGCATAATATCTTTCAAACGTACATGCATTGTTTTCAAAAATCAATATGTCTCAAAAGTACTTGCATTTTTGAAAATGATCAAAATATTTTCAAAATATCATAATATTTTTCAATGTACTAATAGTTTCAAAAGACCTTATACTTTTTTAAAAGAACTTTTATTTTTCTAAAGTACTTATGTTTTTCAAATTCATAATATTTTTCAAACTACTTGCATTTTCTAAAAAAGCTCAATATATTTTTCAAAAGTACTTGCATTTCTCAAAAATCTCAATACATCATTCAAAAATACTTACATTTTTTCAAAAAGTTCAAAATATTTTCAAAGTATTTTTTTGTACAAACTTTTTAAAGGAAAAATATCTTTTAATGTACAAGTTTTGCACAATATTTTTCAAAGTATTCTTTTAAAGTGCAAAAATCTCTAAGTGAAATATTTTTGAAAAGTGCATATTTTTCAAAAAAAAAATCCTTTATGCAAACCTTTTTGAAAATCTTTCTCAATTTAAGGCAATATTGTCTGAGTTCAAAACGTTTGTTCAAAATATTTTCGATTTGCACAATATTTTTCAAAGTGTAATTTTTGGTGAAAGTTATGTAAAATTAATTTTCTCATGGTACAATTGTATTATTAACTAGCACTTTGCTATGCTTTCAAAGATTTATACTAAGTACTTTCAAAAGAAAAAATATTTTCATTGTTGGTGCAAATATTTTGGTGATTTTTGATGTATGACAAAGGAGGAGAGTGCGCTGAAGTTAGAAATTTTTTTCTCTTACCAAAGGATCGAATGAAATCAAAATGTTTTTTTTCAAAAAGGCGGGGGGGGGGGGGGGGGGAGAGTGAGCTGAAGTTAGAATTTTTCCCCAAAAGATCAAAATGGGTTTTCAAAACTTAGTTCAATTTTTTATTTTATCCCAAGGTTTAGCCCTTTCATCCAATCTAACTTAAGATATTGTCAAACATCAAAAAGGGGGAGATTGTTGGTGCAAGATGCATCAGTGATGTCCTCCTCTAAGTGTTTCAATGTTTGACAATATGCTTAAGTCAGTGATACATTGAACAAGGGAAGGGTGAGTCAAGAGAGGAGTAACAAAGCGATGAAAAGTCCTAGGTACACTAGGCACGAAGTCCTGGTTCGAAGAATTGGACACTAAGTCCTGATCATGGATTGGGCATGAAGACCTGGTCAAGGACTGGGCACCGAAGTCCTGGTGAGTGAAGCTGGGCACTAAGTCCTGGTGAGTGAAGCTGGGCAAACGTCTGATGAGTGAAGTTAGGCACGAAGTCCTGGCCGAGGGTTGCGCACTGAAGTCCTGGACCTAGGGTTTGGGCACGAAGTCTTGGTCCGAGGGATTGAGCAACTTAGTTGAGCGATGACTAAGGACAGAAGTAGAGACGGGTCGAGGTTCGGACGTGTTGAGATCTAAGAGTCTCGAAGGCTAAGCAAAAGTCCACTCGAATGGACTGGGTGGCAACCGTCTCCTGAGAGGAGTAGGTTAAAGGCGCGTTCCCGGGGGTGGGAACTTAGGCGTCGGTTCGACCTAGGGTTTCGTGGAAATCTGAAGTCAGAACCATTTCTATAAGTTTAAGATTATCTGCATGTTTGTCTTGTCTTTGATTGTATTGCAGGTACCTAAAAGTTGGAAATAAGGCAGGCAAACGAACACAAGCGACCTGGAAGAAGAGCTCTAGGGCGCCTGTATTAAAACAGGCGCCCCAGAGCAACAGGGCGCCCTAGACTGGCAGCCATCAACTGGCGCCTGAGAGCTCCCAGGCGCCCTGTATGGGTGAGGCACCTGGGAAGAGGGACGCGAGGATGGAGATTGACCAAGCTATATGAGGCACCTCATTGCTCACAGGCACCCAAATGAAGCCTATAAAAGGGGTTTCGACCCCTAAGCTCAAAACACAACTTCCACTATCTTTCTGAGCATTCTGAGCTAAGGAAAAGTACTAGAGACGAAGCTCTACAACCAAGGAGGCTCCAGGAGGAAGTGCACCGCACTTCGAAGGTCCAGATCGACCGGGCATTCGACTTTTAGATTTTGGTTTGATTTACTTTTCTGCAATTACTTTTATTATATGTTTTATTGTATATCGTACACTGTAAGACGGGTTTCTCCATGTCCAAAAAGTTGGAAAGGAGACCATTAGTGGATGGGCATTCCCGTGCTTAGGCCTTGGATGTACTGACCCTGGGGGGTTGGGAACCAAGTAAATCCCGTGTGTACAAGTGTTGTTGTTTTCTTCATTCTTTCTATTTTCCGCTGCACTAACTCTGAGTCTAGAATGAAGATCTGAAAGACGAGTTTTTCTATGAAGTCTCCGCAGGTTTTTTACAGTTGATATTCACCCCCCCTCTATCGACGGCACCGGTCCAACACTAGACATCTCACCCAATTCTAAGTGACAAAACATGTTTCCTTATCTGTTTTGTGAGATGTATTAATTTTTATCTTTGATTTTATGTTATCTTTATGATTTAATTGAAGCTTGTGTTAGATTTGAGTTTATCAAATAGTAATTTAAAAGTGAGTTTCGATAATCGTCTTCTAGGTCTTGGCGAGGCACAGAGGCCTTCTTTGGTCGTAGCCTTATTGGATGAACAACCCTTTCCTAGACAAAGCCTTTTAAAGAAAGATCATTTTCAAATTACTTTTTGAGACACTCTGGTCTAACTAGCTTAGGATTTGGAGAGGTAGCTTCGGCTAGTTCCACCGGAGTAAACAGAACAAATAGGGTATGCCTTACCCTACTTGACTCCTTAGACAGACTTCCCTAATGTACTATCATCTCACCTCCTTCTAATACTATGTTGTTCAAGTTTCAAGTAAATCTTATCCTTAACTAACCATTCCTAAGTATAAGCAGAATAATATTGCAAAAACAAAATAAACAAACATCAAGCAATAATTTAATAGAAAATCATCTAAGTACAAAAATGGTTTTTATATTGGCTCCCCCTGGACCGAAGCCTCGATATGGGCTAGGAAAGATGCGAATCTTGTCCTTAGGGATCCAATATTGGTTTGGTCCAGCATGTTTGTCCAAACTCAGCTTAGGGACCCATGCTTGGACTCGGGTTTTAGTTTGGTTCAATACAGAGTAATAAGATCAGTATCGCGAGTTGGTTTGATAGCCCAGTCCGGATCGATTAAAAACTGACTTCTGTTTTCCAAGAATTATGTCAAGATTCTTGGAACCCGAAGTAAACCGTTTTAATGCGACTCTGAGTTCTTTGATTTGAGTTTTCAAGGCGGAATTCTCTATTGGATCAAAGAAAATGATAGAGGGGGGGGGGTGAATATCGTTAACAAATTTTCGGACAGTTAAAGAATATACACTGCGGAAAAAGATAAAGTGCACGAGAACACAAGTCAATTTTTTACTTGGTTCGGAGTCGTGGTTGGCTCCTACTCCAAGGCTCACGGTCCTTGACAATTTATTTCGGGCAATTCTATATTCCAAAAGATTATTACAGATTGACAGTACATATATAGAATTTGAAAACTAAATCACAACACTTTCGTAAATTGAAACTTTACCGACGCCCGAGATGGATCGAATTCCGGAGCAGAGGGTTGTCGTCAGCGCAGAAATCTTGAAATGGAACTATCTCGGAGCGCAGCACGTGAGCGGAAGTGATTGGAGCATTGGAAAGAATGGATGTTGAAGCCTTGGGGGTGAGCCCCCTTTTATAGTGCTCATACGGGCGCCTGTGACGTTGGGGCCGCCTAACACGTGCCCTTCCCTGCGTGAATCCTTATCCGCGGGCTCGGTCAGTGCTTATCCACCTCCACTTGGGTGCCTGAGCTGATGGGGGCACCCGTGACCTCACGGGTGCCTGATCTGGCTTGGTCCAGAGTCTTCACAGCTATGTTTTGGGTTTTGCCTTCACTCTTGGGCGCCCGTATTCATACGGGCGCCTGTGTCCATTTGGGTGCCTAGGCCCAGTGAAGTCCCTCACTTGCAGATGACTAGTCCTTCGACCCTGCAACTTAGGTTAGTCCCAAAACATAATGAACATTCATTACAACCGTAGCTGTCTTGGTTCTAACTTCGGGTCTCCCAAATGGAACCCTAGGTCGAACCAACGCCTATTGTTCCCTTGATAGGGAACCCGTCCTCACCTACTCCTCTCAGGAGAGTTTACCTTTTGCCAACCGACTCCTCCAGTTAGACTTTTGCCCAATCCACCTGACTAGGTCTTCGTGCCCAACTTCCAGTCAGGTCTTCTTGCCCAACTTTTGGTCAGGTCTTCGGTGCCCAGCCCCTTGCCAGGACTTCTTGCCCAGTCCTCGATCAGGACTTCTTTGCCTGACTTCCGGTCAGGTGTTCATGCCCAGTCCTTGACCAGGACTTCTTTGCCCAGCCCTTTGCTAGGACTTCTTGCCTAGTGTACCTAGGACTTCTTCCTGCACACTCAGTGAACAAGTTAGATCATAATAACATCTTAACTTCTGAACTCTTTGTCATTATCAAAACCCAGGTTTGACTTAGGTGCTGCATGCACCAACAATCTCCCCCTTTTTGATTTATGGCAACACGGTTCAAAAAGTTAAGTTAATGAAGCAAGTAAATAAACAAGTACGTAATTTCCTCCCCTTGAAGAAATTCTCCCCCTGAGTTTTCTAGAATATGTGGGGTTTTTGAAAACATTTCTAAGTCCTTGTCTATCATAAAATGAAAAGATTTTTCAGGTTTTCAACACTTAGAAAATTTTCAAAAGGGATTTTCAAGTTATAAAAAATTTTCCAAAATATTTTCGAGTTGGGCACTTAGAAAATTTTCTAAAATAGTTTTGAATTAAGTACTTAGAAAATTTTCCAAAATAGTTTTGAATTAAGTACTTAGAAAATTTTCAAAAAGAGTTTTGAATTAAGTTACTTTTTGAAAAAGAAGATAAAATTTTTTGAAAAAAAAATTAATTTGGAAAATTTTAAATTTTAAAACCTTCTTTTCTCTCCTTTCCAATCTCTCCCCCTTTGCCATATATCAAAAAATATAGCAAAAAATTGAGTAAGGAAAATAAAAATGCTGTATTGAACCAATTCTAAGCATAAACTGGACCAAATCAATTTAGATTTTCTCTTTTGGGTCATGTCTAACCCAGTTAGCTACTTACTAACTGTTATAAATAGTAGCTTTCGCTAGGGTTAGTCACGTTAAGTGATCTGATCAAGTTAGATTTTCTAAGCTTGATACTTAACCTGATTATTGTTCAATTGGTATTTATTGCCCCATTTACTGCAGATGCACTGACTTAAATCATCTTGAATCAAGGCATAAACCTAAGCATCTCAACCCAGTTTAGGTTATCAATCAAAAGTACCCTAAGGTGCTTGTGAGATGCTGACTTCTAGATCTATAGGTGCATGCAGTTCTAGGGCTAGGGCCTAAGCTAATTCCATTTGCGAAAAAGCACTAGTTTTGAAGGGGGTAAGTTTTCAAAAAAAAACTAAGTCGGAGATCATTTTAAATTTCAAGATGAAAATGATTTTTCAAATAAATATCAGATAAAAAATAAAACAGTTTAAAAACACAAGTAGAGCAGTCCTATTTTACTAAGCATAACCCCACAATTGACTTAGCATACTAATTGAAATGGCAAGTAATCAACGAGATAAATGCATAAGATTCATCTGGTCAATAGTAGGGCCAAAAAAGTCAAACTAAAGTCATGTGCAAGTCATGTACGAGTCAAATACAAGTCAACCCTACTCAGTAGGGATAGTCAAATAGTCCACAATGCACTAAAATAGGCTGAAAATGATCTAGAAAGATCAAAATGAGCTGAAGTTAGAATTTTTCCCCAAAAGATCAAAATGGGTTTTCAAAACTTAGTTCAATTTTTTATTTTAACCCAAGGTTTTACCTTTTCTTCCAATCTAACTTACGATATTGTCAAACATCAAAAAGGGGGAGATTGTTGGTGCAAGATGCATCAGTGATGTCCTCCTCTAAGTGTTTCAATGTTTGATAATATGCTTAAGTTAGTGATACATTGAACAAAGGAAGGGTGAGTCAAGAGAGGAGTAACAAAGTGATGAAAAGTCCTACGTACACTAGGCACGAAGTCCTGGTTCGAAGAATTGGACACTAAGTCCTGATCATGGATTGGGCACTAAGTCCTGACGTAAGGTTGGGTACGAAGACCTGGTGAGTGAAGTTGGGCATGAAGACCTGGTCGAGGACTGGGCACCGAAGACATAGTGAGTGAAGCTGGGCACTAAGTCCTGGTGAGTGAAGCTGCGCAAAAGTCCTGATGAGTGAAGATAGGCACGAAGTCCTGGCCGAGGGTTGGGTACCGAAGTCCTGGACCTAGGGTTTGGGCACGAAGTCTTGGTCCGAGGGATTGAGCAACATAGCTGAGCGATGACTAAGGACAGAAGTAGAGACGGGTCGAGGTTCGGACGTCTTGAGATCCAAGAATCTCGAAGGCTAAGCAAAAGTCCACCCAAATGGACTGGGTGGCAACTGTCTCTTAAGAGGAGTAGATTGAAGGCGCGTTCCCGGGGGTGGGAACTTAGGCGTCGGTTCGACCTAGGGTTTCGCTGAAACCCGAAGTCAGAATCATTTCCTTAAGGTTAAGATTATCTGCATGTTTGTCTTGTCTTTGATTGTATTACAGGTACCTAAAAGTTGGAAACAAGGCAAGCAAATGAACACAAGCGACCTGGAAGAAGAGCTCTAGGGTGCCTATATTTAAACAGCCGCACCAGAGCAACAAGGCGCCCTGGACTGGCAGCCATCAACAGGCGCCTGAGAGCTCCCAGGCACCCTGTATGGGTGAGGCACCTGGGAAGAGGGACGCAAAGATGGAGTTTGACCAAGCTATATGAGGTGCCTCATTGATCACAGGCGCCCCAATGAAGCCTATAAAAGGGGTTTCAACCCCTCAGATCAAAACACAACTTCCACGATCTTTCTGAGCATTCTGAGCTTAAAAAAAGTACTAGAGATGAAGTCCTATGACCAAGGAGGCTTCAGGAGGAAGTGCACGGCACTTCGGAGGTCCAGATTGGCCGGGCGCTCGACTTTTAGATTTTTTGATTTACTTTTCTGCAATTACTTTTAGTATATTTTTTTATCGTAAATCGTACACTGTATGACCGGTTTCTCTACATCCAGAATGATCGGAAAGGAGACCATTAGTGGACGGGCATTCCCGTGCTTAAGCCTTGGATGTACTGACCCTGGGGGGTTAGGAACCAAGTAAATCCCGTGTGTACAAGTGTTGTTGTTTTCTTCGTTCTTTCTATTTTCCGCTGCACTAACTCTGAGTCTAGAATGAAGATCTGAAAGACGAGTTTTTCTATGAAGTCTCCGTAGGTTTTTTACAGTCGATATTCACCCCCCCCTCTATCGACGACACCAGTCCAACACTAGACATCTCACCCAATTCTAAGTGACAAAACATGTTTCCTTATCTGTTTTGTGAGATGTATTAATTTTTATCTTTGATTTTATGTTATCTTTATGATTTAATTGAATCTTGTGTTAGATTTGAGTTTATCAAATAGTAATTTAAAAGTGAGTTTCGATAATCATCTTCTAGGTCTTGGCGAGGCACAGAGGCCTTCTTTAGTCGTAGCCTTATTGGATGAACAACCCTTTCCGAGACAAAGCCTTTTAATGAAAGATCATTTTCAAATTACATTTTGAGACACTATGGTCTAACTAGCTTAGGATTTGGAGAGGTAGCTTCGGCTAGTTCCACCGGACTAAACAGACCAAATAGGGTATGTCTTACCCTACTTGACTCCTTAGGCAGACTTCTCTAACGTACTATCATCTCACCTCCTTCTAATACTATGTTGTTCAAGTTACAAGTACATCTTATCCTTAACTAACCATTCCTAAGTATAAGCAGAATAATATTGTGAAAAAGAAATAAATAAACATCAAGCAATAATTCAAGAGAAAATCATCTAAGTACAAAAATGATTTTTATATTGGCTCCCCTAGACCGAAGCCTCGATATGGGCTAGGCAAGATGCGAATCTTGTCCTTGGGGATCCAATATTGGCCGGATCGATTAAAAACTGACTTCTGTTTTCCAAGAATTATGTCGAGATTCTTGGAACCCGAAGTAAACCGTTTTAATGCGACTCTGACTTCCTTGACTTGAGTTATCAAGGAGGAATTCTCTGTTGGATCGAATAAAATGATAGAGTGGGGGGGGGGGGTGAATATCTTTAACAAATTTTCAAACAGTTAAAGAATATACGCAGCGGAAAAAGATAAAGTGCACGAGAACACAAGTCAATTTTTTACTTGGTTCAGAGTCGCAGTTAGCTCCTACTCCAAGGCCCACGGTCCTTGACCGTTTACTTTGGTCAATTCTATATTCGGAAAGATTATTACAGATTGATAGTACATATATAGAATTTGAAAACTAAATCACAACACTTTCGTAAATTGATATCCGACTCCCGAGATGGATCGAATTCCGCAGCAGAGGGTCATCGTCGACGCTGAAATCTCGATATGGAACTTTGCCCGAGCGCAACACGTGAGCGAAAGTGTTTGGAGCGTTGAAAATAATGGATGTTGAAGCCTTGGGGGTGAGCCCCCTTTTATAGTGCTCATACGGGCGACTGTGACGTTGGGGGCGCCTAACACGTGCCCTTCCCTGCGCGAATCCTTATCCGCGGGCTCGATCAGCGCTTATCCACCTCCACTTGGGCGCCTGTGTTGACGGGGGCGCCTGTGACGTCACGGGTGCCTGATCTAGCTTGGTCCAGAGGCTTCGCAGCTATGTTTTGGGTTTTTCTTTCACTCTTGGGCGCCCGTATCCATACGGGTGCCTGAGCCCATTCGGGCGCCTGTGTCCATTAGGGCGCCTAGGCCCAGTGAAGTCCCTCACTTGCACACGACCAGTCCTTCGACCCTGCAACTTGGTTAGTCCCAAATCATAATGAACATTCATTATAGTCGTAGCTGTCTTGGTTCTGACTTCGGGTCTCCCAAATGGAACCCTAGGTCGAACCGACGCCTACTGTTCCCTCGTCAGGGAACGCGTCCTCACCTACTCCTCTCAGGAGAGTTTACCTTTTGCTAACCGCCTCCTCCAGTTGGACTTTTGCCCAATCCACCTGACTAGGTCTTCGTGCCCAACTTTCGGTCAGGTCTTCTTGCCCAACTTCCGGTTAGGTTTTCGGTGCCCAGCCCCTTGCCAGGACTTCTTGCCCAATCCTCGACCAGGACTTCTTTGCCCGCTTCTGGTCAGGTCTTCTTGCCCAGTCCTTGACCAGGACTTCTTTGCCCAGCTCTTTGCCAGGACTTCTTGCCTAGTGTACCTAGGACTTCTTCCTGCAGACTCAGTGAACAAGTTAGATCACAATAACATCTTAACTTTCTGAACCCTTTGCCATTATCAAAACCCAGGTTTGACTTAGGTGCTGCTTGCATCAACAATCTCCCCCTTTTTGATTTATGGCAACACGGTTCAAAAAGTTAAGTTAATGAAGCAAGTAAATAAAAAAGTACATAATTTCCTCCCCCCTGGAAGAAATTCTCCCCCTGAGTTTTCCAAGAATACGTGGGGTTTTTGAAAACATTTCTAAGTCCTTGTCTATCATAAAATGAAAAGATTTTTCAGGTTTTCAATACTTAGAAAATTTTCAAAAGGGATTTTCAAGTTAGAAAATATTTTCCAAAATATTTTCCAGTTGGGCACTTAGAAAATTTTCCAAAATAGTTTTGAATTAAGTAATTATGTACGTAGAAATTTTCCAAAATAGTTTTGAATTAAGTATTTAGAAAATTTTCAAAAAGAATTTTGAATTAAGTTACTTTTTGAAAAAGGAGATAAAAGTTTTTGAAAAAAAAATTAATTTGGAAAATTTTAAATTTTAAAACCTTCTTTTCTCTCCTTTCCAATCTCTCCCCCTTTGCCATATATCAAAAATATAGCAAAAAATTGAGTAAGGAAAGTAAAAATACTGTATTGAACCAATTCTAAGCATAAACTGGACCAAATCAATTTAGATTTTCTCTTTCGAGTCCTGTCTAACTCATTTAGCTACTTACTAACTGTTATAAATAGTAGCTTTCACTAGGGTTAGTCAAGTTAAGTGATCTGATCAAGTTAGATTTTCTATACTTGACACTTAACCTGATTACTGTTCAATTGGTATTTATTGCCCCAATTACTGCAGATGCATTGACTTAAAGCATCATGAATCAAGGCATAGACCTAAGCATCTCAACCCAGTCTAGGTTATCTATCAAAAGTACCCTAAGGTGCTTGTGAGATGTTGGCTTCTAGATCTATAGGTGCATGCAGTTCTAGGGTTAGGGTCTACGCTAATTCCATTTGCGAAAAAGCCCTAGTTTTGAAGGGGGTAAGTTTTCAAAAAAAAAAACTAAGTCGGAAATCATTTTAAATTTCAAGACGAAAATGATTTTTCAAATAAATATCAGATAAGAAATAAAACAATTTAAAAACACATGTAGAGCAGTCCTATTCTACTAAGCATAACCCCACAATTGACTTAGCATACTAATTGAAATGGCAAGTAATCAACGAGATAAATGTATAAGATTCATCTGGTCAATAGTAGGACCAGATAAGTCAAACTAAAGTCAAGTGTAAGTTAAGTACGAGTCAAATACAAGTCAAATACATGTCAACCCTACTCAGTAGGGATAGTCAAATAGTCCACAATGCACTAAAATAGGTTGAAAATGATCTAGAATGAAGGGCCAGGATGGTCAGATGGGCCAAGCTGCCAAGATCGAAGCAGCGACATCATTTCATTGTATTGTGCGTCGCTTATCTCTCGATTGGCTCGGAGGGCGTACATGTGCTCGATGTGTTAGGCCTCGACCTCCTCCCTGAGACTCTGTAACTCCGTCTGCAATGATGTGATGCGTTGGTCGGTAGTCAGTGGGGGAGGCTCCTGTAACTGCTCATTGATCTCGGCTGCGAGATTAGCTACGTCTACCTCCACCTCCTCGTCGGAGTCGTCCTGTCGTCTCGCCCTCTCCCATCTCCATGCTAGGACCCCGTGGCCGAAACGTCTATCCCAGCTAAAGAAAACTTTCTAATCCCTATTTCATCGAACTCAGTCATCGAAATAATCTCTCCGGCAGTGATGTCGCGACCATGGTGGTGAAGAAGGGTGGTGATGATGTGGCAGTAGGGCGTACGTACCCGATTGTGAATAGATAAGATCGATGCGTAGATGATGGTGTGGAATATGTGGAGGCCTATGTCGATATCTAACTGATGAATCATGGCGTAGAGTAAAAAGGTGTGAAATGGTTGCATGGTCGCGACATCTCGGGTGGTATGTGGGAGTACACAACGAACTATGACTCGGTAGAGGGCATAGTCCTGGACTCGAAGGTCAACGGATTGAAATCGCCGACCCAACGGATTTCGTACATCTCCAAAGAAATAGGAGTAAAGAGTAGCTAGAGTAATGTGCGAATAGGGGGGTGCGAAGGGAGGGTCGGCCGAAGGATAACAAGAAAAGGTAGACTGCGACTGTCATGGTCCGAGAAACTGATTAAACAAGGTTGGAGAAATGGTTAGGGGAGTGCCTTGTACTATGGTAGTGTAGAGTAGGTCATCAATCTTGACTAGGTTATTGTAAAATTCTGTACACAAGGTTGAGTTCACAGAATGTGTGTAGAAGACTAGATGATCGAGTTGATAGAAATTGATTGCGTCCATGGCAATGGGCAAGATTGTGTGAAGAATTGCCTATTTAGGAAGCTAGTCTTAATTGGCTTATAGGTTGTTTGGGTAAACTTGTTGAACAATTCTAGGTTGGGGAACCTCGGGTCGGGGCTATGTTCGGCCACGGGGTTGGGTTGAGAGACGCGACGTTTTCTAAATATATAAAAGAAAATTGAGCATTTAATAAGCAAAGTAAGGAAAAAGGAAATTGCTTGAAAAATGCAAAATAAAATTGATACCGGGGCGGCATTTTCGAGGTAGAGCGTTTGAAGACGAGGAAGGAGCGTCCAGGCACCTTGGGAAGAAGAGAAGTGAAGGATGGTTTTGGTTTTGGTGTGGGGGAAGAGGAAGGAGTCATGCTCCTTATATACTATCATACGGGTACCCGGGTCAGATGGGTAAGGGTTGACAACTTTTGCTGTCTTGGTCGAAGAGAAAGAAGGGGCGCCTGATAGGTCACAAGCACCCGAGCTGACCAGGGTTTGACTATTGACCAGTTTGACCATTTGACCAGATTTGACTATTTGACTTGGTTTGACATCCAATGATTAAATCAATCAAGCTCTAAATTGCATGATTCAATGTTTTTACTTGACAAAAGTACAAAAACCAGATAAGTTAGGTCGTAACCATCTCACCCGGTCTATAATTATCAATCATGTTAACCTTATGGGTTTTTGTGAGACATTTTTTTTAACAGAAGTAAGGATTTTATTTTAAAAAAAACATGATTAATTTTGAAAAAATTGAATTAATTTTGAAAACAGTTTCATTGCATTTTAATTTTATTCTAAAAAGTTGTTGAATCTAAGATTAATTAAAATTTGTTTTAGATTCAAATCTGACAATAGTAAAGTGAATTTGGTTTTCAATAATCGGCTTCCAGGTCTTGGCGAGGCACTAGGCCTTCTTTAGCCGTAGCCTTATTGGATCATCAACCCTTTCCTTGACAAAGCCTTTTATTGAAAATTCATCTTCAAGTTACTCGAAAGATTTTGGTCTAACTAGTTTGGGTCTTGGATCGGTTGCTTCGGCTAGTTCCACCAAAAATGGGTTCCCTAACGTACTATCATCTCACCTCCACCCAATACTATGTTGTTCAAATTTCAGTTAAATCGTTTCAGTCCTTAGTCTAACCAGTCCTAGGTCTAAGCATGATAATTTATAGAAATAAATAAACAATCAAGCATGCAATTAAAACTAAGAAATAAAAGAAATTTATCTAATTATGAAAATCATTTTTAAATTGGCTCCCCCTGGATTAAAGCCATGATAATGATTAGGCAAGATGTGAATCTTGTCCTTGGGGATCCAATACTGGTTTGGTCCATCTTGGTTGTTCAAGCAAAGTTTTGGTACCCATGCTTGAATTTTGTGTCTAGATTGGTTCAATACAGTATAGTATGACCGTTGTCTCGACTTGGTTCGATATCCTAACCCAGATCGATTTAGAACGGACTTCTATTTTCCAAGGATCATGTCAAGACCCTTGGAACCCGAAGTAAATCGTTCTAACGCCGCTCTAAGGTCCTTGACTTGAGTTTTCAAGGAGGAGTTCTCTTTCTCAAGCTTTTCAACTTGAGTAGAGGTTCCTTCTTGAACCTTCTCGGTCAAAGATCTAGAGTCAGCTTCATCTTTCAGGAGTTTTACTTCCTGTCGAAGGGACTGGACTCGGATTTTGGCTTTCGCCAAGTTACAAGATAAGTATTCAATTAACTCTGATAATTGAGCTTTAGAATAAACACTTACAGTTATTTTGTCGTTCTCCGAAATGGTGAGCCTTCCGTCATCCTGCTCCGATTTCTATCCGGTGTCGATGTCTTCCGAAGCGGTCAAGGCGAGAAGGTTTGACTGTGGGGCGTCTTCTTCTTCTTCGGAGGAAGATTCGTCCCATGTGTCTTAAAGAGTCTTCTTCCTTCGAGTCTTCTTGGCTTCCTTTAGATTGGGGCATTCTGATTTGTAGTGTCCCTTCTTGTTGCATTCGTAGCAGGTCACATTTGGTTTGGTCTTTAAAGTTGATGGTTCAGCTGGATCTTCCTTTCTTCGGCTAGCTTTCCTTTTGTTGGTCTGATGCTTCAGCTCCTTGTAGTAGTCTCGAGCTAGCCGAACCAGCTTAGGTCGATCCTCTTCACTATCTTCTGAATCTGAGTCTAAGTCAGACTCGGGTGCAGGTTGAGGCTTTTTCCTGGCTACCTTTCCTTGGGGTTTACCTGCAAGAAAAGCAATACCTTTCTCGGCCAAAGTGCAGTTAGTCTGTTCATGTAATTCTAATTCTGGAAACAATTCATCTAATTTTATTTTAGGAAGATCCCTAGAAACCTTGTAAGCATCTACCATAGATGCCCACAGAGTATTTCTTGGGAAAGCATTTAAGGTATACCTGATAAGATCACGATTTTCTACCTTGTGACCGATGGTGTGTGAGCCGTTCAACAGCTCCTGGATTCTGGCGTGGAGCTGTGCTGGTGATTCACCTTCATTCATTTTTATGGTGTAGAGTTTGTTCAGCAACAGATCCCTTTTGCTGATTCTGGTGTCGGAGGTGCCTTCGTGCAGTTCAATTAGTTTGCTCCAGAGTTCTTGAGTTCTTTAGCACTGTTGAAGGGACCCACCCGGTTCAGTTCTTCCTTGGTTAATCCACATTGCAGTGTCTGGGTTGTCTTTGCATCAACCTCGATCTTTTTCTTCAGTGAGGCGTCCCATTCTGAGTAGTGTTGTGCCACTCCTTCAGCATTCTTGGGGATTTCAAGGCCAGATTGGATAATGATCCACATATCCACCTGAGTTTTCTGGTGGACTTCCATCCGACTCTTCCAGTAGGAGAAATCTTTTCCACTGAAGAGTGGTGGTCTGGCTGTGCTGAAACACTCTTGCATGGCCATAATAATTTTTGAAATAAAACAAAAACAAGGAAACTTTGTCCCAAGACTTGGTCTTGGATTAGTAGTGCGGGAAAAAATAATTGAAAAAGAACGATCGAGTGGTGTTGCACCAACCTCGATTAACGAGAAATTTTTTTTAAAAATTATTTCAAAAAATCCGAAAATACTCTCAAATTGGTGGTTACACCAAATTTGAGCCACCCGCTCTGATACCACTTGTTGGATCGAAGAAAACGATATGGCGGGGGGGGGGGGTGAATATCGTTAACAAATTTTTGGACAGTTAAAGAATATATAAGCAGCGGAAAAAGAGAAAGTGCACGAGAACAGAAGTCGATTTTTTACTTGGTTCGGAGTCGCGGTCGGCTCCTACTCCAAGGTCCACGGTCCTTGACCGTTTACATTGGGCAATTCTATATTCGGAAAGATTATTACAGATTGATAGTACAGATATAGAATTTGAAAATTAAATCACAACACTTTCGTAAATTGAAACTTTACAAACGCCCGAGATGGATCGAATTCCGGAGCAGAGAGTCGTCGTCGGCACTGAAATCTCGAAATGGAACTTTACCGGAGTGCAGCACGTGAGCGAAAGTGTTTGGAGCATTGGAAAGAATGGATGTTGAAGCCTTGGGGGTTAGCCCCGTTTTATAGTGCTCATACGGGCGCCTGTGACGTTGGGGGCGCCTAACACATGCCCTTCCCTGCGCGAATCCTTATCCGTGGGCTCGGTCAGCGCTTATCCACCTCCACTTGGGCGCCTGAGCTGATGGGGGCGCCCGTGACCTCACGGGCGCCTGATCTGGCTTGGTCCAGAGGCTTTACAGCTATGTTTTGGGTTTTGCCATCACTCTTGGGTGCCCGTATCCATACGAGCGCCTGTGTCCATTCGAGCGCCTAGGCCCAGTGAAGTCCCTCACTTGCAGACGACCAGTCCTTCGACCCTGCAACTTAGGTTAGTCCCAAAACATAATGAACATTCGTTATAGTCGTAGCTGTCTTGGTTCTGACTTCGAGTCTCCCAAATGGAACCCTAGGTCAAACCGACGCCTAATGTTCCCTCGACAGGGAACACATCCTCACCTACTCCTCTCAAGAGAGTTTACCTTTTGCCAACCGGCTCCTCCGGTTGGACTTTTGCTCAATCCACTTGACTAGGTCTTCGTACCCAACTTCCGGTCAGGTCTTCTTGCCCAACTTCTGGTCAGGTCTTCGGTGCCCAGCCCCTTGACAGTGTTGGGACCGGGTGCATGTTGACATGGATGCGAGTTCGTAATTTTAAAATTAATTACGTGCAGCGGAAAGTTTAGCATAAATAATTTCTCAAATTATTTAACCATACATCTAAGCATGCAATTTTATCTTGTGTAGACATGATTATATATTTAAAATTTTGCAGAAACATAAACTAATTTACGTATTACCTCGCATAACTCGAAGGAAGGGACGAGATCCAACCGTAAGCATCCCTTGGAAGCTCCGCCTCTATTCGCGTCCATGCCGAGTATCTTCGGGATGACTTCGTAAAGCCACGAGTTTCGTGTTCTCGAGAACTACTAGATTCTCCGAGAACACGACGAGAAAAACCAAGAGAGAAGTCGGATGACTAACCACAAAAGGATGGCCGGAATCAAAATTCCGGTGAAGCAAAAGAAGAGGCTTGCGGCAAAAAGATCCTTGCGGCAAACTCTAATTCCGGCAGCACCTTCTTCCGGCCAAGAGATGGCCGGAGCTTCCTTCTCCGGCAGCAGGTGGTGGTCAGCAGGGAAAGGGCAGGGGCGGCTGGCTGGTGCTCCTTCTTGGGGCTAGTTGGCGCACGGCAAGAAGGGGAGAAGAGAAGGAGAGAAAGAGAGGGAGAGAGCCTATGCCTTCATCTCTATTATTATCACCCAAGCCTTGCTTGGGTCCTTTATATAGTGGCCTCTCAACCATCAAGCCTCTCAAATATGGAATAACTTATTCCATCATGCCAAGATTGATTTTATATCATGGTTAAAATCATATTTTAATTCATGAAAAAAAATCAATCAAGTCTCTTCTCTCCTATGGAATAAATTTCTTTATCATGGTAAATCAATCCATGATTGATTTTATAAAATAAACCAATCCATGGTTCATTTTAATTTCCATGAAAAATAAACCAAACCTTGGTTTATTATATAAAATTTTATATCATCCATAATTTTATAAAACAAACCACACTTGGTTTATTTTATAAATTGAACCAAAAACTTGGTTCTCTCTCTTTGTTGTGGCCAGCCAAGCAAAGAGGATGGAGGCCCTCTTTGGCCTGCCCATCCAAGCCACACCCCAATGAATTAAACTTATTTAATTCATCTATTAAGTCTTCAAAAGACTTTAGCCATTTTACGCTTCCGATGCGTCTTTGAAAAATTCAGATTCGACTTATCGTTAGGCTCAACCAAACTTAATCTCTCTTGATTGGAAAATCTAATTTTCAACTCGTTTTAAATCCCTCGGATTACTCGTAGTGCGTGTGACTAAATAGGCTTTCGATTTATGTTGGTCGTCTATAATTAATCAATTAATTATAGAATGATCATGAGTGACACCTAGTAGTACATCATGATCCCCAATTAATTGAAAGTTCAACGGTTGACCTCAGAAACAATTTTGAAACCCTTCAGCAGCTATAATGAATCGTGCCCCATTCCCTTCACCATCTTATACCCACTTGGTTCAGGACATGGTCTATGTGTGTCAGTCCCCACTAGGTTGACTACGTCACACCTAGCCCAAGTAACGTTTTCTCATCCTACGGATTCTAATTACTCTCATGTATTTAAGAGATTCATACTCTGAACATGTCATGCTCTGGCCAGAGGCTTCAAGTAACAATCCAACGATAGGCCTCGGGTATACATCTCCTCGCAAGGAGTGGTGAATCCTTTGTAGGCTGTTCAAACATCTTCGGGCACTTCGACTTATACCCAATCATCCTGGGTCCACACCTCCTTGGAGATGCTTGCTTAAGATGTCAAAGTATAAGTCTCCATGACCAAGATGACTTGAACACCGCAAGTCAAAGGAACATCGCACTTAAGCTGCAGTAAGAACTTCACTGACATATATATATGTAGACTACCATATGAAGTTTTACAGCCAGTCACTCCAATGAACTAGTTCCCTTAACTAGCATTCATGTTTATCTCCGGACATCTCAATGTCACCAACCAGTGAGAATCAGCTGATTAGAGAATAACCCATGCTAGTCTCAGCAAAATTGATAGTGTCCGTGTTTATCAATTCATCGACTAGGGACAATTTCAATACTTCACAATTGCACATATAGAGATAATCACTAGTTGTGAATTCATCACAAATTCTCTCATGCTGTGAATTGTATTACGGATATTCAGTAAATGAGTTTAAGATCTCAATCAAATACACAAATATGTATACTCAAATAATGAATATTCATTTATTAAAATAAATGATTACAATCATAAGGCGATTGCCTTAGGACACTTCTCTCATATCACTAACAAACTCCCACTTGGCCTAATGCCAATCGCTATGGTACCCAATACCACAGGCTCTAACATGACCCTCAAACATGCTTTGAGGCAAGGCCTTAGTTAAAGGATCCTCTAAATTCCTTTCAGTGGGAATTTTCTCAATTTGTATATCATTCGTACTTATAATCTCTCTGATCAGATGATAGCGGCGAAGCACATGTTTGGATCGCTGATGAGACCTTAGTTCCTTTGCTTGTGCAATAGCTCCATTGTTGTCGCAGTAAACTGGTATTGCTTCATCAATGGTTGGAACCACACCAAGTTCTGAGACAAACTTTTGATCCAGACTGCTTCCTTTGCTGCTTCCAAAGCTGCAATATATTCTGCTTCTGTGGTAGAATCCGCTACGGTGTCTTGCTTGGAACTCTTCCAACTTATTGCACCTCCATTCAAAATAAATATGTATCCGGACTGAGATTTGGAGTCATCCTTATTTGTCTGGAAACTGGCATCTGTATACCCATGTATTACCATATCACCTTCTCCATATATTAGGAACACATCCTTAGTGTTTCTTAAGTACTTGAGGATTGTCTTGACAGCCGCCCAATGATCCATTCCTGGATCAGACTGGTATCTGCTTGTGACGCTCAGAGCATACGATACATCGGGCATAGTACATAACATAGCATACATGATAGATCCTATCGCGGATGCATAAGGAATCTTATTCATGCAAATCCTCTCATCTTCTGTGCGTGGACACATAGACTTCGAAAGGTTGATCCCATGCCTGATGGGAAGGTAACCTTTCTTGGATTCTGACATGCTAAACCTTTCTAGCACTCAGTCTATATATGTAGACTGCGAAAGACCAAGCAACTGTTTTGATCTATCTCTATAGATTATAATCCCAAGGATATAGGTTGCTTTTCCCAGATCTTTCATGGAGAAAGTTTTGGACAACCAAATTTTAACTGACTGTAAGACTGATATATCATTTCCTATAAGTAATATGTCATCGACATATAACACTAGGAATACGGCTGTACTCCCACTAACCTTCTTGTACACACAAGGTTCGTCAGGATTTTATGAGAAATCAAACTCTTTGATTGTCTCATCAAAACGGATGTTCCAGCTCCTGGATGCTTGCTTTAGTCCATATATGGATCGTCGAAGCTTGCATACTTTGGTTTTATTAACCGATGTGAAACCTTCAGGTTGTATCATGTATACATCCTCAAGTAGGTTTCCATTAAGGAAATCTATTTTCACATCCATTTGCCATATCTCAAAATCATAATGACCTGCTATGGCCAGGAGCATCCGAATGGATTTAAGCATAGCTACTGACGAATAGGTTTCGTCATAATCAATTCCTTGTTTCTGACGATATCCTTTTGCCACTAATCTAGCCTTAAAGATAACAACATTACCTTCTATGTCGGTTTTCTTCTTGAAAACCCACTTGCACCCTATGGGCTTAATCCCTTCAGGTGGGTTAACCAAGTCCCATACTTGATTTTTCTACATGGAATCCATTTCCGACTTCATGGCTTCAAGCCATTTATCCCTTTCTGAATTTTTCAGAACATCTTCATAACTGATAGGTTCGTCATCGTTAATGAGTAACATGTCGTTCGATTCACTTATGAGAAATCCGTATCTCTCTGGAATATTGCGTTTCCTATCAGATCTACGAAGAAGTGGTATTGTTTTAGGTTCAACTGATAGCTCATCATTATGAGTTATTGGTTGTGGGTCTAGACTAGGTATCTCTGTAATGTCTATTGGAGTTTCTTGAACTTCTTCAAGTTCAATGCTACTCCCACTGTTTTCTTGTAAAAGAAATTCTTTTTCTAGAAATACAGTATGCCTTGAAACAAACACCTTTTGTTCCAAGGGATGATAGAATTGGTAACCTTTCGTTTCCTTAGGGTATCCAATAAATAGACATTTATCAGACATAGCATCCAATTTGTCTGATACAGTCCGCTTTAGATAAGCAGGACAACCCCATATCTTTAGGTGAGATAAATGAGGTTTTTACTATTCCACGTCTCATATGGAGTAGTAGAGACTACCTTGGTCGGGACTTTGTTTAGTAAGTAAACAGCTGTCTTAAGCGCATAGCCCCAAAAGGATTTTGGAAGAGTTGCATGATTCATCATAGATCTAACCATGGTCATCAAGGTTCGGTTACGCCTCTCAGATACACCATTATGCTGTGGTGTATATGGCGGAGTCCATTGAGACAATATCCCATTGTCCCTAAGATAATCTTGAAACTCTTGACTTAAGTATTCACCACCCCGATCGGATCGAAGTATCTTAATACTTTTGCCAAGCTGTTTCTCTACTTCACTTCTGAACTCTTTGAATTTCTCAAAAGCTTCAGATTTGTGTTTCATTAAGAACACATACCCGAATCGTGAGTGATCATCGATAATGGTAATGAAGTAGCTATAGCCTCCTTGTGCAAGAGTTGACATTGGTCCACATACATCAGTATGTATTAGACCAAGCAATTCTGCTACTGATTTACCTTTTTCGAAAAAGGGTAATTTGGTCATCTTGCCTTTTAAGCATGATTTGCATGTATCAAATGAACCGGTTTCAAATGATTCCAGAATTCCACATTGGTGTAATTTGGTCATGCGTTTCTTACTTACATGGCCAAGACGACAATGCTACATATAGGAGTCTATTTGATTATCTATTCGAGCACGTTTGTTGCTAACTTCGATATTGAAAATGTCACCGGATAAATCTAACGTGTAGATACCATTGCATAAAGTTCCGGTCCCATAAAGAACACCATTTAAAGTTATGTAACAGTAATTGTTACTAAAAGTTAAATGATAACCCTTTTCATTCAAGCATGAAATAGATACAATGTTCTTTATTAACGAAGGAACAAAATAACAATTATCCAATTCTAAGACAAGTCCAGTAGGGAGCTTTAGCAAATATGTTCTGATGGCAACAACAGCAATCTTTGCTCCATTTCCAACTCGCAAATTCGCTTCTCCCTTGACGAGTCTTCTTCTATTCCTTAGCCCCTGTATGTCATTACATATATGTGAGCTACACCCAGTATCAAGTACCCAGGTGTCCGAGGAAATAGAGTGACATTCAATAACGAAGATACCTGAAGAGGATGGGGCATCGGATGCCTTCTTCTTCAAGGACTCAAGATAAACCTTGCAGTTTCTTCGACAGTGGCCCTCCTTGCCGCAGTGATGGCAAGTGTCTTTTGGTGTTTTTTCAATCTTTTTGGCCTTTTTCTTCTTTCCCTTATTTTGTTCTTTGGGCTTCCTCTTAGAGCCTTTCTTTGAGGAACCAACTAACAGTACCATCTTCTGATCCTGCTTTACAGAAGGCTCTACAGTCTTCAGCAGGTTAAGCAACTCAGGAATGGTAGTCTCCAGTTTGTTCATCTGATAGTTCATCACAAACTGTGAGTAACTCTTGGGCAAACAATGCAGAATTAAGTCAATACTTAGTTCATGATCCATTGCAAATCCGAGTGTGCCTAGTCGCTCAATGTACCCCAACATCTTCAACATAAACTGTGAAACAGAAGTGCCTTCCTGCATCTTAGAGGTGAAGAGGAGTCTGGAGACCTCAAACCTTTTGGATCTCGCCTACTCGTCAAACAGCTCATAAAGATGGAAGACGATGGTATGAGCATCCATATGCTCATGCTACTTTTGTAGCTCAGGTACCACAGCGGCCAGCATGATGCAACTCGCAAGTTCAGAATCAGCCACATATTTCTGATAGGCCACTAACTGGTCTGGAGTTGCATCTTCAGGAGGATGGTTGGGAAGTTGTTCTTCAAGGACATAAGCAAGCTTTTCTGCCTTGAGGACTATCCTCAGGTTTCGAAGCCAGTCCATGAAGTTTGGCCCAGTCAGCTTATTGGTGTCCAAAATGGAATGCAAATTCAGAGAAGACATGATCAGGTGATTATCCTAGAAATACAAATTGAGGTTATGTGATGAGAATGATAAAGAATGCATCAATATACATTAATTAAATCCTATTTATTTTTCGAATTGAATAACCCTTTTTATCAATTCGGGAGATCGTAGGAACATCACCAAATAGGTTAATATCCAACCATAGATAAGAACAACCATGGCTAGAGTCCATCAAGTTATTCTTAGCTATGAAGGTAGGTAATTATACCGATTACATATTATACATATGTAACTATCATATTATGCTATCAACTAATTGAATGTTTGCATAAATCATTGGGTTGTTAACTCATTAACAAGTATGCAACAATATACATAGCACCCAACTGCACCTCTCTTTACATCGACCATGGCTGTGGCACAACAAATCGATGCTCCAAGCTTAAGGTTGACGCATTAATCAAGAAATAGTTTTAATATGGTTGGAGCTCATTCAACCATTTAGTCAGGCTTGGATGTGTCCAACAACCAAAACTAAGGATTGACCTCTGACTCCAACTATGTTAATCATAAACTAATTCCATGGTTTGAACATGTTGAGGTTCAAGTCAGGCATGGATGTGTCCATCAACCCAAACGAGAAACAAAACTCCGGTTCTAACCATATTAATGGAAGGTGTTGGCCTTAATATTTTGTAAGGGGTTTTGGGTCTCATCCTTTTCTTTTATGCACATTCATGACATAAAATTATGTCATGTTCTAACGATTTCCTTAATAAAGTATGTATGTGACTTAATTTATCAAGTCTCATTAATTGAATTAGGAACCGGATTTCCTAATTCTAATTTCATACTTTATTCAAGGAATTGTTTTGGGAAACAATTTCCTGATTTATCATAATCAATTTCGGAAATAATATGTTTAAGACTTTGATTTCTCTAAATCAAATCTTATTAAATTAAGAGACAGATTCTCTTAATTCAACCACATATTATTTTCATGAAAATCTTATTTAAGGAAATATACTCTATAGGAAATAATTTTCGTAATTAATTTTGGAGACAATAATGTGTAAGAGGTTCACCTCATAAATCAAATAAGGAAATTAACGTTTGAGAATCACCTAAAAAATTTCCAAGATTTGATCACATATTTTATTTATGGAAAATTAATATCAATAACTTAATTTGGACAGCTCCCCGAGGCTCAATCCAAATTAAACATTTGACAGCTTAAATTTAATTTAGAAAATTTAATTATAACAACTAACTTTAAATTGGACGACTCCCCGAGGCTCAATCCAAAATAAAGAATTTTGTAAATAATTTAATTTCTAATTATAAATTTAAATGCCAATTAATATTCCCATAATTTATCTAGACTTTCTTGAAAGAGAGTGTCCAAAATTGCGAGCTTTCCATAAATGGAAAGTTTCCAAAAATAAAAGGTTATCAGAATAATTGTAAGTTTCTGGTACAAAGAAAACTTACGTTTTTCCAAAATTAGAAAATTTCCAAAATAGGGAATTTTCAAAATTGGAAAGTTTCCAAAAATGGAATGTTTTCACAATTATCATAAAATTTCAGAAACAGAGATATTTCAAAAATTTGTGAAATTTCATTAAGATTTCCAAACTTTGAAATTCCTAAATCGAAAATTTACCATAATTGGAAAGTTTCCATAATTGAAAATTTTTCAAAATTGAGATCATGATAAAGCTTTCCGCAAAATAATTATATGATTATGTCGAACACAAACCTCGACTCTGATACCACTGTTGGGACCGGGTGCATGTTGACATAGATGCGGGTTCATAATTTTAAAATTAATTACGTGCAGCGGAAGGTTTAGCATAAATAATTACTCAAATTATTTAACCACACATCTAAGCATGCAATTTTATCTTGTGTAGACATGATCATATATTTAAAATTTTGCAGAAACATAAACTAATTTACGTATTACCTTGCGTAACTCGAAGGAAGGGACGAGATCCAACCGTAAGCGTCCCTTGGAAGCTTCGCCTCTATTCGCGTCCACGCCGAGTATCTTCGGGATGACTTCGCAAAGCCACGAGTTTCGTGTTCTCGAGAACTACTAGATTCTCCGAGAATGCGACGAGAAAAACCAAGAGAGAAGTCGGAAGACTAACCACAAAAGGATGGCCGAAATCAAAATTCCGGTGAAGCAAAAGAAGAGGCTTGCGGCAAAAAGATCCTTGCGGCAAACTCTAATTCCGGCAGCACCTTCTTTCGGCCAAGAGATGGCCGGAGCTTCCTTCTCCGGCAGCAGGTAGTGTTCGGCAGGGAAAGGGCAGGGGTGGCCGGCTGGTGCTCCTTCTTGGGGCTGGTTGGCGCACGACAAGAAGGGGAGAAGAGAAGGAGAGAAAGAGAGGGAGAGAGCCTATGCCTTCATCTCTATTATTATCACCCAAGCCGTGCCTTGGGTCCTTTATATAGTGGCCTCTCAACCATCAAGCCTCTCAAATATGGAATAACTTATTCCATCATGCCATGTTTGATTTTATATCATGGTTAAAATTATATTTTAATTCATGAAAAAAAAATCAATCGAGTCTCTTCTCTCCTATGGAATAAATTTCCTTATCATGGTAAATCAATCCATGATTGATTTTATAAAATAAACCAATCCATGGTTCATTTTAATTTTCATAAAAAATAAACCAAACCTTGGTTTATTATATAAAATTTTATATCATCCATAATTTTATAAAACAAACCACACTTGGTTTATTTTATAAATTGAACCAAAAACTTGGTTCTCTCCCTTTGTTGTGGCCGGCCAAGCAAAGAGGATGGAGGCCCTCTTTGGCCGGCCCATCCAAGCCACACCCCAATGAATTAAACTTATTTAATTCATCTATTAAGTCTTCAAAAGACTTTAGCCATTTTACGCTTCCGATACGTCTATGAAAAATTCATATTCGACTTATCGTTTGGCTCAACCAAACTTAATCTCTCTTGATTGGAAAATCTAATTTTCAACTCATTTTAAATCCCTCGGATTACTCGTAGTGCATGTGACTAAATAGGCTTTTGATTTATGTTGGCCGTCTATAATTAATCAATTAATTATAGAATGATCATGAGTGGCACCTAGTAGTACATCATGATCCCCAATTAATCGAAAGATCAACGGTTGACCTCAGAAACAATTCTAAAACCCTTCAGCAGCTATAATGAATCGTGCCCCATTCCCTTCACCATCTTATACCCACTTGGTTCAGGACATGGTCTATGTGTGTCAGTCCCCACTAGGCTGACTACGTCATACCTAGCCCAAGTAACGTTTTCTCGTCCTACGGATTCTAATTACTCTCATGTATTTAAGAGATTCATACTCTGAACATGTCATGCTCTGGCCAGAGGCTTCGAGTAACAATCCGACGATAGGCCTCGGGTATACATCTCCTCTCAAGGAGTGGTGAATCCTTTGTAGGCTGTTCAAACATCTTCGGGCACTTCGGCTTATACCCAATCATCCTGGGTCCACACCTCCTTGGAGATGCTTGCTTAAGATGTCAAAGTATAAGTCACCATGACCAAGATGATTTGAACACCGCAAGTCAAAGGAACATCGCACTTAAGCTACAGTAAGAACTTCACTGACATATCTATATGTAGACTACCATATGAAGTTTTACAGCCAGTCACTCCAATGAACTAGTTCCCTTAACTAGCATTCATGTTTATCTCCGGACATCTCAATGTCACCAGCCAGTGAGAATCAGCTGATTAGAGAATAACCCATGCTAGTCTCAACAGAATTGATAGTGTCCGTATTTATCAATTCATTGACTAGGGACAATTTCAATACTTCACAATTGCACATGTAGAGATAATCACTAGTTGTGAATTCATCACAAATTCTCTCATGCTGTGAATTGTATTGTGGACATTCAGTAAATGAGTTTAAGATCTCAATCAAATACACAAATATGTATACTCAAATAGTGAATATTCATTTATTAAAATAAATGATTACAATCATAAGGCGATTGCCTTAGGATACTTCTCTCATATCACTAACAGCCAGGACTTCTTGCCCAGTCCTCGACCAAGACTTCTTTGCCCGACTTCCGGTCAGGTCTTCTTGCCCAGTCCTTGACCAGGACTTCTTTACCCAGCCCTTTGCCAGGACTTCTTGCCTAGTGTACCTAGGACTTCTTCCTGCACACTCAGTGAATAAGTTAGATCACAATAACATCTTAACTTCTGAACCCTTTGCCATTATCAAAACCCAAGTTTGACTTGGGTGCTGCCTGCACCAACATTTTCTTCCTCAAGCTTTTGAACTTGAGTCGAGGTTCCTTCTTGAACTGACTCGGTTAAGGAACTCGAGTTGACTTTCTCATTCAGGAGTTTGACTTCTGTCGGAGGGCTTCAACCCGGACGTTGGCTTTTGCCAACTTGCGAGACAAATAAGAAATTAAGTAGTAAAACTCCGATTCAGGATAGCCTCTTACCGTAATTTGTCTGTCCTCCGAGATCGAGAGCTTTGTGGTGCTGACGTCTTTATCAGGTTCTGATTCTGTTCCGGAGTTGATGTCTTCCCAGGCGGTTAGCGCGAGGAGGTTGGAGTGCAGGGCCTCTTCTTCATCCTCCAAGGATGTTTCGTCCCATGTGGCTTGAAGCTCCTTCTTCCTCCGAGTTTTCTTGTTTTCCTTTAAGTTGGGACACTCCGATTTGAAGTGACCCTTCTTGTTGCACCCGTAACAGGTTACGTTTCTTTTGGTCTTCTGGCTCGATGAGGGTTCAGTTGGATCATCCGTCTTCTGTGTCGTCTTCTTTTTGTACATGTGATTCTTTAGCACCTTGTAGTAGTCGCGAGCCATTTGGACCAGTTCTGGCTGATTGATTCCATCGTCGTCGGACTCCGAATCGGAGTCAGACTCGGGTATCGATTGTAGCTTCTTCTTTTGTGATTTTCCTGGAGTTTTACCTGCAATAAAAGTTATACTTTTCTCGACCAATGCAGTATTAGTTTGTTCATGTAACTCCAATTCTGAAAACAATTCATCAAGCTTAATGTCAGAGAGGTTCCTAAAAACTTTGTAAGCATCTACCATAGATGTCCACAACAAGTTTCTTGGGAACTAGTTCAAGGTATACCTTATTAGGTCACGGTTTTCAACCTTATGACCTATTATGTGTAGTTCGTTCATCAGCTCCTGGATCCTTGCATGGAGTTGTGCTGCTGTTTCCCCATCTTTCATCTTGATGGTGTACAATTTGTTGAGTAGTAGATCTTGTTTGCTAATCCGCATATCTAACATACCCTCGTGCAACTCAATTAACTTTTTCTAGAGCTCCTTTGCGCTGCTGAAGGGGCCGACGCAGTTGAGGTCTTCCTTGGTTAAGCCACATTGCAGTGTTTGTGTGGCCTTTGCGTCTGCTTCTATTTTCTTTTTGAGTGGTCCGTCCCACTCTGTGTATCCATGCACCTCACCTTGTGCATTTCTGGGGATCTCCAGTCCGGACTAGATGATAATCCACATGTCCACCTGAGTTTTTAGGTGGACCTCCATCCTCCTCTTCCAATAGGAGAAGTCTTCTCCTGAGAAGAGTGGTGGTCTCCTGGTGTTGTAGCCTTCTTGCATGGCCATAGAGTTTTTAATCTGAAAATTACAATGACAAAGAGACTTTGTTCTAAGACTAAGTCTTGGATTAGCAGTGTGGTAGAAAGAAATAAATAATAAGAATCGAGTGGTGTTGCACCAACCTCGACGAATGAAAATTTACGAAAAAAATTTAAAAAATAAATCCAAAAACTGCTCAATCGGTGAGTGTACCAGATTGAGCCGCCCACTCTGATACCAGTTGTGGAATCATTTAGAATTGATAGAGGGGGGTGAATATCGATAAACTTTCATATATGAAAAGAATATTGCGCAACCGAAAAATGAAAGCAATGCTAACTCTTTTTCTTTTTACTTGGTTCGGAGTCTATGACGGCTCCTACTCCAAGGCCCATGGTCCTTGATCGTTTTCGTTGGACAATTCTATATTTCGAAAAAGTATTACAAGAGTTGAATCACGAATACAGAATTTAAGTAACAAACATAAAAAGAATACCGACGACCCGAAAAGAATATGAAGGTCGGAGCAGCAGGTCGTCGATCTGGAGTGTTGTTGGCACTTGGAACTCGAGCACGGAGAAAAAAGAACTGAGCGCTTGTGTGCTTAAGTTGGAAAAGTGTTGTTTGGAAGCAAGGGGGTGAACCCCTTTTTTATATAGACGTCCAGGGCGCCCCTGTTGTTGTAGGGCGCCTGCCACGTCGCCGAGTTGAGTGTGTCCTCATCCGTAGACTCGGCCAGCGCTTATCCCGTTATCCAGGGTGCCTGGGACGTCTGGGGCACCTGACTGCTCACGGGCGCCTCCCATGCTGACGTGGAGGCTCAACTTCGCAAACTCTGGAATCACCCATCTTTAGAGCCTGTATCAATATAGGAGCCTATGTTCTCGGGCGCCTGAGTCCTCCCAGGCGCCTAGGATGCAGAAACTTTTAGCTTTTGCTCCTACAACCAGGGTTAGTTCCAAAACAACAGTAATAATAAAATTAAGTACAAGTAACAGCCTGCGCTGGCTTGGCTCTGACTTTGGGCTTCCAAAATAGAACCCTAAGTCGAGCCGACGCCTAATGTTCCCTCTTTCAGGAAATGCATCCTCACCTACTCCTCTAAGGAGAAGTTACCTTTTGCCAACCGGCTCCTCCAGTTGGACTTTTGCTCGGCCACCGAGATTTGCGGGATCTCGAGATGTCCGTTCGTCGACCCGTCTCTAGTTCTGTCCGCAGCTCCCGACTGGCTAAGACTTCTGCCTAATCATCCGGATCAGGAATTCGGTGCCCAGTCCATGACCAGGTCTTATTGCCCAACCCTCGGTCAGGTCTTCGGGCCCAGTCCATGACCAGGACTTATTGCCCAACCCTCGGTCAAGACTTAGCGCCCAATTCCTTATACCAAGTCTTCGTGCCCAACCCTCGATCAGGTCTTAGGTGCCCAGTCCTCGACCATGACTTAGTGCCCAATTCCTCGAACCAGGACATCATGCCTAGTTTACCAAGGACTTTTCCTGCACACTTATCAGATCCATTAGATAACAATTTAACCTTAACTTTGAACCCTATGCCACTATCAAAACCCAAGTTCGATCTGGTGCTTTCGGCACCAACATAAAATTGATTTGAAGTCGGTTTATCATCAAATTCGTATGCATGAGGGCGACGAATGGAAAACTACATTTAAGACTAGGTATGGTTTGTACTAATGCACCTAGTATTTTCATGAGGTTAATGAACCATATTTTGCGTGCTTTTATTGGAAATTTCATTGTAGTATATTTTGATGACATCTTGATTTATAGAAAAAATTTAGAGGAGCATCTAGTTCATTTACAAAATATTTTAATTGTTTTGCGAAATGAAAAATTGTATGCTAATCTTCAAAAATGTTCTTTTTACACTAATCAGATTGAGTTTCTTGGTTATATTGTTAGTGCTAAGGAAATAGTTGTTGATGAGAAGAAAGTTAAGGCTATTCGTGAATGGCCAACACCAAAAATCATAACTGAGGTACGTAGCTTCCATGGTTTGGCAAGTTTCTATAGAAGGGTTGTTAAGAATTTTAGCACTTTAGCTACACCCTTGACCGAAATTGTTAAAAAGAATGTTAGGTTTCATTGGGATAGTGAACAGGATTCAACCTTCAACTCACTTAAGGAGAAACTATGTTTTGCACCATTACTTACATTACCTAACTTTCCTAAAACATTTGAAATTGAGTGTGATGCATCAGGAATAGGTGTTGGAGCAGTGTTAATACAAGAAGGTCGACCCCTTGCTTATTTAGTGAGAAATTGAGCGGAGCAGCTTTGAGCTATCCCACTTATGACAAAGAGATGTATGCATTAGTGAGGCTTTAGAGACTTGGCAGCATTACTTGTGGCCCAAGGAGTTTGTCATTCACACTGATCATGAATCATTGAAGCACTTGAAGAGACAAAGTAAGTTGAATAGACGTCATGCTAAATGGGTGGAGTTCATTGAATCATTTCCTTATGTGATCAAGTATAAACGAGGTATGGAAAATACTGTTGCAGATGCTTTATCTCGAAGGGGCATTATACGACTGTTGGATTCCTGGTCACGCATGGGAAACCTCTCCATGTCCCTGAATTAAAATTTGTTCAATCTGAATGGAGAACAATTTCTCAAACAACCGACTCATTATCGTGCTAACCGATTCGAGCGACTGCTTGAACAAACATATTGTTCTAGCAATCAAACTCGTCCAACCGATTAGCCGCAGAATAGACAATGAGTGGATCACCGGTTTTTGTGTTTATCATCGGGGTCCATGACAATAATTAATCATATAATTAATTAAACATGAACAAGGAATAATAAAAAGAAGTATACCTCTTGTTTACCTCGCGATCTTCTATTGTATGACCGAACCTCTTCTTGGATGTTGAGTGGGCGACGATCTTCCAAGAAACAACATCACCAAGGCACTTTTTTCTTCTCTCCTACTTGCGCCGAACCCTAGCCACTAGGGTTGTTGCCGCCGGCCACCAAAGGAGAGAGATCTCCTTCCCCAACTTGCGCCGACTGTAGGGTTTTTCGGGCCACGAAAACCGCTTTTTCGCGTCGCGGAAACCCCGAAAGCCCCAATAGCAAGGATCCGAGCGAAGAAAGCCATTTCAAAAAAATTACGAGTGCTCGTTTACATGCTTCAACACCCGATCTACTCCTAGATCTAAAGAGGGATAAACATTTTTTACCTTTGATGCGTGCCCCGTTTAATCCCGTTCGCTCCTTTTGGATGTCGAATCTCTAGGACGTCAAGTGTCGTCCCTCTAGAAGTATCCACGCGAACAAAAGTAGATGGAGGAAATCCTTTAGGTGTGCTAGCACCTTGTAGGATTCGGCCAAGAGGAGAAGAAGAAGAACTCCAACAATTGGAGAGGAAGAAGAGAAGACACACTTGGAGGAAAAATGAAACAAAACCACCTTTTGTTCTCCCATGGTGGCCGGCCACTTAATGGCCATTGGCAGGCCATAATGGCCACTAATGGCCATTAGGTGGCCTTCCTTAACCCCCTTTCAATTTGAATTCAAATTCAAATGGGGGGGGGGAAACCAAGCCAAGTCATCACTTGGTCAAGTCAAGGTGAGGTGGCCTTTTGGTCAAGTCAAACTTACCTTTTATGGAATTTCCATATTTAGTCAAGTCAAACTTGACTCTATTTCTTCTCCCATGTCAAGTCTAACTTGAAGTGGAACCAAGTCAAGTCAAACTTGATTTGGATTTGGGTCAAGTCAAACTTGCCTTTTATGGACTTTCCATATTTAGTCAAGTCAAACTTGACTCCATTTCTTCTCCCATGTCAAGTCTAACTTGAAGTGGAACCAAGTCAAGTCAAACTTGATTTGGATTTGGGTCAAGTCAAACTTGCCTTTTATGGACTTTCCATATTTAGCCAAGTCAAACTTGACTTCAATTTTTCTCCATCTATTTGTTCTTTGCGTGTGACCCTATAGGTTCTTGTAACATTGGCAATGCTTCTAACCTCTTAGAAACATAAGCAATGAGCGGTATCTAGCAACACATCATTGCTACCCAAGTTACAAGAATGTTGAGATCCAACATCACCAATGTGACTAAGAATTGTGACCATCACAATATGTGACAACGTCCTTCTATCCTCGATATCTAGATTGATCTTTCATGAGGCATAGACCGTGTCATCCTCCAATCAATCTATGTGTCTTGAACTCCAAGTAGACTCACTATAATCAAATAAGCTCAATATCTCATATTGTCTTATTTGGGCATGGCCATGCACTTAGTGATCTCACTCTATCAAGACTATGATATCTCTCCCGTCATATAGGAGGGATAGATCCCATCTACATCACTCACATCCCTCCGCATAATTTGTTACATACCCAGTAATCGCCTTTATAGTCCACCCAGTTACGGGTGACGTTTGACGAAACCAAAGTACATAACTCCTTATGTAGGGAACTATGGTGACTTCAGGTCTAAGGACTAATAGTCATACTAATAGTCACATGAGAAAGTATATGACACTCATATAACGATCCATGATACTTTCTCATGGTGGGTCATTCAGTATACATTCTCTAATGTATACCCATGTGTCAACTTGATATCTCATATCCATGACTTGTGAGATCAAGTCATCATGTTGACCTACATGCTAGTCTCTATGCATTAACATTGTCCTTGAATGTTGATACTTGACTAGGAATAATTAAGAGTAGTGTTCTCTATATCATCTCACTATCGATTCAACTAATCGATTGATATAGATAAGAACCTTCTACTCAAGGACGTTATTATACTAAGTTATTTGGCACCAATACACATAAGTACAATAACTATAAGAAATGCCTTTATATATAAGAAATATATATACAAGAATATGATACAATGAGTCCAAAAAGTAATCATCATATGATTGGCTCTAGGGCTCTCACTAACACTGACCACCAAGGAGATGGTTCACCTTGCACCGAGCCTTGAGGGAAGAAGAAGATGAAGAAGAAGAGATGAGGAAGAGAAGAAAACTTCTCCTCTTCCTTAAAACCCAAGTCGCCGCCTACTTCTCTCCTTGTCGTCGGCCACCTTCAAGCCAAGGTGGTGCCACCTCCTCCTTCTCCACTTGCTGCCGTATCTTCTAGGGATGAAGAGGATGAGGAAGATTAAGAGAAGAGGAAGAAAGGATGAGTTTCTTCCTTCCCTTACCACTTGGACCACCTCCTTTGCTTCCCATAGTCGCTGGCCACAAGGAACCCTAGGAGAGAGAGGATGAGAGGAGAGAATTGAGAGAGGCCTTTAGGTTAATTGGATGCCTTGGTCTCATGACACATGAGGTATATATAGGCTACAATAGGGACCATGAGGAGGAGTTGGGTCTTGGCCATCTAATGGATCAAGGCCCAATCCATTAATGATGATCCAATCTACTAAAGGATCATCATTGATTTACCTCACCAACCCTCATATTTAAATATGGGCTCCACCTATTATGTGTACAAAATCTCCCCGTGTTTAAGATATCGAATGTTCATTAATTAATTAAATTACTGACAATTTAATTAATTAATATCTAACTCCATAAGTAGTGCCACTCAACCTTATCATCATGTCGGACCAAGTCCACCTGCAGGATTTAACATGATGAGCTTTATGAGCTCCTCAAGGGGACATTATCAACCTGACTCACCAGGACAAGGTTTCCTTCTATAATTAATGACACACCATGTAAATAATATTATTTTCTAACTTACCGGGCCTATTAATTTAACAAATCAAAGAAATAAATTTTAAGTAAATGTGCCCGTTATTATATAGGGATTAAGAGCATATACTCCATAATAACTGAGGTCTGAATCAATTATATAGTCAGTATAAATTAAATCACCTCTATATCGGTCATGCTCAATACACACAAAGTGTATTAGTGTAATTCTATGGTCAAGATAAACCTGTTGGATCTAGAGAAAACGATAGAGGGGGGTGAATATCGTAAGTCATTTTGGATTGAAAAAGAGAAAACACAGCGGAAAAATTAAAACAAAACAACACACAAACACCAAGATTTTACTTGGTTCAAAGTCGCGGTCAGCTCCTACTCCAAGGCCCACGTGTTGGTGTAGGAAGCACCATATCGAACCTTGTTTTGATATTGGCAAAGGGTTCAAAGTTAAGTATTATTGGTGATCTAACAATGTTACTCAAGTGTGCAGGAAAAGTCCTAGTGAAGGGCTGCTAGGCACCTGGCAAAGGGCTGCAGGAAACAAAGTCCTAGTGAAGGGCTGCTAGGCACCTGGCGAAGGGCTGCCAGGAAACAAAGTCCTAGCGAAGGGCTGCTAGGCACCTGGCGAAGGAATGCCAGGACACAAAGTCCTAGCGAAGGGCTGCTAGGCACCTGGCAAAGGACTGCCAGGATACAAAGCCCTAGTGAAGGACTGCTAGGCACCTGGCGAAGGAATGCCAGGATACAAAGCCTAGTGAAGGACTGCTAGGCACCTGGCGAATGAATGCCAGGATATAAAGACCTAGCGAAGGACTACTAGGCACCAGGCAAAGGACGGCTTGGTACTGAAGACCTGGCGAAGGACAGCTAGGCACCTAGCGAAGGACTGCTGGGCAAAAGTCCAACCGGAGGAGCCGGTTGGCATCAGGTACATTCTCCCGAGAGGAGTAGGTGAGGATGCGTTCCCCGTCGAGGGAACAGTAGGCGTCGGTTCGACCTAGGGTTCCATTTTGGAAACCCAAAGTCAGAACCAAGACAGCTAAGGCTATATAAACTAACATCTTATTGTTTTATGTTGTTTTGGACTAACCCTGGATGCAGGACCGAAGGAACGAGTGTCTGCAGCTCAGAGAGCCTCAAAGGAGTGAGGCAAAGGCTGGGTAGGGTGCCCGGAGTGTCCCGGGCGCCCCCATGGTGAGCACAAACAGTTGAAGCAAAGGAACTGCGTCTGCAGCTCATGGGCAGGGCGCCCCCCTACTCCCGGGTGCCCCGGATGGTCCGGGTACCCCCAGGTGAAGCTAACGAAGTAGATCCCATCGAAGCCAACGGATAAGAAGAGACCCGATCAACCCGGGCGCCCCCAGTGTTCAGGGCGTCCCCGTCAAAGCCTGATCCCGAGTTTTAAGGGATCAGAGCTGACCGAGACGGAAGCAGATCGGCTGACACGAGGGGGGGCACCCCCGACGTCCCGGGCGCCCCCAGGGGCTATAAATAGGCCCTCGACCCCAAGGCTTCGAACAACAATTCATTCAACGCAATCACGCTCTTTTGCTCCCGCGCTCTGCTCCGGAAACCTCCCGACTCGAGACTCAAGCGCCGACGACGTCCCGTTGCTCCGAAAATTCAATCTACATCGGACGTCGGTAAAAGAAGAGTTACTTTTAAGTTTACTATACTGCTTTTGTAATATCTCTCTGTAAACGTTTTGCGCACATATAGAATTGCCCGCAGAAAACGGTCAACGACCGTGGGCCTTGGAGTAGGAGTCGACCTAGAATCCGAACCAAGTAAAACTACCTGTGTTCGTGATTGTTTTTATTCTACTGCGTACTTGCTCTATTCACCCCCTCTATCGTTTCTCTCGATCCAACAAGTGGTATCAGAGCGGGGTAGTTCAAACTTGGTGCAACCACCAGTTTGAAAATTTTTCGGATTTACAAAATTTTTAATCTTATTTCTTTTCTTTCTAGTTAATCAACACCACTCGATCTTTTTCGCCTTTTATTTTAAAATAAAAAATATCTGTAGGTGGATTTAAAATATTATTTTTCAATTTTGAATTCTCATTTTTTCACCATAAGTTAGAATTGTTAAAACGATCAACTTTTGAAAGTTTGTCATAAAATTTTTTTTATTATTATTTTAATATTTTTTTCTCGAAATTCGTGCTACCCTAATTCGAGCAAAGTTTTTTTTAACATTGACTTCTTACTTTTTCATCATTAATCAGAAGTAATAAAATCAACATTTTCAAAAATTTGTCATAATTTTTTATTATTATTTTACCTCGAAATTCGTGCAATATTTTTGTAGGGCTATATATTTTCTCTCCCACACTACTAATCCAAGACCAAGTCTTGGTACATTTTTTTTTATTTAGTTTGTGTGCAAGGTTTATATTAAATGGCCAACCAAGAGTGGAACAGTGCACGTCCACCGCTATTCTCCGGCGAGAACTTCACGTTTTGGAGATGTCAAATGGAGTACCTTCTGAAGGCCCACATGGACTTGTGGCAGATCATCCAAACGGGATTCTCGTTTCCCGAAGATGAGTCATTAATCGAGTGGGACAAACTGGATGAACACACCCTCAACCAAATCGAGACGGATGCAAGGGCAACTGCAATTCTACAATGTGGCCTAACCAAAAAGCAACTTGAGCTAGTAGGTCCATGCAGATGTGCTAGAGAAATCTGGGAAAAACTGATTGACCTTCATCAAGAGATCTCAGATGAAGAAGAAGATCAGGTAAGTTATCTTGCCCTTTCGGTCCAAGCACAAATAGCCGAGTCAGAGTTTGAACCCGAAGTCGAACTAGAATCAGACGACGAATTGACTGAGACGGTAACCGATTTTGAATTCTTTTCAAAATTAGAATTAAATAATCAAACAGATACTGTAATGGTCGAGGAAGGTGTAAATTCTTTTGCAGGGAAAAATCCTAAAGAACCACCAAAGAAGAAGCTTCAACTAGTACCCGAGTCCGACTCTGACACAGAATCAGAAGATGAGCCTAAATCCGAGGCGGCAAGAATCAAGGGGGAGATTCCCAATAAAGAACCAAAAGGGAGAGAGGGCACTACCAAAGTGAGTGTCCTACTCGTAAGATTCAAACGACATCACCGATGGCGACAAAGGAACCAGTTCCAAAACCACGAAGGGACAAAAGTCGCATCCAATGCTTCAAGTGCCAGGAGTTCGGGCATTACCAAAGTGAATGCACAGATAAAAGAGCTACCAAGAATGCCGGACAAACAATCGACAAAGGTAAATTTATAGTATTTGAAAATCCGTTATTTACCTTGAATAACGTGATTGATTCATGTAAATTAATTAAGGCAAATTTCAGAAAATTAAAACAAGAAAATGAAACCCTAAAACATAAGGTCAATATGTTAGAAAATTTAATTCATAATCTTGCGGATTTCGAAAATCCAGAGTATTACTCCAATTGTGACCTTACTTAGATAATTGTTTGCTTTAATTGTGTGTTTCTTTTTATTTTTAGTTTGTTTTTGTTTGCTTAGAATTAGGACTGGTTAGTTTAAGGACTGAACCAACCTAACTGAAATTTGAACAACATAGTATTGGGTGGAGGTGAGATGATAGTACGTTAGGGAAGCCTTTTCTAATAAGGTCAAGTATACACTACTTGGTCTCTTTAGACTTGTGAAACTAGCCGAAGCTACCGATCCAAGACCCAAACTAGTTAGACCAGAATTTACCAAAAAGTAATTTTGAAGATGAAATTTCACTAAAAGGCTTTGTCTAGGAAAGGGTTGATGATCCAATAAGGCTACGTCCAAAGAAGGCCTTGTGCCTCGCCAAGACCTGGAAGCTAATTTTGAAATTCAAATTCAATTTACTCTTTGTTAAATTCGAATCTAACACAAATTTTCAGTTAATTTTAGATTCAAATATCTCTTTTCAAAATAAATTTAAATTGGGTTTAAAAATTAATTTAACTTTTCAAAATTAATCATGACCTTTTCAAAATAAATCTTTCTATTAAAATATGCATCTCACAAAACAATTAAGGATATCCTGTTTTGTCACTTAGAAATGGGTGAGATGCTTAGAACCTAAAAGTTGAGTCCAACCGAACCAAATTAATTTAATTAAATCAATTAAATTAAATCTTAATTAAATCAATTAAATTCAATTAAATCTTAATTAGGTCAATTAAATTCAATTAAATTCAATTAAATCTTAATTAAATCAATTAAATACAATTAAATCTTAATAAATTAAATTTAACTCAATCAAAATTCAAATTTAATTCATCTGACTTTTAAAATTCAAATTTAATTCATCTGACTTTTAAAATTCAAATTTAATTCATCTGACTTTTAAAATTCAAATTTGATACAACTAACTTTTAAAATTCAAATTCAATTCAACAACCTTTAAAATTCAAATTTAATTCAACCAAACAACTTTCAAAATTAAAATTTAATTCAACTAAACAAACTTAACCCTCTAAATTTTAATTTTCTCAAAAATCAAATTTAACTTTTTAACTAAGAGTTAATGTTTCAAATCATTGTAATTAAAATCAAGTCTCTTTTGTTCACTAACCTAAAATTTATTTCATAACATTTATTTCTTTCCTTTACCATTATACAAACATTTCTTTCAGACATTCAGTTTATTCTTGTATGGCAAAAAGTCGCCTTGGGATTACTTAGGATAAATTTTTGTCTGCAGTCCGGGCTTAGATATTTATATTTTTTTTGGGACTTAAAAAAAACATTCTATTTTTTAAATCATTTCCCCTTTTCAGTTTTCTATATTCATTTTCTCAAATAGGAGAATGAAATTATGTTTCAAATGATTAAAACAAAATACTTTTTTAAACTTAGTTTTCTTCTCTTTTTGTTTGAATCAAACCCTAAGACTAAGAGGAGGATTAACTTGTGGTCAACAAGCCTCCTAGGACTGTGTCAGGTTTAGGGGGAGTTCAAATTAAAAGAAGTTTAAAAATACTATGTTTTCAAACTATCACTCATGTTTTTTTCGAAAACTATGCTATCATATGTCTTTCAAATAATCATTATTTTCGAAATGTTAATATTTCAAAATTCATTTTAAGAATTGTGCTTGATTCCCTTTTGATTTTGACAACCCCTAAAGACACAGAGGAAGGTCCACCATGACCTACAAGGACTCCTAGGATGTGTCAAATTTATGGGGAGTCTAAATCTAAAAGAAATTATTTCTAGCAAGTATTCTCCTTATCAATTATTTTTGAAATTATTAAATAATTATTTTGATCTGAACTGAACCCTAAGAACTCAGAGGAAGAATACTTGTGGTCAACAAGCTTCCAAGGACTGTATCAAGTTTAGGGGGAGGTCAAATTAAAAGAGTTATCAAACATTTCTAAATAATATGTTTCCATACACTATACTTTCAAAATTATGTCGAAAACATAAGTAATTTATCATACAAAATATTATTATTTTATTTTTGTGGCTTATAAAATCATTTTTTTATCTTTTGAAATAATATTTGCTTGAGTCTTGAGAATTTCCAGGACACTTAGGAAAATGTTCTTGCAGCTAACAAGGTTTCCTAGGATTGTGTCAGACTGGAAAAGAAACCTAGTTAAGTAAAATATTATGTTTTCAAAATGCATAATACTTTTCAGAAATTATTTATATTTTTCAAAGTGTAATAGTTTTCAAAAACAATACCTAGACTTTCCAAAAAGGCTCAATCTGTTTTTTTTTAAAGTACTTGCATATTTTTCAAAAATTGCATAATATCTTTCAAAAGTACTTCTATTTTTTAAAATATAATGTTTTCAAAGAGTACTAATACTTTTCTAAGGCAATAGTATTCTAAGTACGTGAATTTTCTAAAAACTTGCCTACAAATACAAAATATTTTTTTAAATTCACAATACTTTTCAAAGTGGAGTTTTCATTGGTACAATTTAAGCTACTTGCTATACTTTCAGAATTATAACAAGTATTTTTATTTTCAAAGCTCATAAACTCTGATACACACATTTATTTCTTAAATCTTCTTTCAAAACCTCCTTATTGATATATGGCCAAGGGGGAAAGCTCATAAACTCTAATACACACATTTATTTCTTAAATCATCTTTCAAAACATCCTTATTGATATATGGCCAAGGGGGAGAGAAATAGAAAAGAGAGAGAAATTTTTTTATCTCGTTTTCACAAAAAGCTAAGTATTTCTAAGTGCTTTAAAATTGGTCTAAGAATTTTGTAAATTACTTTAAAAATGTCTAAGTACTTCAAATTGTTTTTAAGTGCCAAGTGTTGTTAAAATTTCAAACTACTTCAAGTGCTTTCAAGTATTTCTAGTGCTTCAAAATTTTTTAAATATGTCTAAATGTTTCAAATATTTTTAAGTACATGTTTTTTTCTAAGTAAAATTTTTCTTAGTAAATTTGTCTGAGCAAAAACTTTTTGAAAATTTTGACAAATGGTTCTAAGTAAAGTTTTTTTAAAAAAAAACTTGTCTAGAAATTTTTTAAAGATTTTTGTTTTTCAAAATACACAAAGTATTTTATAACAAAATTTAGCTTCAAAATTTTGCCTAAGTAAAATTCGTTTTGCAAAGCCAAGTAAAAATTTTGTAACAAAATTTAGGTTTGCAAAAACTTTTTTACTTTACCTTGTTCACCCATGTTTGCTTTTGATATATGTCAAAGGGGGAGGAAGGGTCAAAGTTAAGTGTTAAGTTAAGTATTTTATAACACAATGATTCAGGGGGAGTATGAGAAAATTTTTTTCTGTTCAAATTACATTGGTTTTAGACTGTTCAGAATTGCTATGTTTTATTGGTCTTAACCTTCTTGCTTAAACTGTTGTAATTTCTACTTAACTTTGAATCGTGTTGCCATAAATCAAAAAGGGGTAGATTGTTGGTGCAGGAAGCACCATATCAAACCTTGTTTTGATATTGGCAAAGGGTTCAAAGTTAAGTATTATTGGTGATCTAACAATGTTACTCAAGTGTGCAGGAAAAGTCCTAGCGAAGGGCTGCTAGGCACCTGGTGAAGGGCTGCCAGGAAACAAAGTCCTAGCGAAGGGCTACTAGGCACCTGGCGAAGGGCTGCCAGGAAACAAAGTCCTAGCGAAGGGCTGCTAAGCACCTGGCGAAGGGATGCCAGGAAACAAATTCCTAGCGAAGGGCTGCTAGGCACCTGGGGAAGGGCTGCCAGGAAACAAAGTCATAGCGAAGGGCTGCTAGGCACCTGGCGAAGGAATGTCAGGATACAAAGTCCTAGTGAAGGTCTACTAGGCACCTGGCAAAGGACTGCCAGGATACAAAGCCCTAGCGAAGGACTGCTAGGCACCTGGTGAAGGAATACCAGGATAAAAAGCCCTAGTGAAGGACTGCTAGGCACCTGGCGAAGGAATGCCAGGATATAAAGACCTAGCGAAGGACTGCTAGGCACCAGGCGAAGGACGGCTTGGTACTGAAGACCTGGCGAAGGATAGCTAGGCACCTAGCGAAGGACTACTGGGCAAAAGTCCAACCGGAGGAGCCGGTTGGCATCAGGTACATTCTCCCGAGAGGAGTAGGTGAGGACGCGTTCCCCGTCGAGGGAACAGTAGGCGTCGGTTCGACCTAGGGTTCCATTTTGGAAACCCAAAGTCAGAACCAAGACAGCTAAGGCTGTATAAACTAACATCTTATTGTTTTATGTTGTTTTGGATTAACCTTGGATGCAGGACCGAAGGAACGAGTGTCTGCAGCTCAGAGAGCCTCAAAGGAGTGAGGCAAAGGCAGAGTATGGCGCCCGGAGTGTCCCGGGCGCCCCCATGGTGAACACAAACAGTTGAAGCAAAGGAACTGCGTCTGCAGCTCATGGGCAGAGCGCCCCCGTGCTCCCGGGCGCCCCCGCTGCTCCCGGGCGCCCCGGATGGTTCGGGCGCCCCCAGGTGAAGCTAACGAAGCAGATCCCATCGAAGCCAACGGATAAGAAGAGACCCGGTCAACTCGGGCGCCCCCAGCGTTCAGGGCGCCCCCGTCAAAGCCTGATCCCAAGTTTTAAGGGATCAGAGCTGACCGAGACGGAAGCGGATCGGCTGACACGTGGGGGGCGCCCCCGACGTCCCGGGCGCCCCCAGGGGCTATAAATAGGCCCTCGATCCCAAGGCTTCGAACAACAATTCATTCAACGCAATCACGCTCTTCTGCTCCCGCCTCTGCTCAGGAAACCTCCCGACTCGAGACTCAAGCGCCGACGACGTCCCGTTTCTCCGAAAATTCAATCTACATCGGACGTCGGTAAAAGAAGAGTTACTTTTAAGTTTACTATACTGCTTTTGTAATATCTCTCTGTAAACGTTTTGCGCACTTATAGAATTGCCCGCAGAAAATAGTCAACGACTGTGGGCCTTGGAGTAGGAGTCGACCTAGGCTCCGAACCAAGTAAAACTACCTGTGTTCGTGATTGTTTTTATTCCGCTGCGTACTTGCTCTAGTTTTTATCCGAAAAGCGTTTAACGATATCCCCCCCCATCTATCATTTCTCTCGATCCAACACCACGGTCGTTGACCGTTTACTGTGGGCAATTCTATATTTGTGCAAAATGGTTTACAAATAGATATTACAACTGCAGTATAGTAAACAAAGAAAAGATAGCTCTTCGTTACCGACGTCCGGTGTGGAATGTATCTCAGAGCAGAGGGACGTCGTCGGCGCTTGTATCTCGAGTTGAGAGGTTTCTGGAGCGAAGCGCTTGAGTAGAAGAGCGTGTTTGCGTTCGAAGAAGTTCATTGCGAAGCCTTGGGGTCGAGGGGCTTTTTATAGCCTCTCGGGGCACCCTGAATGTTGGGGGCGCTCCCCCACGTGTCACCCGATCCGAGCAAGTCTCGGTCAGCTCTTATCCCACTCGAATAGGGCTGAGGGTTGACTGTGGGGGTGCTCGGGACGCTGGGGGCGCCCCGGTTGACCCTTTCAGCGGGCTTCTCGGCTGGATAAAGTTTATCCTCTTCGTTGGCTTGAGCCCGGGGGCACCCTGGGCAGTGGGGGCGCCCCGCCCTGTAAGCTTCCGAAGCGTACTCTTGCTTAACTTGTTTTGCCTTGACCTTGGGGGCGCCCGGGACACTGGGGGCGCCCTACTCAACTGTTGCCTCTCTCCTTTGAGGCGTTCTGAGCTGTAGACACTCATTCCTTCGATCCTGCATCCAGGGTTAGTCCAAAACAACACAAAGCAATCAAGTATTAGGTTTATACAGCCTTAGCTGTCTTGGTTCTGACTTTGGGTCTCGCAAAATGGAACCCTAGGTCGAACCGACGCCTACTGTTCCCTCGACGGGGAACGCATCCTCACCTACTCCTCTCAGGAGAATTTACCTTTTGCCAACCGGCTCCTCCGGTTGGACTTTTGCCTAGCAGTCCTTCGCTAGGGCTTAGGTACCAAGCCGTCCTTCGCCCGGTGCCTAGCAGTCCTTCGCTAGGGCTTTGTATCCTGGCATTCCTTTGCCAGGTACCTAGCAGTCCTTCGCTAGGGCTTTGTATCCTGGCATTCCTTCGCCAGGTACCTAGCAGTCCTTTGCTAGGTCTTTGTATCCTGGCATTCCATCGCCAGGTGCCTAGCAGTGTTTCGCTAGGTCTTTGTTTCCTGGCAGTCCTTCGCCAGGTGCCTAGCAGCCCTTCGCTAGGACTTTGTTTCCTGGCAGTCCTTCGCCAGGTGCCTAGCAGCCCTTCGCTAGGACTTTGTTTCCTGGCAGTCCTTTGCCAGGTGCCTAGTAGCCCTTCGCTAGGACTTTGTTTCCTGGCAGTCCTTCGCTAGGTGCCTAGCAGCCCTTCGCTAGGACTTTTCCTGCACACTTGAGTAACATTGTTCGATATGGTGCTTCCTGCACTAACAATCTCCCCCTTTTTGATTTATGGCAACACAATTCAAAGTTATGTAAAAATTACAATAGTTTAAGCAAGAAGGTTAAGACCAATAAAACATAGCAATTCTGAATAGTATAAAGTCTAAACCCAATGTAATTTTGAAAAAAAATTCTCATACTCCCCCTGAATAATTGTGTTATAAAACAACAATTAACTTAACTCTTAACTTTGACCTTTCAATAATTTTGAAAAAAAATTTCTCATACTCCCCCTGAATAATTGTGTTATAAAACAACAATTAACTTAACTCTTAACTTTGACCTTTCCTCCCCCATTGACATATATCAAAAAACATTTATGTGTGAACAACATATCTAACAGGGATTTTTGAGTTTTTCTAATTGCTTCATGTTTTTGACAAAGTGTTTTTTTTCAAAAATAGAGTAAAAGCATTTTCACTATCAAAACATTTTACACTTAGATAATTTTCAATTATGAAAAGTTTTGCAGGCCTAAATTTTGAAACAAACTTTTACTTACAAGGCCTAAAAAAATTTTACTTAGCATAATTCTTTAAAGCATAGCAAAAAGCTTTAAATTGCAAAACTCCACTTTGAAAGGTATTTAAAAAAATGTATTTGTAGGCAAGTCTTTTAGAAAATTCACGCACTTAGAACACTATTGCCTTGAAAAATATTAGTACTTTTGAAAACATTATATAGAAGTACTTTTGAAAGATATTATGTATTTTTGAAGATATAAGTACTTTTGAAGATTATGTATTTTTGAAAAATATAAGTACTTTTTGAAGATTATGCATTTTTGTAAAATATAAGTACTTTTTAAAAAAAAAATGTTATGCATTTTGAAACCATAATATTTTACTTGACTAGGTTTCTTTTCTAGTCTGACACAATCCTAGGAACCCTTGTTAACTACAAGGATATTTTCCTAAGTGTCCTGGAAATTCTCAAAACTCAAGCAAATATTATTTCAAAAGGTATTTCAAAAATAATTTTATAAGCCAAAAAAACATTTTAAAATAATAATATTTTGTAAGACAAATTACTTATGTTTTCGACACAATTTTGAAAATATAGTGTATGGAAACATATTATTTAGAAATGTTTAACAATTCTTTTAATTTGACCTCCCCCTAAACTTGACACAGTCCTTGGAAGCTTGTTGACAACAAGTATTCTTCCTTTGAGTTCTTAGGGTTTAGTTCAGATCAAAAGAATTATTTAATAATTTCAAAGATAATTGCCAAAGAAAATACTTGTTAGAAATAATTTCTTTTGGTTTAGACTCCCCCTAAATTTGACACATCCTAAGAGTCCTTGTAGATCATTAAGTAGACCTCCTTTGTGTCTTTAGGGTTTATCAAAATAAAAAAAAATTTTGAGCAACCTTTTGAGTATGATAACTTTCAAGGAGATAAATTTTTGAAAACATAAATTGAAATGATAACACAGTTTTCGAAAAATATTTTGAAATGATGATAATTTTTCAAACTGATAGTAGTATAGGAAGGTTTTTGCATCAATTTTTCAAAACCTTATTTTGAGATGATAATAAGTTTTAGAGCATAAGGTTTTTGAAAAATCTGAATTTTTGAAAAAGATTAAGAAGAACTCCTCCTGTATTCGACACAGTCTGACTTTTATCTAAGTTCCTTAAGGGATTTCAGTGTTGACCAGGTTTGACTATGTTAACTAGGGTTGACTGTGTTGACCAAGTTTAACTCAGTTGACTATGTTTGACCAATTAATAACTAAATCAAACAAGCCCTAGATTCTATTTAAAATGAGTCTATTGTGATATTTAACATGAAATTCAATATTTTTTTTAAAAAAAAAGAGATGAAAAAGTAGGGTATAGTAAACTAAATTAAATTTTGAATAAATTTGAAAGCACTTTGAGTTTTATTTAAGAGAATAGTGACATATACTAAGGGTCCTAGATATCTCACCCAGTTCTATGTGATCAAACATGTTAACCATATGGGTTTTGTGAGATAAATATTTTAATAGAAAGATTTATTTTGAAAAGGCCATGATTAATTTTGAAAAGTTAAATTAATTTTTAAACCCAATTTAAATTTATTTTGAAAAGAGATATTTGAATCTAAAATTAACTGAAAATTTGTGTTAGATTCGAATTTAACAAAGAGTAAATTGAATTTGAATTTCAAAAATTGGCTTCCAGGTCTTGGCGAGGCACAAGGCCTTCTTTGGCCGTAGCCTTATTGGATCATCAACCCTTTCCTAGACAAAGCCTTTTAGTGAAATTTCATCTTCAAAATTACTTTTTGGTAAATTCTGGTCTAACTAGTTTGGGTCTTGGATCGCTAGCTTCGGCTAGTTTCACCAGTCTAAAGAGACCAAGTAGTGTATACTTGAGCTTATTAGAAAAGGCTTCCCTAACGTATTATCATCTCACCGCCACACAATACTATGTTGTTCAAATTTTAGTTAAGTTGGTTCAGTCCTTAAACTAACCAGTCCTAATTCTAAGCAAAAAAAAAACTAAACTAAAAATAAAAAGAAACACACAATTAAAGCAAACAATTATCTAAGTAAGGTTACAATTGGAGTAATACTCCGGATTTTCGAAATGAGCAAGATTATGAATTAAATTTTCTAACATATTGACCTTATGTTTTAAGGTATCATTTTCTTGTTTCAATTTTCTAAAATTTTCCTTAATTAATTTACATGAATCAATCTCATTATTTAAGGTAAATAACGGATTTTCAAATACTGTAAATTTACCTTTGTCAATTGTTTGTCCGGCATTCTTGGTAGCTCTTTTATCTGTGCATTCACTTTTGTAATGCCCGAACTCCTGGCACTTGAAGCATTGGATGCGACTTTTGTCCCTTCGTGCTTTTGGAACTGGTTCCTTTGTCGCCATCGGTGGTGTCGTTTAAATCTTATGAGTAGGACACTCACTTTGGTAGTGCCCTCTCTCCCTGCATGTGTAACAAATTACATGATTTTTAAAATCTGAATTTACACTTTTACCTTTTGGTTCTTTATTGGGAATCTCCCCCTTTATTCTTGCCGCCTCGGATCTAGGCTCATCTTCTGATTCTGTGTCTGAGTCGGACTCGGGTACTAGTTGAAGCTCCTTCTTTGGTGGTTCTTTAGGATTTTTCCCTGCAATAGAATTTACACCTTCGTCGACCATTACAGTATCTGTTTGATTATTTAATTCTAATTTTGAAAAGAATTCAAAATCGATTACCGTTTCAGTCAATTCGTCGTCTGATTCTGGTTCGACTTTGGATTTGGGTTCAGACTCTGACTCGGCTGTTTGTGCTTGGACCGAAAGGGCAAGATAACTTACCTGATCTTCTTCTTCATCTGAGATCTCTTAATGAAGGTTAATCAATTTTTTCCAGATTTCTCTAGCACATCTGCATGGACCTACTAGCTCGAGTTGCTATTTGGTTAGGCCACATTGTAGAATTGCAGTTGCCCTTGCATCGGTCTCGATTTGGTTGAGAGTTCGTTCATCCAATTTATCCCACTCGATTGATAACTCATCTTCTACGGGAAAAGAGAATCCCGTTTGGATGATCAGCCATAGGTCCATGTGGGCTTTCAGAAGGGACTCCATTTGACTTCTCCAAAAATTGAAGTTCTTGCCGGAGAATAGCGGTGGGCGTGCACTGTTCCACTCATGGTTGGCCATTTAAAATAAACCTTGCACACAAACAAAATAACAAAAAACTGTACCAAGACTTGGTCTTGGATTAGTAGTGCGGGAGAAAGAAAAAATTGCCCCAGAAAAATATTACACGAATTTCGAGGTAAAATAATAATAAAATAATAAAAAATTATGATTAATTTTTGAAAAATGTTGATTTTATCAATTCTGATTACTGATGAAAAAGTAAGAATTCAATGTTTGGAAAAAAAAATTGCTTGAATTAAGGTAGCACGAATTTCGAAAAAAAATATTAAAATAATGAAAAAAAAGGTTTATGATAAATTTTCAAAAATTGATCGTTTTATCAATTCTGACTTATAGTGAACAAATGAGAATTCAAAATTGAAAAAGGTCGATTGGTGTTGCACCAATCTCGATTAACAAGAAAGAAAAGAAATTAAAAAATTATTTTAAAAAAAATCGAAAATACTCTCAAATTGGTGGTTGCACCAAATTTGAGCTTCCCCGCTCTGAAACCACTTGTTGGATCGAGAGAAAACGATAGAGGGGGGTGAAAATCGTAAGTCATTTCGGATTGAAAAAGAGAAAACGCAGCGGAAAAATTAAAACAAAACAACACACAAACACCAAGATTTTACTTGGTTCGGAGTCGCGGTCGACTCCTACTCTAAGGCCCACGGTCGTTGACCGTTTACTGCGGGCAATTCTATATGTGCGCAAAACGGTTTACAAATAGATATTACAACTGCAGTATAGTAAACAAAGAAAAGACAGCTCTTCATTACTGACGTCCGGTGTGGAATGTATCTTGGAGCAGAGGGACGTCGTCGGCGCTTGTATCTCGAGTTGAGAGGTTTCTGGAGCGAAGCGCTTGAGTAGAAGAGCGTGTTTGTGTTCGAAGAAATTCATTGCGCGAGGGGCTTTTTATAGCCTCTCGGGGTGCCCTGAACGTTGGGGGTGCCCCCCCACGTGTCACCCGATCTGAGCATGTCTCGGTCAGCTCTTATCCCACTCGAATAGGGCTGAGGGTTGACTGTGGGGGCGCCTGGGATGCTGGGGGCGCCTCGGTTGACCCTTTCAGCGGGCATCTCGGCTGGATGAAGTTTATCCTCTTCGTTGGCTTGAGCCCGGGGGCACCCTGGGCAGTGGGGGCGCCCCGCCCAGTAAGCTTCCGAAGCGTACTCTTGCTTAACTTGTTTTGCCTTGACCTTGGGGGCGCCCGGGACACTGGGGGCGCCCTACTCAGCTGTTGCCTCTCTCCTTTGAGGCGTTCTGAGCTGTAGACACTCATTCCTTCGATCCTGCATCCAGGGTTAGTCCAAAACAACACAAAGCAATCAAGTATTAGGTTTATACAGCCTTAGCTGTCTTGGTTCTGACTTTGGGTCTCCCAAAATGGAACCCTAGGTCGAACCGACGCCTACTGTTCCCTCGACGGGGAACGCGTCCTCATCTACTCCTCTCAGGAGAATTTATCTTTTGCCAATAGGCTCCTCCGGTTGGACTTTTGCCTAGCAGTCCTTCACTAGGGCTTAGGTACCAAGCCGTCCTTCGCCCGGTGCCTAGCAGTCCTTCGCTAGGGCTTTGTATCCTGGCATTCCTTCGCCAGGTGCCTAGCAGTCCTTCACTAGGTCTTTGTATCCTGGCATTCCTTCGCCAGGTGCCTAGCAGTCCTTCGCTAGGTCTTTGTTTCCTGGCAGTCCTTCGCCAGGTGCCTAGCAGCCCTTCGCTAGGACTTTGTTTCCTGGCAGTCCTTCGCCAGGTGCCTAGCAGCCCTTCGCTAGGACTTTGTTTCCTGGCAGTCCTTCGCCAGGTGCCTAGCAGCTCTTCGCTAGGACTTTTCCTGCACACTTGAGTAACATTGTTAGATCACCAATAATACTTAACTTTGAACGTTTTGCCAATATCAAAACAAGGTTCGATATGGTGCTTCCTGCACCAACAAAACCAATACCAAATTACACTACAAGCATACCAATGGTTTATCCAAAACCATCTAGGTTGTGAGCCTCTATTTATACTCTACAAGGGACTGATAACATGATCTTCTGTGTGATACCACACACCTTGTTATCTACAATGTAAAGCATTAGACAATAGCATGTGTATATCAAATATAAAATGCAAATAATAATCATGTGATTATCATTCCAAAATGTAGATGTTCATACAAAAGCTAGGCTTCTAGTATACATCCTAACAATGACTTCATGGAGTGCCAAAAAGTATAGTTTCAGATTGTGATACAAAGTTTCTAAGCTACTTTTGGAAGACACTATGGGGTAAGTTGGGAACAAAGTTGTTGTTTTCTACAACGTGTCATCCCCAAACAAATGGACAAACTGAGGTAGTAAATTGAACCTTAGCTACTTTATTAAGAGTTATCATTCAAAAGAATTTAAAAGGTTGGGAAGATTGTTTACCACATGTTGAATTTGCATATAATGGATCTATACATTCTACTACTAAAAGTTCACCTTTAGAAGTGGTATATGGTTTCAATCCCCTAACTCCTTTGGATTTATCACCTTTGCCTATCTTTGAGCATGCTAGTTTGGATGGTTCAAGCATGGTGAGGCTCTCACTTGTTTGTTCTTCATTGAACTAGAACTTATCAAGGAATCCCCTTGTGGCATTCATGACTTATCAACCTCCATCCCATGGTTGTGGCGTCTATCTTCTTCTTCTTCTATACCAAGGTTCGTGCTTTCCTAAACATTGGGTCGAGGTTCTTTCTTCCATCTTCCATCTTTTGATTTAGACTATCTTTCACTCTTTATTCAATTTGTTGTATGTTCTTGAGACATCTTCTCTATGGGTTCACATCATGATGGCTTCCCGATCTTCATCTACATTAGCCCTAATCATGGACAACACCATCTCCTTAAAATATTCATCCACACTTTTCGAGCCTTGAAACAACCCCTGTAGCCGCTGATATAAGCTCTTATAATAATGCCTCGATACAAATCTCCTTCTCATGAGCATCTTAATCTCCTCCCAGGTGGACACAAGTTGCTCTCTATTCCTTCCCCGATTCATCACTACATAATCACACCAAATAATAGCATAATCAATGAATTCTATAGCAACAAGCTTTACCTTCTTAAGTTCTGAAAAATATAATAATCAAACACAATTTCTATCTTAGTTTCCCACTCCAAATAAACTTCACGATCATTTTTACCATGGAATGATGGAATCTTCAGCTTCATAGCACCCATGTTATTAGCCCTTCAATTTCCATCAAATTTCTATTTTCTCGATACCCATTCATGTCTCTTCTATATCCCATACAACCTCGGTTGTCAGTGCGCTCACAAAAATATTCCACCATCTCTTCTTCTTCTATATCAACCCCTTGACATGTCTTTGTTGTGGCATGGTAAAATAATCTTGAAGATGTCTTCCTGATGTATCCTCTTCCACTCAATCCAACCTCTCATGGATAGATTCTAATTTAGCCCTCATCATCCGTCGCAGCTCTCCCATCAATGCTTGAAGATTTGAAGATTTGGAAGTGGTTTAATGTCCTCGTTTGCACCATCATCCTGGATATTAGACATTTTGCAAAAAAAAAACTCACAAGCACTCCCTCACTTATTTTTTTTCTCTCGATGATAGGGCACTCACACTTTTCTCAAGGCTAGGCTCTCACTTGATGATATCTCTTTAGTTCTTAATCAAACATTAGAACAATTTAGAATATCACATGACAAATCAAAGAAGCCACAGAAACTTATGATGGCAGAAATTTATAAGAAAATCAAAGAGTATAAGATTCAGAGGAAAAAGAGGGAAAACAAGAAATAAGTTGTTGAGGTTACTTCTTTTTTTTTTTTAAATTTTGACTTAAACAAGCAACTTCTCTTGCAAAATTTAGGAGGAAAAGAGTAGAAGATTGAGAGTAAGAGGAGAAAATAAGAAATGAATTGTTGAAGCAACTTTTGAAACTTTGACTTGAATTTGCAACTTTTCTTCTTTTTTTTTTTGCTATTTTTTTTTCAAATGCCCTTTTTTTTCTTTTTTTTGCTACAATCTTTTTTTTCACTATGCCTTTTTTTGTTCCACTTTTCTTTTACAACGCTAGAGCAACAAGGAATGAAAGATAGATTGATAGATTTAAAACTTGCCTTAATACCTGACTTTGATACCAGACGAACCCCACCAACAATCGTGATGGAACCAGAGAACAATCGTTGGAAAAGTACTCCAAGAACAAGAAGACAAGAGTTTGAGTCTTTACCCGTAACCAAAGAGATAGAATGAACTAAAGACTATGGAGAAAGAAATGCCACACCCCCAAGGGTGATAAGTTTCGGAGGTTTGAACACCACGAGACAAACTCGATAAGTTCAGAAGTTCTTTCAAGAACTAAGAGATCACACAAACAAGAGCTTCACCCAAAAAGTTATACTTTCCATTATTATGCTCCCTTCCTTATATAGTGGGAGGAAGTAAAGAAGATTACAAACTTTGCCTTGCATTTATAATTGCATTCATACACGCATGCAATTAAATAGTTTTGCAATTCAAATCAAACTAGTCCTCTTGCATGCAATTAACTAGTTTAGCAACTCAAATCAAAATAATCCTCATTAATTGTAAGAATGAGTACTCATGCAAGATAAGTTAACCATGGATAAGTCCAATCACATGGATGATCACTTGATCGGTACTTGGATTTATCTTGATCTTTTCTTTTTCATAATCAGAATATTGTTCTTCTATTACTCCGTTTAGCGCTTCCTTGAAACGTTTTGCCCGATGTCTTGTAATTGGACCTTCTAGAAGTGATAAATGATTGTTCGTTTGATATGTATCATGACCAGCTCCTTGATGTGCATCACTATTGGTTGCTAATTTTAAATTTAACTTACTTAGTATTAGTCAACTTTATGATATTGGATATATAGTTACTTTCTCTAATTCAAACTGCCTTATTAGGAACTTACAAGACCCAACAGTAACCCTTAAGGGAATTAGGAAAAATAATATTTATATTATTAATCTACCATCTTCACCTAAATGTTTTGACCCAACAAGAAGAAACTAACTTATGGCATAGAAGACTAGGTCACACCCACACAAAACTAGTTTCGAAACTAAGTCAAAATGGACAAGTTAAGGGTATCCCTAAACATAGAAACTTTGGAAATTCAATTTATAACCCATGTCAACAAAGTAAACAAACAAAGTCAACTCACAAACTTATCCAATTAGATTTAACCCAAGCTACACTTGAGCTCCTACACCTAGACCTAATTGATTCTCTTGGAGCCAAGTCACTTAGCATAAATCAATACTGTTTAGTAATTATTGATGATTATTCTAGATTTACCTAGTTTAAGTTTTTGAAAACTAAAGATGGAACTTTTGAAATATTTAACACTTTATTTAAAAAAAACTTTAAAATGAAAAAGATGCAAAAATCCAAAGAATTAGAAGTGACCATGGGAGGAATTTTAAAATCTAAAATTTAATGATTTATGTAAAATTAATGGATATATCTATGAATTTTCTTGCCCTAGAACCTTCCCAATAAAATGGGATAGTTAAAAGAAAGAATATGACCCTTCAAGAAGCTACTAGGACTATGCTTAATGAGTATAATTTATCTAATCAATTTTGGGCAGAAGCAATAAACACATTGATGGAGTCAAAGAAAGTGAATAAGTTACCCAACAAGCTAACGATATGGATCATGTTAAACCCATCTAGAAGATGTTGATAATTTATTATGCATCAAAGGAGGCCAATTACACGGGCTAAGGCTAGAAAGATGAAAGAAGCACTTAATGTACTAATTGAAGATGTGAAAGACAAAGCTATCATTGAAGAAGGTTTGACCAAGAGCAAGTCATACGGCTTAGTCAACTTAATTCAAGCATTAGATGAACTTAATGAAAGATCGATGTGGCGTGCAGAGGGGGGGTGAATGTACTTTTTCGGATCGTTTGATCTCTACACAGATGTTAGCGCAGCGGAAATAAATATGTAAAGAAAGTAACAATACTAACAATACCAGATTTACTTGGTATCCACCCCGGTCGGGTGACTAATCCAAGAATCCGTCGGTGGATCACTCCCCGGATAACCTCCGGCTATCTCGTGTCGCTCCTTGTGGGTGGAGAAACCTCGCCACAACACCTTGGACACAATCTAAGAGTACAAGACTACTAACTTGCCCTATCCAAGCAAGTTTCGTCAAGAAACAATAGGAGAAAACGAGCCCCTTTAAATAAGGCTCGAATCTGAAACAGCCGCTATCAGTCGACTGCCCAAATGGCAGTCAACTGGTCCCACTCAGATTCGACCGTTACAGCATAACGTTCAAATTCTGGCCAGCTGTTCCAGTTGGCACCAGTCGACTGCCCCTAGGGCAGTCGACTGGCCCGAGACCTAAGCCTAAGATTTCTCTCCGAGTATAAATCTCTCCGCACTCAAACCCTCCCGACTTAACCCCTGAGTACATGCACTCATACTCAGCCACTCTCAACCTAGTTGACTCTTCACCAGCAGTCTTGACTGTTGCCTTCACGCTCTCTCCATCTTTGGCCCTCGTCCCTCGGATGCGCACGCAAGCCTCCAGCTTGCCTCCATGCCACCCTTCACGTACGCCTCGAAGTCTGCATCCCTCGGCTCATCATCTCTGCTATCAATGGTCCCTCAGATGCGCATGTAAGCCTCCCGCTTATCTCCATGCCATCCTTCACCTGAAGACGTCAACCAAGTCCATGCGTACCTGTACACCTGCACACTCATGTACACATGTGAGAATAACACAAACCCTAACTTGACCATGTTGCCCACACATCAAAATATCATGATCCTCCAGATCATCTCAGGGCCGATTGCCCCAACAATCTCCCCCTTTTTGATGTGTGGCAATACATTAAGTTAGGTAAACATATAGCAACAATGATAGCACAAGCAATTGAAATTCAAGCATAACACACAGGAGGCAACCTCCCCCTTAACCTATGCTTTCTCCCAAATTTCAACCCTTATTGCTTATCTCAAGTGAAGTCTTCCCAAACATAACTTAACACCCTAGTTCTCCCCCTTTGACACCATCAAAAGATTGCCCCAAACAACCTTACTCTAGGTGTCCAGTAGAACTGAAACAAATTTCTGAAAACCCCTTCAGAAATCACAGAAACCCATTCTGTCCACACTACCAGTCGACTGCCCTCAGGGCAGTCGACTGATACGACAGATTTCAGAATTTCAGTCGAAATTCAGAAATGAATAAAAAATTCCAGAAAATCTGGAAAAATGTGAAACTTTGCAAGCATGGTTGTTAAGGTATTCCCTACCCTAGAAAAATTTTGGTTCATGAAAATCACCAACCGTGCTTGACTTTTGGTACTAACTCAAAAATTTCCAATTAAGGCCAACTTTGTATCAATCTAGAGTTCTAGTGATGGGATCCTATACTTGTCATTCTCTAACACCTCTAGTTGATATTCAAAATGATTCCCAACTCCCCCTTTTTCAAATAAATGTATTGATTTTTACAAAACTCTTTATGTTTTAATGATCATCTTTTCTAATCATGACATTTTCTTGATTTTCAACCAAACCATACTAGATAGCAATCATTTGAAAATTGCAAACATATCATGAATATATAGATAACGATTACAAAAGAAACCAAAAAGATTAGATCTTTAAAAAAACTATGAAAATAGGACACATTCTGAATATGGTAGCATAAAAGGTGCATAATACATAAAGTCAGTCAGCAACCAAACATCACGCCAGTGTCATGGGCCAACAGGCCGGAAGTCATCCAAATCAGTACATCAGAAAATGAAGCGTTTGAGAGGTATATAAAATATCAAGCCAAAACACTCTCAACACTATAACCCAAGACTGCATCAGCTGATCAGAAATACATGTGGTCATCACCATCTGGAGGAGGAGGAGGAGGAGCAGGAGGACCCTGATATGATAAATCCCATCGCTGCAGCATCTCGTACATGGTATCCTGCCTAGTCATAAACCCCTGGCAAAACTCTGTCAGACCATGTACCTCCCTCTGAGTAGCTGCCTGGTCCTGCTGAAGACTCTGGACGCCCTCCTGAATAGTATGAACATCCTCCTGGAGTCGGGTAAACTCTGCTCGTGTGATAGGCTCAGCGGGCTCCTCACCTGCATCAGCAGCTTCCTGGTGCTCCCTCCAAACGAATACCCCCTGTCTAGACTCAATGCCTGCCAAAGACAATTGGCGGGTGCCAATCTGATCATAGTCTTTGGACAGGTGTCTAACCTGACCACTAGTGACCCGAATGCCAAAACGCAGTTGGAAGAACTCAGTTAACATATGACAAAAAGGCATATAAATCTTCCCATTCACACTCTGTGACAGGTGACAGATGGAGGCAAACACATGCAAGGACACATCTATATCGAGCCGCCGCTCAAGAGCATACATCATCACCAAGTGAGGCAACCGGATCCTTGCCCTCCCCTTAGTGACAATGGGTAGCAGACACTCTACCACAATCTTGTACAGAACATGGTTGGATGGACTCATGGGTTTTGCATCGAAAGTACGCTCAGATTCATGTCGATGCCTCCTGAAGTAGTGGACATGAATCTGATCAATAGTTACACCTGGGAATTCAAGTGGTTCAACAATGTTTGGAAAGTAGGTAATGGGATTGTTTGAGGCCCGACATTCTAGAAAACTGGCTAACACAATGGGTGTGAAAGGAATGGTGACACCCGCTACCTTTGACTCATAAACTCTGTTGTCTTGGTCAAGACAAGTCAAATTTGCAAAGAACTCTTTGCACAGATCAAGATTAACATCATGTTGGCAATAGACAAGTTGTTCTATGCCGAAATGAGTAATCATCTCAATAATGTGAGGCCCCTTCTCCTCAAAGTATCCTTTATTGAGATATCGACAGGGTAGTTGAACAAATTCATTCTCCTCAAATCGCTTTTTGCATTCCAAGCTTCTAAACCTAGACTCTTCTGGGCCTTGGGCACCTGGTCGAGATGACCCCTCACCCCTAGATCGTTTAGACACAGCCCTAATACACCAAACACATGTATGCATACCAAAGTGACCCCCCCAAAAATAGAAGATAGCAACAGAAACACAAAAATCATCATATTAGTGTCAGTACGAAGCCTAAATGCAGAAATAAACCTTAAACATCATACCTTTTTGCTCTATGCATTTTGAGATTTGGGAATCGCTTTGGTTGACTTGAAGAGGAGTTTTCTACTAATCCTAGAGGTAGATCAGAGTTAGGGAAGGCCTTAGGGAAGAGTTTTAGAGCTTAGGAGGGGCTTAGGACACAAGGGGAGTTGAAAGGAGGTGAAAGTCGCCGGGAGAGATCAACCAAAACCCTAGGTATGGCTCTCCACGGCGCGCCTTTTCTTTTATAAACCCCGCGTCCCAGTCGACTGCCCCCAGGGCAGTTGACTGGGCAACACCGTAATTACATTCTGTGGGTTTTTCCAGTCGACTGACTTATAGCCAGTCGACTGGCCTCTGATAATCTGAATTCCAAAATTTCAGCCCGAATTTCAGAAATGCCTAACTAATTCCACAAATTCCCAAAAATTCTGAAATCTTGCGAGGACATTTGTGGATCCTATATTTACTTAGGAAAAATATAATTTCAGTTAAAGTTATCCCAAATCTTGAGATTGGTACAAACTTCAAAATTTCTCTAAAAGGTGTCATGAGACCTTTTGCAAGAGTTCTAATTTTGACCGTGCCTTGATGCTTCTTCTTATATTCATTCATAATCGCTTCATGGCATCAAGTTACATGGTATTTGGGCATTAATACCTACTTGTCTCAATTAACATCCCAATTTCCTCTTTTTCCTTATAACTTCCCCTTTAGTGTGCCAATTTACAAGATTAAGAATGACCTAGGCCTTTTAAACCTCTTGGCACACCCTATAGCCCTTTTCAATCTCCTAGAAGGAAACCGCCTGAGATCCATTGACCATGGAACCCGATTTGGCTTCTAAAGCTCTTCCTAGAGCTCCTAGCCCTAGTTACCTCCCTAGGTAACTCTTCCACAAAGGCAAGACCACACCGGTGCTTTTCCGGTGCTTCTTGACCTTCCGTTATCACTCTCTTAATCCTATAGACTTTTTCTTTGGTCAATTTCTTTTCTTTTACTTTAAGTGTCTTTTCCTTCCCATCTTTGACCTTCTCTTTATCATAGTTATAGGACATTCTTGAATACGATACTTTATCATCATTAGCCCTCCTAGAGTGGTATCCTAGACCTGATCTACCATTTCTACGAGATTGATCATCTTGTATTCCTCTGGATTCCTTGGATCTCCTAACGAGTTGATCTAGGTTCTTTTCCAATTTATCAAGTTTGGCTTTTAAAGCTTGATTTTCCTTTTCCAAATTCCTGACTTTAGGACCACTAGATCTAATTTTATCATCTCTAGGATTACCTATTTTTCTAAGCATGTTTCCCTTTCTTTTAGGATTTATCCTTTGATCCTTAGTCCTAGGAACCCTAGATTTATCATGTATCACAAAGTTTTTGGTGTTTTGGTATCCAAAATTGTTTCTACTCCTATCATGGTATTTAAAACCGAAACCATACATGGGCAAGCAAGTGTTATCAATTCTATCATTCATACAATCATGTTGAATATTCATTGAAAGTTTTGAAGCATAAGTAGAATTAGAGGTTACCTCCCATACCCTTGGTGCTCCCCCTTGATGAATGCTCCTCTTCCTTTCTCCTTTTTCCCATTTCCTAAGGTGCTCCATCTTCTTGAGCTCTCCACTTCTTGGACATCTTGTATGATAGTGCCCGAGCTCCCCGCATGTGAAACACCGAATTCTCTTTCTTTTGTTTTGACTTTCCTTATTCCTACAACCCATATTAGATTTAATTTGGATGGACTTGGGCTTAGAAATTACCTCCTTTTTACTTAGGGGACACTTATCCTTGTAGTGCCTCTTTTTGTTGCAACCAAAGCAGACGATATGCTCTTTTGACTTAGCTTTGGTGGAGGTGGAAGTCGTCTGTTGCTCTTGTGAGGATGAGGGTCTCTCCTCCCCCTCAACCCTTGATACTAATTCTTCCTCTTCTTCTCTTGATGAGGTGGATGGTTCCTTACTTTGGTCCTCTTGAACTATTGAACTTACTTCTTTAGATATTTCGACTTCTCGAACTTGTGAGGAGTTTTTGTGAAGTTCTTCCATCTTATTCCACAGTTCGCATGCATTTGAATATTCCCCTACATTACTCAAAACATGGTTAGGCAATATATTGATCAAAATATTTATTACCTTCTCATTGGCCCTAGCTTGCTCTTGTTGTTCACTTGTCCAATATCTAGGGCGAAGCTTTTTGCCGTGCTTGTCCTTGGGGATTTCAAATGGGTCTTCAACGATCATTCTACACCCCCAATCCATCCCGAGCCAATTCTTCATTCTATCTTTCCAATAGTCAAAATTCTCATGCTCATATAATGGTGGTGAGTTGATATTGTCACCCAACTTATCTTCCATGACCCCTTCTCCTCTAGCAAGTGCTCCCTCGACGGTTAGTCTGATCAAGAGCGAACCTTGCTCTGATACCAACTGAAAGATCGATGTGGCGTGCAAAGGGGGGGGTGAATGCACTTTTTCGGATCGTTTGATCTCTACACAGATGTTAGCGCAGCGGAAATAAATATGTAAAGAAAGTAACAATGCTAACAATACCAGATTTACTTGGTATCCACCCTGGTCGGGTGACTAATCCAAGAATCCGTCGGTGGATCACTCCCCGGATAACCTCCGGCTATCTCGTGTCGCTCCTTGTGGGTGGAGAAACCTCGCCACAACACCTTGGACACAATCTAAGAGTACAAGACTACTAACTTGCCCTATCCAAGCAAGTTTCGTCAAGAAACAATAGGAGAAAACGAGCCCCTTTAAATAATGCTCGAATCTGAAACAGCCGCTACCAGTCGACTGCCCAAATGGCAGTCAACTGGTCCCACTCAGATTCAACCGTTACAGCATAACGTTCAAATTCTGGCCAGCTGTTCCAGTTGGCACCAGTCGACTGCCCCTAGGGCAGTCAACTGGCCCGAGACCTAAGCCTAAGATTTCTCTCCGAGTACAAATCTCTCTGCACTCAAACCCTCCCGGCTTAACCCCTGAGTACATGCACTTATACTCAGCCACTCTCAACCTAGTTGACTCTTCACCAACAGTCTTGACTGTTGCCTTCACTCCCTCTCCATTTTTGGCCCTCGTCCCTCGGATGCGCACGCAAGCCTCCAACTTGCCTCCATGCCACCCTTCACGTACGCCTCGAAGTCTGCGTCCCTCGGCTCATCATCTCTGCTATCAATGGTCCCTCAGATGCGCACGTAAGCCTCCAGCTTATCTCCATGCCATCCTTCACCTGAAGACGTCAACCAAGTCCATGCGTACCTGTACACCTGCACACTCATGTACACATGTGAGAATAACATAAACCCTAACTTGACCATGTTGCCCACACATCAAAATATCATGATCCTCCAGATCATCTCAGGGCCGATTGCCCCAACACTTAACTAGTCACTTAAGTCTCTTGTCTATGTAATAGGGATATGTTGGGTTGTGGGTTCAATTTAAGCCCAATTTCTAGCTTTATTTGGGTTGTAATGGTGTCAAGAACTCAATATGGCTATGTAGTCTACATAGGCCTCTCCTAAATGGGCTTCCATTTAGCCTTTTAGGGTTTTTAGGTCACCCTATAGCTATAAATTAAGGGGGTGTCAGCCACAACATGTAACTTTTGGCATATTTCAATCTCAAGCATGGTGAGGCTCTCACTTGTTAGTTCTTCATCGAACTAGAACTTATCAAGGAATCCCTTTGTGGCGTTCAAGACTTATTAACCTCCATCCCAAGGTTGTGGTGTCTATCTTCTTGTTCTTTTATACCAAGGTACGTGCTTTCCTAAGCATTGGGTCGAGGTTTCTTTCTTTCATCCTCCATCTTTCGATTTAGACTATCTTTCTCTCTTTCTTCAATTTGTTGTGGGTTATTGAGACATCTTCTCTATGGGTTCGCATCATTTGGTATCAGAGCCTTATTTCTCTAAATCGATTTAGTTATCCTTTTCTTTGTGTTCTTAAGTCTCTATCTTATTTTTGTTCATTTTCTTTTACTTAACAAGTCTTATTTGCTTTGTTGCTCTCAAACAAAGAAAATAGAGAGGAGAAAAAAAAAAGAGGAGGAGAAAAAAAGAGGAGAAAAAAAGTGTGATTTTTGGCAAAAAAAAAAGAATGAAAAAGAAAAAGAAAGGAAGAGACAAAAAAGCAAGACAAGCTGAAAAAAAAAGAAAAAAAGAGGAAGTAGAGACTTTGTTTGCAAATTTAATTTCCTCATTTCATTTAAAGTTTGCCTAGATTCAATTCTGGTAGCCTAGATTATGTTCTGGCAACTTTCCTTTGCGCTTTTATTTCAAGTTCTCTCATTTTCTTTATGGTTTGCCTAGATTCAATTCTGACAGCCTAGATTAAGTTCTGGCGACTTTCCTTTGAGCTCTTATTTCTAGTTCTCTCATTTCCTTTAAAGTTTGCCTAGATTCAATTCTGACAGCCTAGATTAAGTTCTAGCAACTTTCCTTTCAGCTCTTATTTTAAGTACTCTTATTTCCTTTAAAGTTTGCCTAAATTAAGTTCTGGCAAATTTCCATTCAGCTCTTTTATTCAAGTTTTGTTATCTTTCAATTCCACATTATCCTCAATTTTGCCTAGTTTCCAATTCTAGCAAATTTCCTTTCAGCACTTACTTCAATTTTTCAATTCTGCAATTTGCATTTTTTCTTCAATTCCTATCGTTTATCCTAACACCCTTGGGAATTTTCATAGTCCACGAACGCTTATAGGGAATTGCCTCAATTCTAAGTTCTTTAAAGAGATAACATTGGTGAGTTAGAGTGTTTGAGTGAAACAGATTGTTCAATGGCGACAAGTGGGAAGAAACAAGACCTAGAGAATCACTTGATCAACGTGCTTTGAGACAACACTTGGAACGAATAGAAATCCATTTTAGTCAGATTATCGAGAGATTGGAAAAAACAAGATGCTGTAATTGCTAGATTGCAACATAGCCAAGTTGGTAGAGCTTCTTCATGAAGTGCTAGACCATATAACCGTGGTGACCATGATGATGAAGATGATGGCGTATCTGAGGACATTGATGATAGAGCTTCAAGTGGCAGATCAGGTCATGCTAGAGTTGGTGGTAGAAGAGGAAGGTTGAATGATTATGTTGTAGAAACTTGGGAAATATTAAGATGATGATTCCTTCATTTCAAGGCAAAAGTGATCCTGAAGCCTATTTGGAGTGGGAAAAGAAAGTGGAATTAGTATTTGATTGCCACAACTATTCTGAAGAGAAGAAGGTAAAACTCGCTGTCGTTGAATTTGTTAATTATGCAATTATTTGGTGGGATCAAATTATTCTAAGCAGGAGAAGGAACAAAGAGAGACCCGTTAGTAGTTGGGAGGAGATGAAAACTATTATGAGAAAGAGATTCATTCCATCACATTACTACCGGGATTTGTATCAACGATTACAAAGTCTCACACAAGGATCCAAGACTGTGGAGGAATACCATAAAGAGATGGAAATTACGATGATTCGAGCCAATGTGGATGAGGACCGAGAAGCAACCATGGCACGATTTTTATAAGGTTTAAATCATGAAATTGCAAATGTAGTGGAGTTGCAATATTATGTGGAGCTTGAAGACATGGTACATATGCCCATGAATGTTGAAAGACAACTCAAAAGGAAGTGTTGGATTGAGAAAAACGATAGAGGGGGGGGTGAATATCGTTAAAACTTTTTTTGGATTAAGGAAAGAGTAAATGCAGCAGAAACAAAACAATCACACAAAAACACAAGTATTTTACTTGGTTCGGAGTCGCGGTTGGCTCCTACTCCAAGGCTCACGGTCCTTGACCGTTTACTTTGGGCAATTCTATAATCGCGCAAAAGGTTTACAAATTTCAATACAAGAATATTGCAGTAAATGAAAAGAGCTACACTTTTCGTTACCGACACCCGATGTGGATCGTACTTCGAAGCAGAGGGTGGTCGTCGGCGCTGGAATCTCAAAGTCGGAGTTTGCCGAAGCGGAGCGCTTGAACGAAAAGCTTTGGAGCGTTAGAAAGTTGTTGTTCTGAAGCCTTGGGGTCGAGCACCCTTTTATAGTGCTCCTGGGGGCGCCTGAGACGTTGGGGGCGCCTGACACGTGCCTTCATCTGCAGAAAACTCAATTGCAGCTATGTCAGCGCATATCCCCTTCAACTCGGCCTCTGGAGCTGACTGGGGTGCCCGGGACCTCCTAGGCGCCTAGCTTGACTTGGTCCGCTGGCTTCGTGGCTGATTTACTTCGATTACCTCTTTGGCTTTGACCTTGGGCGCCCGAGACCTCCCGGGCGCCTAGCCCAGTGTGGTTTCGATGCAGTTCTTGCTTCCTTGCTGTTTTGTCCTTGACCTTGGGCGCCCGGGACCTCCTGGGCGCCTAGCCTAGCTGTCTGCTCCTTTCCTTTGGGGCGTTCTGAGTTGCAAAAATACACTCCTTCGGTCCCTACAACCAAGGTTAGTTCCAAAACATATAAAGTAAGAATATTAGTCAATATTTATAGCTACAAACCGACGCCTAATGTTCCCTCGACGGGGAACGCGTCCTCACCTACTCCTCTCAGGAGAATTTACCTATTGCCAATCGGCTCCTCCGGTTGGACTTTTGCCTAGCTTTACTCACCAGGTCTTCGTGCCCAATCCGCGACCAGGTCTTAGTGCCCAGTTTTACTCACCAGGTCTTCGGTGCCCAGCCCTCGGCCAGGACTTAGTGCCCAATTCCTTGAACCAGGTCTTTGATGCCCAGCCCTCGGCCAGGACTTAGTGCCCAATTCCTCGAACCAGGTCTTCGGTGCCCAGCCCTCGGCCAGGACTTAGTGGCCAACCTTACGTCAGGACTTAGTGCCTAGTGTACTTAGGACTTTTCCTGCACAACTTGAGTAACATCGTTAGATCACCAATAATACTTAACTTTGAACCCTTTGCCAATATCAAAACAAGGTTCAATATGGTGCTTCCGGCACCAACAGAAAGGACCAATCAAGCATGGGGGGCAATGTTCTAATTCGTCAACTTGGAAATCTAGCTGGAACAAAAAAGATGATAATGTTGAATCAAAGAAAAAGCTCTATTTTTCAAAGAATAAATATGCAAGCTCTCCAATGGTCAAGGGAAAGGAACCCCTCCAACCTTCAAGAAATAGAGATATTAAATGCTTTAAGTGCTTGGGAAGGGGACATATAGCATCACAATGCCCAAACAAAAGAATTATGATTTTGAAAGAAAATGGTGACATCGAAACTGAGAGTGAGTCCGAAGATGATAGTGTCTTGCCCCCATTATTGGAAAGTGATGCAGAAGAGTATCCCGTCGAAGGTGAAGCCCTTGTCACTAGGCGTGCTCTAAATGTGCAAGTGAAAGAAGATAATAAAGAACAATGAGACAACATATTTCATTCTCGTTGCCACATCAAAGACAAGGTATATAGTATGATTATAGATGGGGGAAGTTGCACTAATGTAGCTAGTACTATTTTGGTTGAGAAATTATGCTTACCTACCACTAAGTATCCTAGACCTTACAAACTACAATGGGTGAATGATTGGAGGGAAGTCAAGGTCAACAAGCAAGTGTTGGTTTCATTTTCCATTGGTAGGTATCATGATGAGATACTTTGTAACATAGTACCGATGCATGCAAGTCATCTACTTTTAGGTAGACCATGGCAATTTGATAGGAAGGTCATGCATGATTGGTTTAAAAATAAGTATTCTTTTATGATGCATGGTAAACATGTAACTCTTGTACCATTGACTCCTAAGCAAGTATATGAAGATCAATTGAGAATAAAAAATGAGAGTGAAAAAAGAAAAGATTGTGAGAGAAAAGAAAATGAGAAAAGGAAAAAGAATGGAAAAGAAAAAGGGTGTGAGAAAAGAAAATGTGAGGTTGTGATGAGTGGAAAAAAGAATGAAAGGCGAAAAGAAATTCAAGAGCAAGAGAGTAAAAAAGGGAGCTTTTATGCAAAAGAAAGAGAGGTTAAGAGAGCGTTTTATGCTTGACAGCTAATGATTGCACTTTTGTACAAGGAGGCTGATTTTAACAATAACGATCTTGACCCTACTTTGCCTAGTGTTGTTAAATCTCTTTTGCAAGAATTTGATGATGTATTCCCTGATGAGGTTCCTGCTGGATTGCCACCACTTAGAGGAATAGAACACCAAATTGATTTCATCCTTGGAGCCATAATTCCTAATTGGCCAGCCTATAGGTGTAACCCTGCTGAGATAAAAGAACTTCAAAGGCAAGTTGAAGAGTTGATGAGAAAAGGGTATGCCCGAGAAAGTTTGAGTTATGAGCTATCCCCATTTTTCTAGTACCTAAGAAGGATGGAACTTGGAGAATGTACATTGATTGTAGGGCTATCAACAAGATTACGGTAAAGTATCGTCATCTGATTCCTAGATTAGATGATATGCTAGATAAACTACAAGGCTCTTGCATTTTCTCTAAAATTGATCTGAAGTCGGGTTATCACCAAATTCGCATGCGTGAGGGCGATGAATGGAAAACTGCATTTAAGACTAGGTATGATTTATATGAATGGTTAGTCATGTCATTTGGGCTTACTAATGCACCTAGTACTTTCATGAGGTTAATGAACCATATTTTGCATGCTTTTATTGGAAATTTTGTCATAGTATATTTTGACGAAATCTTGATTTATAGCAAAAATTTAGAGGTGCATCTGAATCATTTACAAAATGTTTTAATAGTTTTGCAAAATGAAAAGTTGTATGCTAATATTCAAAAATATTTTTTTTGCACTAATTAGATTGAGTTTCTTGGTTATATTGTTAGTGCTAAGGGAATAATAGTTGATGAGAAGAAGGTTAAGGCTATTCGTGAAAGGCCAACACCAAAAACCATAACTGAGGTGCGTAGCTTCCATGGTTTGGCAAGTTTCTACAGAAGATTTATTAAGAATTTTAGCACATTAGATGCACCCTTGATCGATATTGTTAAAATGAATGTCGGATTTCGTTGGGATAGTGAACAGGATTCAGCCTTCAACTCACTTAAGGAGAAACTAAATTCTGCACCATTACTTGCATTACCTAACTTTGCTAAAATATTTGAAATTGAGTGTGATACATTAGGAATAGGTATTGTAGCTGTGCTAATACAAGAGGGTCGACCCCTATCCCACTTATGACAAGAGTTGTATGCATTGGTGAGGGCTTTAGAGGTAATTTGAATTTGAGTTTCGATAATTGGCTTCCAGGTCTTGGCGAGGCACAAAGGCCTTCTTTGGCTGTAGCCTTATTGGAGCAACAACCCATTCCTTGACAAAGCCTTTTACCAAAAGTTCATTTTCAAATTACTTCTTGAAAAATTTTGGTCTAACTAGCTTAGGTTTTGGATCGGTAGCTTCGGCTAGTTCCACCAGACTAAACAAACCATGTAGGGTATGTCTTACCTTACTTGACCTTATTAGAAGGGCTTCCCTAACGTACTATCATCTCACCTCCACCTAATACCATATTGTTCAAATTTCAAGTAAGTCTTTTTCCTATCTAACCGTTCTAAATCATGCATAAAATTAAACATGAATGACATAGCAGATATATAAAAAGAATAGCAAATGCATGAGCATGACATTTATCCATGATTCAATCTAGTCAAGGCATTTTAATTAAGTTTCTAATAATATATCAAATTCCCGATTTGATACATATCGTGTGAACCCGCAAATATGTCAACCCACTTTGACATATTTAATTTCATTAGATTGATTATTGCAGTTGGGTAAGATTTTATTTAATTTGAGTTTATGTTATTAAGGCTTAATTTGAGATTAAAATTAATTAAGGATTAATTGGATTAATTAAGGATTAATTGGATTAATTAAGTTAATTAAGGATTAACTGGATTAATTGAATTCAAGTTAATTAAGGATTAACTGGATTAATTAAGGATTAATTGAATTCAAGTTAATTAAGGATTAACTGGATTAATGAAGGATTAATTGGATTTAAGTTAATTAGGGATTAATAAAAAAACTTAAATAAGGTTTGAGAATTAATACTTAATTTGGGATACATTAAAGTTGTTAAAAAAAATAATTAGGATTAATTAAATTTAAAATAATTAAGAATTAATTTAGAATTAAATTAATTAAGGATTAATTAGAATTAAATTAATAATTAGATTAAATTAATTGAAGTTTAATTAGGATTAAAAGAATTTAATTATGATTAAATAGAGTTAAGATAATTAAGGTTTAATTAGGATTTAAGGTTTAAATTGAGTTAAAAGTTTCGGGTCTAGTTGCATTAACTTCATTAATTCAAAAATGTCTGACTTATCTACTATTTCTTCATTTAATTTTTCAAGTTGATCTAATACTTTTGCTTTGTTTGAATTTTTGTAGATTTTAGTAACTGTAACCTTAATTCAAAAAATTCATCTTTCTCTTCATCCTCATCATCAAAGTTATCTCCTTCTATATCTTCATTGTAAGTAGAATAGTTTTCAAGGCTACTAATTAATGCTTTATAATTATCTTTAAGATTATCCAAGAAATTAATAATTAAATCATTATCTAAAGAGATTTTATTTTCAGTATCCTCATAATTATCTTCAACAACTTCAAAATTACCTTAACAACCTCAAAATTATCTTTAATATCCTCAAAACAATCTCCAATATTTTCAGGATTATTTTCAAAATTATCCTTAATATTTTCAGGAATATTTTCAGAAAAATTATTAGAATTAATTCTAATAATCATTGCATTGATATTAAAAATTAATTAGTTGATATCTGATATTTTAATATTATCTACATTTGGTAATAGATTATGCAAAATGTTAATTTGACTATGCAATAATTCTAATTTTTCAAAAAAAAAATATCTAAGTTATTATCATAAGACAGTGCAGGAATTTGAAAATCTTTATGAACATAAACTTTTCGTACCTTTGACGGACACTGATTCTTGTAGTGTCCGTGCTTTTGACATTGAAACACTTTATATGACTCTTGTCCCTCCGGACTCCGGGCGCTGGTACCTCCTTTACTGTCGGTGGTGAAGATTGAGTCTTACGAGTAGGACACTGATTTTTATAGTGTCCTCTCTCCCTGCACTTGAAACATGTAATATGAAATTTGAAATTGACCATAATTAAGAAAAATACCTGATTCACCCCTAGGCTCCCCCTCAACTCCTGACGTCTTTGCTTCGTCAGCTGTTAGTTCGGTGAAGAGCGACCAGGCTCTGATACCACTTGTGAGGACCGGTGTCATCGATAGGGGGTGAATATCATCTTGTAAAAATTTCTTCGGAAAGTGTGTCGTAAACTTTCGATCGTTCGTTCTATTCAGAGTTAGTAGCACAAAAGAAATATAGACAGAACAAAAAACAATCGACAGAGTGCACACGGATTTTTACTTGGTTCCCAACCCCCCAGGGTCAGTACGTCCAAGGCCTAAGCACGGGAAATACCCGTCCACTAATGGTCTCCTTTCCAGACTTTCCGAAGGCGGAGAAACCCGTCTTACAGTGCACGATTTACAATAAAAAATATTAAGGAAATTAAATGCGAAAAGTAAATCAAACCAAACAAAAAATCGATGATCCCGGCCGATCTGGAATTCTGAAGTGCCGCGCACTTCCTCCTGTAGCCTCCTTCGTCGTAGGGCTTCATCTCTAGCACTTTTCTTTCGCTCGGAATGCTTAGAATGATCTCAAAATTCGTGTATTGAGTTGAGGGATCGAACCCCTTTATATAGCATCTTCACGGGTGCCCTAGAGCCTTTCGGGCGCCCTATAGGCAGTCAAAACTTCATCCAAATCGCGAACTTTGCGATCTGATAAAACCTACCATATTGGGTGCCTGTGTTGAAGGGGGCGCCTGGCTTCTTGGGGGCGCCTGCATCAATGGGGACGCCCATGAAGCTGTGTTTCATCCTCTTTTGTGTTTGTTTGCCTGCCTTGCCTCTAATTCTAGGTACCTACAAAATAAACAAATACAAGACAAACAAATATATATCCTTAGCCTTAAAGAATGGTTATGACTTTGGGTTTCCCGCGAAATCCTTGGTCGAACCGACGCCTATGTTTCCATCCCGGGGAGCGCGCCTTTCGCCTACTCCTCTTAGGAGAAGGTTGCCACCCAACCCATCCGGTTGGACTTTTGCCCAGCTTCACTCACTTGGACTTTTGCCCAAACATACGACCAGGACTTCGTGCCCAGTCCACGACCAGGACTTCATGCCCAGTCCACGACTAGGACTTATTGCCCAACCCTATGTCAGGACTTCGATGCCCAGCCCTCGGCCAGGACTTATTGCCCAATTCCTCGAACCAGGACTTCGGGCCCAACCCTCGGTTAGGTCTTCGGTGTCCAACCCTCGGCCAGGACTTAGTGCCCAATCCATGATCAGGACTTAGTGCCCAATTCTTCAAACAAGGACTTATTGCCTAGGTTAACTAGGACTTTCCTTCACTTTGGTACTCCTTTCTTGACTAACCCTTCCTTGTTATAATGTATCACTAACTTAAGCATATTGTTAAACATTGAAACACTTGAAGAGGACATCACTGATGCTTCTTGCACCAACACTTTCTCAGTGGCACAAAGAGGAGGAGGACTTGTGGTGGTCGGCGACGCAAGCACAAGGTGGTGCAACTCCTTGTGGTCGGCGGCACAATCACAAAGAAACCCTAGGGTTTCGACCAAGCATAGGGAGGGAAGAAGAGTCTTGGTGGCTTTTGTTTCTTGGAGGATTGTCGCCCACACGACGTCCAAGAAGAGGTTGGGTCATACAATAGAAGATCACGGGTAAACGAGAGGTATATCTTCTTGTTTGGTTCCTTTACTTTTATCTTTTTATTTTTTGATTTACAAGGTGTATCTAGGCTTACGCCCGACTAATCTGCTTGGCTGATAGACCCTGCCCCACAGCCTTCAACGAGAGTCCCCACCGGTCAACGAGGGTAAATCGTGGGACAGAGACACGTGGCGACTTCACTCCTTTCCTTTGATCTTGTTTATATTTCATGTTGTTAATTAATTGAATGATTAATTATTGTCATGGACCCCGATGATAAACACAAAAACCGGTAATCCACTCATCGTCTATTCCGTGGCTAATCGGTTGGACGAGTTTGATTGCTAGAACAATATGTTTGTTCAAGTGGTCGCTCGAATCGGTTAACACGATGATGAGTCGGTCGTGTGGGAAATTGTTCTTCATTCGAATTGAAGAAATTTTAATCTGGGAAGATGGAGAGGTTTCCCATGCGCGACCAGGAATCCAACAATTGGTATCAAAGTCAATGGTTTCCGGTTTTGTGTGTTTTGGATTCGGTTATATTTTTTGCACTTATCATATATTTTATTATGCCGGATAATTGTAGGATGTGCGTAGGCTAACTCTTTGGATGTAGGCACGAGTTCTGACTATTATGGCTTAATATGATGTGTAAGTGATTGTGTGTGCATGTGTATAATTTTATTTGAATCCTCGGGATTGACGAGGCTAAATTTAATATTTAATTTTTATAATTAAATACGACAATTATTTAGCCGCGCATTTTAGTTTACATTCGATCTAGAGTTTTTGTACACTCCTTTATGGAGTACAGGATCGAAGCATGTAAATTAAAATAGTTTTTTATCTCGACTCGGAGCTCCTTCATGGATGAGGCTTGCGCATGGTAATTGGAGGAGGAGAAGAGGTGGTGACATGACTGGAGGCATATTGGAGAACAAAAGCCATAATAGTTGGAAAATTTGATTTTCTTATTTTTGTTTTTTGTTTAAATGCATGTTGTGTGTGCGAAAATTCCTCAATTCTAAATTACTAAGTGGAAGAAGGACTCTAAGAGTCCCATGACCTCCATTACAAATCTGACATGTGATGCGAGCAAACTTGCATGTTGGCTATGAGTGCCTTCCTCCATATCGGATGAGTTTGTTTTGTGGATCACTAGGTCAGACATGGTTATAGGAAGTTATTTAGGAGCATGTGATCTTTTCCATCGGACGACACATAATCCTAGATAAGCCTTAGTATCGTGTAATAGTGAACACTTAGATGCAAAAAATAGTATCCTCCCCATCGGAGTCACTGCTATTATTTGTAGGGCCAAAGCGGAACCAACTATTAATTTTATTTGTCAAAAAGTTAGGTTGACAAGATAATAAAATTAATGGGTAAAACCTCCTCTTACAAATGTAGAATTCGTATACATCCACACTATCGTGGCATACGTCATTCTCGGTATTTTGAGGTGATAGTTGATTTTAAGATTTTATTGTTTGAGGAATCAATAATTTTTGGAAATCTAAAGTTTTGATCATTGTGATTATCAGGATTTTCAAAAATAGCTTTCAACCCACTTGTTGTAATATTGAAAGAAAACAAACTTACGGGCCCTAACTATATAGATTAGAAATGGAACCTGGACATTGTCCTAACTGCCGAGCAGTACAAATTTGTACTTTTTGAGATCTGTCCTGAAAAACCAAGTGAGAATTCTAGTGAAGAGGAGAAGGAACACTATAAGAAGTGGATAAAAGCAGACGAGATGGCACAACATCAACATCAGGCTTTTTCCACTGCTTATAATATTATATTCAATCTCAAGGAACTCTTCGGACATTAGAATCGGGCCGCTAGACAGGAGGCAATGAGGAACCTGATGACGACCACTATGATTGAGGGAACACCCGTGAGGGATCATGTTCTCAAAATGATGGCTTATTTAAATGAGATGGAAGTCCTTGGAGCGGGGATCGATGGGGAAACCTAGGTCGATATCATTCTTCAATCTCTACCTAGGAGTTTTGAGCAGTTTCGCCTGAACTATAATATGAACAAACATACATATTCATTAGCGGAACTTCTGATAGAACTCCATGCGGTAGAGGGATTTTTTTTGTCAGAGTGCTCATGCTTTGGTTGCTCAAAAGGATTCTACTTCTAAGCCAAAAGGCAAAAAGAAGAAGAAACAAGGTGGGGCAAAGAAAGTGGCTGGATTTCAGGGACCTCAGGCTGGCGTGAAGAAGCTGAAAGGCAAGTACTTCATGTGCAAGCAGACTGGACACTGGAAGGCGGACTGTCCCCGTCGTCAGGAGAATAATAAAGGTATATGTTTTTATTTAGTTGTTGAAACATGTTTAGCGGTGTTATCTACCGGTACCTGGTGTGTAGATACGGGAGCCACTGATCATGTCTGCAATTCTTTGCAGGGGTTCCAAGAAACCCGACGACTAGCTGATGGAGAGATTACCGTCTACATGGGCAATGCTACGGAGGTGGCGGCTATTGCAGTGGGAGACGTTTATTTGTCATTTGATAGAAATAAAACTTTGGTTTTGAGAAATTGCCTTTATGTACCTACTTTTAGAAAGAATCTTATTTCAGTTTCTAAATTGATAAAGGATGGGTATTCTATTTCTTTTAATGACAGAATTGTTATAAAAAGGAATAGAGAGATTATCTGTTCAGGTGCGTTGGTTGGCAATTTGTACACTCTTGAACCAAAAACTCCCATGATGCAAATAGAAGTAAATATCTCATCGTCTAACTAAAATAAGAGAAAAGAACCTTCAAAAATAAACCAAATGTATCTTTGGCATCTAAGACTTGGTCATATTAACCTGAGTAGGATTCAAAGGTTGATAGCTGATGGACCTTTGGGTTCATTGGTGGTGGAAGACTTCCCAACCTGTGAATCTTATTTGGAAGGTAAAATGACCAAGAGGCCTTTCAAGGCCAAGGGGTATAGAGCCAAAGATGTGTTAGAGTTGGTTCATTCTGATTTGTGTGGTCATATGTCTATCCAGACTAGAGGTGGCTTTGAATATTTCGTCTCTTTTATTCAAGGTATGAATACATTTACTTGATGCGCCGCAAGTCTGAATGCTTCTTCATATAGATGTTTTCCTCAAGACTTCCATTAAGGAAAGTTGTCTTGACATCCATCTGCCAAACCTCATAATCCATATGAGCGGCAATAGATAAGAGAATCCAGATCAACTTAAGCATGACTACCGGCGAAAAGGTCTCCTCATAATTGATACCCGCTTTCTGAGTATACCCTTTCGCAAAATGCCTAGCTTTGAAGGTTTCTACCTTCCCGTCTGATCCTCTCTTTCACTTGTAAATCCACTTGCATCCAATGGCTTTTACACCATTGGGTGGTTCCACTAGCTCCCAGACATGATTAGAATCCATAGATTCTCTCAGAATTCATCGCCCTTTGCCAAGATACAGCATCTTTATCTTGGAGTGCCTCATGATATGTCCAAGGATCAGGTTCATGTTCACCAAGGACCAAGTCCGAAGACTCTCCCAAGAACATGAATCTATCAAGTTGTCTAACAAACCTCCAGTTAAGATGTATACTAAAAGACTTGTCTTTTTCTATGAACATCTACATTTTGAAAGAGAATCACAACAACACTGTTGCATGTTTATATTACTATATGCATAACTGTCTGATACTTTGCATTGTAGATAACATGGTGTGTGGTGACAAACAGAAGATCATGTTATCAGTTCTTTGCAGGGTATAAGTAGAGGTTCGCAACCGAGATGGAATTGGACAAACCATTGGGATGGTTGTAGTGTAATTAGGTGTGGTTTATCATGACCATAGAATTACATTAGTGCACTTTGTGTGCATTGAGCAGGACCAACATAGAGGCGTTCCAATTTATACTGACTTTATAATTGAATCGGACCTCGATTTATTATGGAGTACATGCTCTAAATTCCGATATAATAATGGTCACATATACTTAGTAGTTATTTCTTTGATTTACCAATGGGCGAGATTTATTCCGGTAAATCGATAGGCCCGGTAAGTTGAGAAATAATATTATTTACATGGTATGCCATTGATTATAGACAGAATCCGTGTCCTGGTGAGTCGGGATGATGATGCCCTCTTGATGAGCTCATAAGGTTCATCATGTTAAATCCTTGAGGTGGACTTGGTCCAACATGATGATAAGGATGAGTGGTACTAGTCAAGGAGTTTAGAGAGGTTGATTAATTAAAATTATCAGTAATTTAAATTAATCAACGGACATTCGATATCTTAAATACGGGGAGATGGATGTACTCATAATAGGTGGAGCCCATATGAAAATATGGGGGTTGGTGAGGTAGTTCAATGGATATCCTTTAGAATGGATCTTCATTAATGGATCAGGTTTGGATCCATTAGTAGGCCAAGACCCAACTCCTCGTCATAGTCCATATCGTAGCCCTGTATATACCCCATGGAATAATGAAACCAAGGCTAATCTAATTGATCATCACACCCTGGGCTTTTCTCTCCTCTCTTTCTCTCCTTCTCTCTCTTAGGGCACTCGGTGGCCAAGAGGAAGAACTCCTCTTTTCTTCTTTTCTTCCCTCTTCTTCACCTTGGGTGCTCGGTGATCACAAGGACAAGGAGGACCTTCATCCTCCTTTTGTGGTTCGGCAAGAAGAGGGTGGAATAGGGGCTGCTGGCGTTGGAGAAGAAGGGACCTTTTTTTTCTGACTTTTGTTTTTTTTCAGCTGCTTCTTGTTGTTTTTTTTTCCTTGCAGCTTCAATTCAGATCCATGACTTCACAACCTTGAGCTCTTCAAGTCAAAAGAGCACTAAACGCTTCACTTGGCACCACTTTTAAGCATTGAAACACCAAATCAAATTCAATTGTAACCTTTCTTGTGTAGACTACCCCCTTTCCCTTTTGGAATTCCTTCTTAGAGCTTGCAATGCCAAAACAAATTCAAAAATCTAAAACTTGCACATGTAACTTTCACTCTCCAATTCTTGCAACTCTTCCTTGATACATCATTCCATAAACTTGGCACACTTTCTTTTTTTCTTTCTATTTTTTTCTTCTTCTCTTTTTGCATTGTATCCCTTCTACACTTCATTCCTTTAGTCCCATCACAACATTCGGTATCCACAACAATCCATCTAAAAATCCATAAGAAACAGATAATAAACATCATGATACATCACTTCTCACCAAAATTCCTTTCAAAGCTCTAGCCACGTCCCCCACACTTAAACTTTTATCCGTCTCGGGCAAAGTAACATCAAGAAAAAAAACCAAGTAACCAAGTCTATAGAGAAATATGGATATGAGCAAAAAAATAGGGGAAGGAAAAAAGAATAAGGCATGAATCAACAAGATATGTTGCAACAATTATATGAAAAAGTGAAGACAAAGTGATTAACCTTTATAAATGTAGTCCAATCATAAAAATATGGTTTTGAAAGAACCTAAGCAAGTTCTAGAGTACAATTACATGTGTGCATCTCAACAATAATGCTAAGTCCTCACTAGGTAAAAAGAATTCATCTTAACTCATCAATCTAGAGTCCACAACCAAGTAGTACTCAAGCAACCAAGAATTTTCATCCATTGACTCAAATCCTAAGTTTTAACAACCAAATTTAATTTGCTTTCAAGAGACTCTAAGATGATATAGAGAAAACCTAGAGGGATATATTTATTCCTAGTCATGCAAAAATAAGGTGCCAAAAGGGTAAAATGGTGTCTACAACCACTATTTATTCAATCTACACTTTCTAAACATTTATTCTCAAAACTCATTGGAAAAGAAATATTGAAATACTTGAAAACAATAATATGGTATTTACAATGAAGTAAAAACGCAAGAAAAAGGAAACTCCCCTTTAGGTTGGGTAGATAGCATCTTTGATATCCACTCCATCCACCTCTAGCTCCTTTAGTTCTTCAAAGTATCTCTTAAGTCGGTGGCCATTTACTTTCCACATAAAACCATTAGCCACATTTTTAATTTCAACAACACCATAGGGAAAAATATAGTTACAATAAATGAACCATCTCACCTTGACCTCAACTTACCCTTAATCAACTTGAGCCTTGATTTGTACAATAAGACCTTGTCACCAATTTGAAATTCTTTCCTCACTATGTGTTTGTCATGGAAGTTTTTGGTCTTTTCCTTGTAGATCCTTGAGTTCTCAAATGCTTCTAGTCTAATCTCCTCAAGCTCTTGAAGTTGAAGTTTCCTCTCTTCTCCCACCTTGGTAGCATCATAGTTACAAGCCTTCACCACCCAATATGCCTTGTGTACTATCTCCACGGGAAGATGACAAGCTTTTCCATACACTAACCGGTAGGGAGACATGCCAATAGGTGTCTTGAATGCCGTTTTATAGGCCCAAAGTGCATCATCTAGACTCTTGCTCCAATCTTTCCTATTGGGCCCAACGGTCTTTTCCAAAATTACTTTGATTTCTCTATTTGAAATTTCGGCTAGGCCATTTGTTTGGGGATGATAGGAAGTAGAAACCTTGTGTACAACCCCATATTTACTAAGTAGGGCCTTCATGTGTTTGTTGCAAAAGTGAGATTCTTGGTCACTTATTATAGCCTTGGGAATTCCAAACCTTCAAAATATATGTGACCTGACAAAACTAACAACAACACAAGAGTCATCAGTCCTGGAGGGAATGACCTCCACCCATTTAGAAACATAATCTAAAGCAAGTAAAATGTACAAATAACCACAGGATGCAGGAAAAGGTCTCATAAAGTCTATTCCCCAAACATCAAAAATCTCACAAAATAGCATAGTCTGTTGGGGCATCTCATTTCTAGCTCCTAGGTTCCCAGATCTCTGACATCTATCACAATTTTTATAAAATAAATATGAATAATGAAATAAGGTGGGCCAGTATAAACCACACTCTAACACTTTCCTAGCTGTTCTTTGTGGTCCAAAGTGTCCTCCACAAGCTGCTGAATGGAAAAAAGTAAGGACTGAATGAAATTCATGGTTAGGTATGCATACCTTATTATTTGATCATTACAAAACTTCGATAAATATGGGTCATCCCACACATAGAAGTTAGCATCACTTTTATGTTTATCTTTTTGAGCTTTAGAAAAGTGTGTAGGAAAAACATGTGCTGCTAAAAAATTAACAAGGTTGCATACCAAGGTGACTCACCATGTACTGCAAGGAGATGCTCATCTCTAAAGTCATCGTCAATGGTGGTAGGGGATCCATCTCCCTCAATTCTGCTCAAGTGATCTACAACTAAGTTTTCTTTGCCACTCCTATCTCTGATTTCCAAATCAAATTCCTGGAGTAGAAGCATCCATCTGATTAGCCTAGGCTTAACATTGGCTTCTTCAATAGGTACTTTAAAGCTGCATGATCAGAAAAACAATGACATGTGAGCACAACAAATAAGATCTAAAATGGTCTAAGGCAAAAACTATGGCAAGAAGCTCCTTTTCAGTGGTGGTGTAATTTGCTTGGGCGGCATCTAGGGTCTTGGAGGCATAGCATATGACATGAGGTGCTTCATCCACCCTCTGTACTAGAACAGCTCCCACTGCAAAATTAGATGCATCACACATTAATTCAAAAGGCAAATTCCAGTCAGGTGGTCTAATGATAGGAGCTGAGGTAAGAGCCTCCCTGAGTCTGTGAAAAGCTTCTTTGCACTTATCATCAAAACAAAAATCAACATCTTTTTGCAACAGTCTTGTCAAGGGTCGAGCAATATCGCTGAAATCACTAATGAATCTGCGGTAGAAACCTGCATGTCCAAGAAAGGCACGAACATTCCGTACGTATACGGGGTAAGATAAAGCAGATATAGCACTAATTTTTGCAGGATCTACCTCAATACCCCTCCTAGAGACTATGTGACCTAATACAATACCATGTTCTACCATAAAGTGGCATTTCTCAAAATTAAGCACAAGGTTAGTCTCAATGCATCTGTGCAAAACCCTAGACAAATTATCTAAACATGAATCAAATGACGTGCCAAGAACTGAAAAATCATACATAAAAATCTCCATACAGTGCTCTAACAACTCACCAAATATACTTACCATGCATCACTGAAACATTCCTGGAGCGTTGCAGAGTCCAAATGGCATCCGTCTTTCGACAAATGTGCCGAAAGGGCAAGTGAAGGTAGTCTTCTCCTGGTCCTCCAGATCGATACAAATCTGGAAGTAGCCTGAGAACCCATCCAAAAAGCAGTAATGGGACTTCCCTGCCAGTCTCTCAAGCATCTGATCAATAAAGGGCAAAGGGAAGTGGTCTTTTCTTGTGACTTGATTAAGCTTCCGGTAGTCAATGCATACTCTCCATGAATTTTTGACTCTTGTGGGCACTAGCTCATTACTTGCATTTTCCACCACTATAACTCCAGATTTCTTGGGCACCACATGTATGGGACTAACACACTGACTATCAGAAATGGGATAAATGATACCTGCCTGTAGAAGTCGAGTCACCTCTTTCTTAACAACATCCAAAATGAGTGGATTAAGTTCCTTTGTGGCTGTCTCACTGGTTTAACATTTTCTTCCAAGAATATCCTGTGCATACAAAGAGCTGGGCTAATACTGGTATATTTGATAAAATCCACCCAATAGCTTTCTTGTGCTGCCTCAGGACTTGTAATAATTTTTTTTCCTGCTCTGATTCCAAGTGTTGTGCGATGATAATTGGAAAATTCTGCTCCTCTCCTAGATACACATATTTCAAGTGGTCCAGTAGTGGCTTGAGTTCAATCTGGCCCTGCTCAGAAGATATGAGTGATCCTTGGGGCTTAGTGCAATCCCCTACACTATCACACCAAAACTCTGAATCCTCTGAAATATCAATAGAAATAGGTGATCCTTAGGGCTCTGTGCAATCCCCTACACCTAGAAAATCCTCTCATGTTGGAAATAGGTCTGAAATACCCTCTGAACCAACCTCCTCTAAAGCAAGTACATCCTCAGCCAATATATCTGCATCATCTAACTCCTCTAGAATGCCAATGCTCATAATAGAGTGGTCCTCTCTTGGATGCTTCATGGCATCAAAAATGCTAAATTGGACTACCTTGTCTCCAATTTCCATGGAAAGTGTGCCAGCATAAACATCTATCTTTGTTCTCGCAGTCTTCAGAAATGACCTCCCTAGAATGAGTGGAGAATGGTGTGTTAAGTAGTCTCCCTCCATATCCAGAATGTAGAAATCTGTAGGAAATATCAGCTCCTTTACCTTTACCAACACATCTTTAATAATACTGGCCGGATGGTTCTGACTCCTGTCCGCTAGCTGAATCACCACTCCTGTAGGCTGTAGAGGACCAATACCAAGCATCTGGAAGACTGATCTGGGCATCACATTTATGGAGGCTCCTAAATCCAACATAGCATCATGAAACATGATCCTCCCTATCTCACAAGACACAGTAAAAACCCCTGGGTCTTCACACTTCTGAGGGATGGCATGGATAAGTGCTGAAACATTTTTCCCCAAGCTGACCAACTCATTCTCCTTAAGCTTCTTCATGTGAATACATAAATCTTTTAGGAATTTTGTATACTTAGGAATCTGTTTTATCATGGTCAACAAGAGTACATTAATCTCCACTTTACTAAACAACTTCACAAGCTCATTGTATTCTTTAGCTTTCTCCTCCTCCTCTTGCATCTTGGCTGGAGTTTTGCGCTGGGGAAAGGGCAAAGGAACCCTTAATTCTTCCTCTTGAGCCGAAAGTTGAGGGGCTGAAATTTGGACTGATTTCCCCACTAAAGTAGCTGCAGTAAACTCCCCTTTTTCACTGATTTCTTCTTCATTCTCCAACAAAATCATAGGATTACTTGAGGAAGGAGTTAGGCTTGGACTAGGGTTGGAACCAATTGAATTTGAAGTGATTTCAGAGCTGTTTGGGGCTGAAAATGTAGGTGCTGTCCTATTTTCAGAAAAATCAGCTCATGGACCATTTGGAGTTGAAGCCACCTTCCCACTCCTCAACGTAATAGCACTAACGTTCCCCTTTGGATTTGGAGTAGCTTGAGAAGGTAGTTGACTTGATCCTTGAGCTTGCATTTGATTCATCCCACTAGCCAATTGTCCAATTTATCTTTCAAGGTTTTGTATGGTGGGATCATTTATTTGTTGTTGCAAAAGTTGTTGAAACATCTCCTCTATCCTTTTTTGTTGCTCATTTCCCCTAGTAGACCCTCCATAGCCCCCTTGGTTAGCATGAGACTTTGATTGGCTTTGAAATGTAGAAGTAGGTTGCTGAAATTGTTGGACTTGCTGTGAACCTTGAAAGTAGGACTGTTGGGGCTGATTATAGGGTTGAAATGGCTGTGTAAATTGCTTAGAATTAGGCTGGACACTTGTTTGAAATTGTTGAGAATTGTAGCTCTGAAAATTCTGAGGTTGAGGTTGAAATTGTGGTTGTAAGGGCTGAAATTGTGTGGGCTAGAAATTGTGATTTGAGGGCTGAAATTTTTCATTGAATGGTTGGAATCCTTGCTGTGAGAACTAATTTTGTGGCTGATAATTCAGATTACCTTGAAACCCTTGCTGATTTACTTGAAAAGGTGGCTGATTTTGTTGAATTGGTTGATAGGGTTGCTGAAATTGTTGGAAAGGTTGTTGGAGTGACTGAAATTGTTGTTGTGCTTGCTGATTTTGCTGATAATTCGGTTGGGGCTGTTGATAGTGCTGTTGTGATGGGTTTTGCTGATAGAAAGAATTGTCATACTTCAAGTTTGGATGATCCCTCCAACCCGGATTATAGGTAGATGAGTAAGGGTTATTTTTGGCTTGGAATTGTCCCCTAGTTAATGCAGCTAGTGTCTCATCTTGTTGGAGGTTAGGACATGAATCCAAATTGTGGTCTTGGCTTGAGAAAATACTGCATAACCTCATCACTTGGCTTGAAGGTGGAGGTACTGAGAAATTCTGATTTTGACTCACATTGTTTAGAGTCATTTGCTTCACCAGGGATGTGAGCTCCATCACTGAATTCTTGATTTCCTTCTGCTCATTTGATACCATCTGAACTTCATTAACTCCTCTGGTGGACAAAGCTCTACTACCAAATTGCTGTGAGTTCTCTACCATATTTGAAATTAGCTCCCTAGCTTGATCTGGTGTCTTGTTTACTAGGGCACCTCCTGCTGCAGCGTCGATCATAATCCGATCCATCTGGAGTAGTCCCTCGTAAAAGTATTGAATGAGTAGCTACTCACTGATCTGGTGCTGTGGGCAACTAGAGCAAAGCTTGTTGAACCTTTCCCAATAGTCATAAAGAGTCTCTCCCACTACTTGCTGTATACCACATATACTCTTCCTGATGATTGCAATCCTGGAAGCTGGGAAGTATTTCTCCAAAAATGCTTTCTTCATAGAAATCCAGCTAGAAATGTGCCCAGTAGATAGGTAGTAGAACCAATCCTTCGCTGCTCCAGTCAGGGAAAATGAGAATGCCCTTAACTTGATATCTTCTTCTGAAATCCCCTGACGCTTCATGGTGGAGCAGACTACGTGGAATTCATGTAAGTGTATATTGGGATCCTCCCCAGACTAACCTTGAAATTTGGGCAATAGATGGATGAGTCCTGATCTTAACTCAAAATCTCCAGTGAGCTCTGGGTAGGCAATGCAGGAGTACTGAAAAGCATCATTTGGTGCTACTAGTTTCGTTATGGTTTTCTGGTGGTCTGCCATAGGATCAACTGAATAAGCTGTGATAGACTGAGTAGGAAGAATAGTACTAGCCTCTGAAGCACTGATTTGATTCCTCCTTGCTCTGAAAGTTCTTTCAATTTCAGGATCAAAGTTTTCAAGATTACCACCTGCAGATCTGGTCATACACAAATACAAAAATCATAGCAAATGTATACAACAGAATGAAGCAAATAGTATGGATCACAAAATATAGAGATAGGCACAAAAATGGATCACAAGATATGAAATTAAGCACACAAGCTATAATCAAACAAACTCAACTAGGATCTCCGACAACGGCGCCAAAAATTTGATGGGTCTCGAATAGATGTTACGATGTGAGACTCAAATTTAGATATTTATAACTAAAAACCCTTGCTAGCAAATAGAAATATAGAATAGGGGCCTCAGGTCATATTTTTTTCCAAGGACTAGTTGTGAGTGTTTGAATCAAGCTTGGAAGTTATTTGTCATCAAATGTTTTGGGTTTTCAAGATAGAATGGGATTTTGTTTTGCAAATAAGATTTGGAATGTAATTGAAATGAAACAAGTGTAACTAGGCAAATTTAAACTAGGAAATTGCGATTCTAACTTAACCAACTTGGAAGTGAGCAATTCAATTTAAAATGATGAAATTTAAGGACAAAAACTAGTATCCAATTCAGGCAAACAATAGAACTGAAGCTAAATAGCAGAAATAGAATTAAGTTCACGTTCTTCAACTGGAAAGCAAGAAATAGAGTTAAATTGTGCTGGAACTCTACCTGATTGGTCAACAGTCCGATCAGGTTCAAGTTTGATTGGTCGGCAGACCGATCAGATGATGTCTGGATCGGTCACAACAACCAATCAGTAGCTGAAAAACAGACTGAAACAATACTGAACAATGCAGAAGTGATTACAAAAATGAGATCTACAAACTATAGACACCAGTTCAAGTTCTTCACCAAGATTTCTTCTTGCCGTCACACAAAGATCGAGCTCGGAACCCCCTTGCACGAGAATTGATCAGAACACAGCTACAAAGATCGAATCGCGTAGCTTGAGGTGCAATCTGAACTCCTTTCGATCCTCTCTTCTGCGATAGTATGGATGGCGAGTGGCAGCTCAGGGAACCTCGAATCAGCTCAGAGAACCCCTCTGATTTGGCCCGATTGATAAAGAAATGGAATCAGATGAAGGTTGGTCGGATGGAGCTCGCTCACGGTGAAACCCTCGCCGGAGCTTTCAGATACAATGGGACTATGATCCTTCCATGGAAACTGAGCTTGATGAATCGAAAACTGGAAAACAACTTGATATGGTGGTCACCTCCGATCGGAAATTGAAGAACACGAAGAACAGAACGAAATAGAAGATGCGATCTGGTGATGACGACGAAGCGCGGAGAAAATTTTGATTTAAATTTCCACTTGTAAACATGAATGGATGTGATTGTTCTGATCCAATCCAACGGTCTGATCAAGTCAGATCGAACCCAAACTTCCCAAATCTTGATCAAGGGCTCTGATCTACTGCTCCTTACCTCAGATCACTCAGATCTGAAGTGGATGGCTTAGATCTTCTCTTCTTTAGCTTGGACGGTCTAGATCCTCTGGTGCTTGATCCAACAGCTGAATTAACTCTGATCTGGCCCAAACTTTCAGATCTTGATCCATGAACTTGATTAAGTCTATCTTGAGCTTGGATCGACCAAAAGTTAGAGGTTGGCTTAGATCTAACCGTTCTCTTGAATGGACGACCCATGTTAATCCGATACTTGATCCCTTTGATCCGAATCCAATTCTGACCCAAGTTTCACCCAATATGATCCAGGTCCATGATCATTGGAAACCTACAAAATGATATTAAATTTTAGTGTCAAAACATCTTAAATATAGAAAGAATTGAATCTTAAGCCAAAATGGAGACAATCCATGAAACCTAATACAAATGCAAACTTAAGCATATGAAAAGTGGATCAAAACATGGATTTGAGGGCCTAATTTAATCAACAAAATGAAAGTTATCATTGAGTCTAATCTAGATGAGTCTAACTCAAATTACACTCAATCCCATAATCTAATTGGATTCACTTGAGTCTAACTCAATTATTCCAATTCGAATCAAATCTTAGTCAAACCAAGATCAATTAATCTCCAAAGCATCGTGTCCTTAGTGTGTGACCCAATAGGTTCTCGTAATGTTGGCAATGTGTCTAAACCACTTTAGACACATAAGGAATGAGCGGCATTTAGCAATGCATCATTGCTACTCAAGTAACAAGAAAAGTCGAGATCCGACTTAACCTCCGTGACTATGATAATGTATGAACTTGTCCTTCTATCCTCGATATCTAGATTGACCAATGAGGCATAGACCGTGTCATCCTCAATCAATCTTGTGTTTCTTGATCCCCGAGTAGACTCACTCAAACAAATGAGTTCAATATCTCATATTGACTCATTTGAGCATGGTCATGCGTTTTAGTAGTCCTACTCGATCAAGGGGCCCACAGATATCACTCCTGTCATATGGGAGAGATAGATCCCATCTACATCACTCACATCCCTCCGCATAATTCATTACATACTCAGTGATCACCTTTATTGTCCACCCTGTTACGGGTGACGTTTGATGATACCAAAGTACATAACTCCTTATGTAGGGAACCGTAGTGACTTCAGGTCAAAGGACTATTCATATTAATAGTCACATGAGAAAGTTTATGACATTCATATGGCAATCTATGAAACTTTCTCATGGCAGGTCAATTCAGTACACATTCTCCAATGTATACCCATGTGTCAACTTGATATCATATATCCATGACTTGTGAGCTCAAGTCATCAGTTGACCTACATGCTAGTCTCCATGCATTAATATTGTCTTTGAATATTAATACTTGACTAGGAATGGTTTAGTATAGTGTTCTCTACATTATCTTACTATCGATTCAACCAATCGATATAATGTAGATAAGAACCTACTACCCAAGGACATTATTATACTTAGTTATTTGGCACAAATACAAAGTAAGTATAATAACCAAAAATGCTTTTATTAATGATAGAATATGATACAAAAATGTCCCTAGTCAATCATCACATAATTGGCTCTAGGGCTCCTACTAACACATCTACATGAAGCAACCAGAGGGGTTCATTGCGAAAGGCAAAGAGCATCTTGTGTGTAAGCTTAATCAGTCCATTTATGAATTAAAGCAAGCTTCAAGATCTTGGAACATCCATTTTGATGAGGTAATCCAGTCATATGGATTTATTCAAAGTCTTGATGAATCATGTGTATATAAGAGATATGACGGAAATGTAGTGTTGTTTCTTATACTATACGTAGATGACATTTTGCTCATTGGCAACAATGTCAAAGTGTTGTCAAACATAAGTGTAGGATGTGTATACTGAAAGACATGATTTCTTTATATGAACATCTTATTTTGAAAAGAGAATCACAACTACACTAGGTGTTTGTTTATAATACTACATACATGAAGTCCCATTACTTTGCATTGTAGATAACATCGTGTGTGGTGTCACACGAAAGATCATGTTATCGGTTCCTTACTTAGTATAAATTAGAGGCCCACAACCGAGATGGAATTGGACAACCCATCAGGATGGTTGTAGTGTAATTAGGTGTGGTTGGTCTTGACCATAAATTTACACTGGTGTGCTTTGAGTACATTGGGTAGGACCAAAACCCGATGTTATCCAATTTGTACTGACTCGATAATTGGATAGGACCTCAAGATATTATTATGGAGTATGATCCCTTAATCACCAAATAATATCGAGTATGTATTATTAATTATTATTTCTTTGATTTACCAATGGGCAAGATCTATTCTGTTAGATCGATAGACCCGGTAAGTTGGGAGATAATATTAATAATATGATGTATCGATGATTATTGACAGAATCTGTGTTCTGGTGAGTCAGGATGATGATGCCCCCTTGATGAGCTCAAAAGGTTCATCGTGCTAAACTCTGCAGGTGGATTTGATCCGGCACATTGATAAGGTTGAGTGGTACTAATCAAGGATCCAGAAGTTAATTAATTTAAATTATCAGTAATTTAATTAATTAACGGGTATGCGAGATCTTAAACACGAGGGGATGGACGACTCGTAATAAGTGGAGTGCATATGTAAATATGGGGGTTGGTGAGGTAAGTCAATGAGGGCCCTTTAGTGGAATGGATCCTCATTAATGGACCGGGTCCATTAGCGGGCCAAGATCCAACTCCTCCTTATGGTCCCTATCGTAGCCCTATATATACCCCATGGTGGCATGGAACCAAGGGTTAATCGATCCAGTGGATGAATCCAATAAACCCTAAGGTTTTCTCTCCTCCTCTCCTTTTCTCTCTTCCTCCCTCACGATGCGTCGACTCACCGGCAGCGATTGCTGCCTCGGGTCGGCAGCAATTGAGGCGACTACTGCCGCCTCGGAATTGCTGTCCAGAGTCAGCAAGAATTGCTGCCTCGGCAACAATTGAGGCGACTTCTGCCGCCTCGGGAATTGTTGCCGAGAGGCAGCAAAATTTTGCTGCCTCGACAACAATTGAGGTTGCAGAAGCCGCCACGGGAATTGCGGTCAAGAGTCTTCAGTTGGGAGAGGAGATGGTAAGTTGCCTCAACAACTTATCTGGAGCAATATCTAGTTGTCTCGTCCTTGGGACATGACAATTTTCTTCGAGTTGCTTAGAAGAATTAGAGTTGCTCGGAACACAAGTTGCTTGTGCAACTTGGAGTTGCTTAGATCATAAGAACTCCAAGATACTTGTTATTCAGACGTTAGCAGTGCAGGAAAGAATCAATTGGGTTTGTGTTTGGATTATCTCCTAGGAGCGGCCGGCGGCATCCTTTTGGTTGGGGATTGGTTGGCACAAGGAGAAGGGATCGACTTGGTGACCATGGGTCTTGGTAGATTATCACCCACACAACATCCAAGAGGGGAGGGTCATACGGTAGAAGATCGTTAGGTAACGGAAGGTATATTCTTCCTTTGGCTCCTTATGTTTATTTTGTGCCTTATTCATTAGTCTCGTCGTTTTACGTTTGTTAATTTATTATTTTGATATTGTATCATGATGAATAATTTATTAACTAGACCCCGACCATAAACACAAAAGCCAGCGATCAACTCGTCGCCTTTTCCGTGGTCGAACGGTCGAGCAAATTAGAGCAAATTACAAGGCCGATTTTGGTAATTGGCTAAGTTGTAATTTGGATCGTTCGATACGGCACGAGATGGTCGATGGGAGACAGCTCTCCATTCGGATTAAATTTTTAATCCATAGGCATGGAGAGGTTTCTCGGATCGACCAGGTATTTGCTTAGGAAACCTGCCAAGCCATACCCAACAATTGGTATTAGAGATGAGGTTTCCGGCTTTGTGTGTTTATGATTGGTTAATTTTTACAATTTTCATACATTTTATTTTGATGATGCGTCGATGTGTGTAGGCTAACTTTGTGTTGCAGGCACGAGATCCCAACTTCATGGCCAAAATATTATTTGTGTGATTGATTTACAATTATTGTTATTAATTAATCCTCGAGGTTGACAGGGCTAGGTATTTAATTTTTGTAATTAAATACGGCACATGTTTAGCCGAGTTTTTTTATTTACAGTTGATCTATATTTCATGTACACTCCTTCGTGGAGTATAGGATCAAGGATGTAAATAATTAGCTTTTCATTTCGGCTTGGAGATCCCTCAAGGTAGCATGCGCAGAAGGAAGGAAGGAGTGGACGAAGTGACGACACGACTGGAGGCACATGAGAGACCAAGGGGCCATGAAAGTTGGAAAATCTAGGATTATTCATTATTTTGTTTCATGTTGATTGGTTGTGTGCTTGGTTGTGTGGTAGTGCTAAGAAAATTCCTCGAGATAAATTACTAAGTGGGAGAGGGACCCTAAGGGTCCCACGACTTCCATTACAATTCGATAAGTGATGTGAACAAGTCTGCACGTCAGCTCTAAGTGCCTTCCTCCCCATCGGATGGACTTGTTCTGCGGATCACCGGGTCGAAAAAGACTATAGGAAATTATTGAAGAGCGTGTGTACTTCCCCATCGGAAGGCACATAATCGGAAATAATTTTCTTAGTGTCATGTAATGTGCACACTTAGATGCGAATAATAGTATCCTCCCCATCGGAGTCACTGCTATTATTTTGCAGAGCCGAAGGAAACCAACTGTTGATCTTACTTGTCAAAAAGTTAGGTTGACAAGATAGTAAGACCGATGGGTAAAACCTCCTCTTACGAATGTAGGGATTCGTATACGTCCACACCATCGTGGCATGCGAATTTCTCGGTGTATAGGGGTGTTGGTTGATTTCGAAAATTAATTGTTTAGAGGAAACAATTTATTTTCGATTTCTAAAGTAGTGTATGTTGTGATTCTTAGGATTTTCAAAATAGTCTTTAACCCACTAGCTACAACACTTAAGGAAAACAAACTTAGTGGTCCCAATTACATAGACAGGAAAATGAACATTGTCCTTTCCATAGAGGAGTACAAATAGGTACTCTTCGAGGAACGTCCTGAAGATGATGACCCACCTCAATGAGATTGAGGTTCTGGGAGAAGAAATCGACGGGGAAACCCAGGTCGATATTATGCTCCAATCTCTGCCTAGGAGTTTGAGCAGTTCCGGCTCAACTATAGCATGAATAAGCATGAGTATACGTTGGGAACTCCTAGGAGAACTCTAGGCGGCAGAGGGGTGGTTTCATCAAAACCTACAGACCTTGGGAACTCAGAACGTTTCTACTTCTGTGACGAAAGGCAGGAAGAAGAAGAAACAAGGTGGGTTCAAGAAGGCAGCAACATAGTAGGGACCAAGGACTAGCGTGAAGAAGCCGAAAGGCAAGTGCTTCACATATAAGCAAACTAGACATTAAAAGGAGAACTGTCTCCGTCATCAAGACAAAAAGGTATATCTTTCCCTTTTGTTGTTGTAACATGTTTAGCGTTGTTATCTACCGATACTTAGTGGGTAGATACGAAAGTCACTAAACATTCTGCAGTTCTTTGCAGGGGTTCCAGGAAGCCCAACGACTAGCTAAGGAAGAGATTACTATCTACAAGGGATATGCGATGGAGGTGGTTACTATTGTAGTGCGAGTTATTTATTTGTCTTTAGAAGATAAAGTTTTGGTTTTATGATTGCTTTTATGTACCTAATTTTAGAAAGAACTCTGGTTCAGTTTCTAAAATAAAAGATATTCTATTGCTTTTTATGAAAAGTGGAATAGAAAGATTATCTGTGTAGGTATATTGATAGGCAATTGGTACACTTTAGAACCAAATGCTCCCACGATGTGAATAGTTGCTAATAGCTCATCATCTAACCAAAGTAAGAGAAAGGTTCCTTCCGAGATGAACCAAACATACCTTTGGCATCTAAGGCTTGGTCTTATTAACCTTAGTAGGATTCAAAGGTCGATAGCCGATAGGCCCTCGGGTTCATTGGTGGTGGGAGACTTCCCAACCTTTGAATCTTACTTGGAAGGTAAGACGACCAAGAGGCCTTTCAAGGCCGAGGGGTATAGAGCCAAATATATGTTAGAAATGGTTCATTTTGATTAATGTGGTCGTATGCCTATCCAGGATAGAAGTAGCTTTGAATACTTCATGGAGACCTATCTAGGAGAGGCAGCAAGAATTGCTGCCTCAGCAACAATTGAGGCGGCTTCTGCCACCTCGGGAATTAATCCGAATGGACACCCATCTCTCAAACAACTGTCTTGTCATCGTATCGATCAATTCTAATTACAACTTAGCCAATCTCAAAGATCGAGCCTTGTAATTCGCCTAACCGATCGACTGCGGAAAAGACGACGAGTAGATCGCCGATTTTTGTGTTTATTATCGGGGTCCAATAATTAATTATCAAACACTAATTAATCAATTAGCCAATCATGATAATTAATTAACATGCCACATAAAATGATAAGATCAAAGAGGAAACCAAGAGAGAAATATACTTCTCTTTACCTCGTAGTTTTCTACCTTATGTCCCTTCCCTCTTGAACATCGTGTGGGCTACGAGCTACCAAGAACTGGAATCACCAAGGGCCTCCAAATAATCTCTTCTTCACTTGCTAATCAAAACCCTAGAAGAGGGTTCACTGCCAGCCTCTTCACCTCCAACCCGTGCGCTGCAGACCACCAATGGCCTCCCAAGCCCACGGGCCACAAGGAAGCTCCGAGGGGAAGATGAAGAAGAAGATGAAGGAGAGAAAATGTCTCCTTCTCAACCCAAAACCAGCTGAGACCTCCTCCTTTCCCTAACTTGCGGCACCGCCCCAATTCCCTTGCACCGCCACCTCCCACACGTCGGCCACCTCCTCTTCCTCACCGGACCTCACAAAAGGGAGAGAAGAACTCCCCCTTTATCTAGTATAGGTCAGCCACTGAGTGGATGAGAGGAAGAGAAGAAAAGAGGAAGGAGAGGGAGCTCTTCCTAATTGTCGTGACCTAGGAGAGAGAAGGAAGAGAGAGGGAGAGGAGAAAAGCTTTTGGGTTGGATGAACAATTGGATTAGCCTTGTTTCTTGATTCCATGGGGTATATATGTAACGCCCGCTTTTTTTTTTCTTTCCATAAAGCGGCATTACGTTAACATACTTAGGGCATGTAGACATCATAAGGCAGCGGAATAACTTTAAGACTTACACATACATGCCCTACTACCATTCCTAACATAATGACATGGGAACTTGGCATATTAACTTCATACTTAGCATCATATCATACTTAGCATCATGTCATACTTAGCACCATGTCATATAGTCGCATAAGTCATTATTCAAACACATAAGTAGCAAACATAAAGTTCTAGTATAAGACCGGTAAACATATTGTTTTCGTGGCCAAGTCACTACCACACACACACATTCTTGTCCTCCTGCCGCTTCCTTATTGTTCCCTTGCATGATCTGCGGTATAAGGAAATAAGACTATAAGCGCGTCGGCTTAGTAAGACTCTTTCCTACTCACTAAAACCATTCATCACTTAATCATAAGCACATGAAACATAAACATAACTTTATGCTTGAACATAACTATAAATAAACTTACATGGCATGATACGTGACATAACATGAACATAATTCAACTTAGCATAGCATAATACATGGCATAAACATAAACATAAAGAAACATTCTTAACATTCTTAACATGCTTGATACATGGCATAAACATAAACATAAAGAAACATTCTTAACATGCTTGATACATGACATAAACATAAACATAAAGAAACATTCTTAACATACTTGATACATGGCATAAACATAACATAAAGAAACATTCTTAACATGCATGATACATGGCATAAACATAACATAAAGAAACATTCTTAACATGCATGATACATGGCATAAACATAAACAAAAGCATGAACTAACCTGTATGGCATAAACATAGGCATGCTTTCTATTATATCATATGGACATCTTCTTAACATAACCATAAGCATAAATCGTTTACTGTCATGCATATTTCTTGACATGAAACATAATTATAAGACATTACTATCATGGCATAATGCATAACATAAATGCATGAGTTTAATGCATATACATAAGGATACTTAACTTTTAAAATCATACTTTTAAATACTTAAACATAATCATCACATTGTTGGGGTCCCCGGCTTGTACCACATACATACATCATAAGCGGGCATCCCTAGTAAATACGAGGTCGCGAGCCCCGACCTACTAGGGTAAGGACAGCATAGTCGGTAGTCCCAGAACCGGGGTGTTCTTAAGGTGCCCATCCCTGTTGCACAGCTTCGGTAGTGCCAGAACCATGGACAGCATAGTCGGTAGTCCAGAACCGGGGCGTTCTTAAGGTGCCCATCCCTTGGACCCATACTTCGGTCCGTACAAGCCCATTCATAAAGTAAAATACTTTACATGCTTCATCATTCGTAAGACATGGCATACATCTTCATTCATAAACATGGCATGCATTTTCATTCATAAAACATGGCATGCATTTTCATTCATAAAACATGGCATGCATTTCCATTCATAAGACATGGCATGCGTAACGACCTGGCCCGTCTATCCGCCCATTTATCGACCCATTTACCGGTCCTCAAAACCGTCGTACCGTCGTACCGTCGACCATCGACCGTACCGTTATTCATAACATGGCATGCATCTTTATTCATAAACATAGCATGCACTTCCATTCATAAACATAACATGCATCTTCATTTATAAACATAACATGCATCTTCATTCATAGAACACGGCCTACTTACATAAACATCATTCTTATTCCTAGTGTTTGCATGATCATGGCATATAAGGTAAACATTGCATTATAATCATTGAACATGACATGTTTGCATAGGCAATTATCCTAATCCATAGAGTTTGCATGATCATAATACATAAGGTAACCATTTGCATTTCATACATAAGCATGGTATTCATCCCAAGCATACATAAGTAGGACTTCCATAAACATACTACCTACCATTCAAGTGCATGGTATAGAACCCAAGACATTCATAATTAAACTCTAATAAGCATGGCATCCAATCATAAACATACAAACATGAAACATGGTGCTTAAGGTTAGGGTTATAGGTAACTTAATTCCTACCACATACTTGAACCTTTATATATATATACTTCATAATAAGGCATAAACCATCATTCTTCAAACCCTAACTCCATTCAAACCCTAAACCACTTTGTTTGGCCGAAACCTATAAGGAAGGGTTCCATCATTCAATTAACATGTAAGATAGCATAAGGTAAGGAAACAACCACCCATTACCTACAAGCCCATAAGAAGCCATTAGGGCTCATGATTAGGGCTAACCCTAACCTTTAGCCCTTCTTCACAAGGCTGGCCGAAACCCTTCAAGTCCATGAGTGCATGGAAAAGTTCCATAAAAACCCCAATCAAACATTAAACACCAACCATACCCTACCATAGGGCCATTAGGACCCTTGCTTGAGGGAAGTCCTAACGTTTTGCCCTAGACCCCTACTTGGCCGAAAGTTATAGGATCATAAAGCCTTGTGAAAATTCACATAAGTCACCCTCCATCTCCCTTATGGCATGATAATACACAAAACACATCCTTGAAGGTTTAGATCCAACCCTACCCATGGGTTCAAGGTGTTGGCCGAAACCCTAGGAGATCCTAGGGTACCCCAAAATTTCTCAAAATCACATTTTAACTTATACTCATCATGGAAAAACATTAGAAAGCAAGAGTAATATTTTTAACATCCTTTTGGACCCAAAAACCCTAGTGGCCGAAAGTCATAGGGTCACACATCATGGTTTCTTCAATATAAATCCCAAAACCAACTTTATATCATGCTAAAAATCATAAAGGAACTATTATACCACAGGTGAGGGAGTCTTACATTGGTTGATCTTGATTATAGACCTTAGATTTGAGAGAAGGATGGAGATCTTGTTGCCTCTTGACCACCCCTAGCCTTTGTATCCTTGTAGAAGCCTTGGATCTTGGGGATGAAGCCTTAGGTGAATTTTTTCCAAGGGAGAATCCCTCTTGGGGTGTTCATCTAGAATGGAGAAGGAGGGAGGAAGAAAGGTGACTTGATGGAAGAAGAGAAGTAACCCCCCATGCCTCTCTTTATAACTCATCAAGGAGGGTAAGTGAAAAGTCATGGTGTCTCTTCATTTCCCCCTAAGCCTAAACCATAATCCACTTCATTTCCTCATAGCACTCCCTTGCTAGGTGAATTGGTTAGAGCATGCATGGTTGTACAAGAGGTCCAAGGTTCAATCCTTGGTGCATGCACTAATTTTTTTCATTTATTTTTATTTTATTTTTCTATTATTTCAAAAATCTCCTAAAAATTCCCCCATAATTATGTTAATATTCCTCATCAAAATCCCTCTATAATTCTATAAATTTTTACCTAAAATTCACCAATAATCATGGTACTAGAAAGCCCATATAAGGCCCATTAGTGCCTATTTCCCCAATTTTAATTGGAAAAAACATGGATTCCTAGGTTAAAATTCGTGTTAATATTCCTAGGTTCCTCGGAAAATTATCTAGACATGCTTAATATTTTAAAGAAATATTAAGAAAATGTTCTGGGTCGTTACAATATATAGGGCTAAGGTAGGGATCATGAGGAGGAGTTGGGTCTTGGCATGCTAATGGATCCAAATCCGATCCATTAATGGAGATCCATTCAACTAAAGGATCTCCATTGAAATTCCTCATCAACCCCCATATTTTCATATGGGCTCCACCTATTATGAGTACATCCATCTCTCCATCTTTAAGATATCGAATGTCCGTCGATTAATTTAAATTACTGACAATTTTAATTAATCAACTTCTAACTCCTTGACTAGTACCACTCAACCTTATCATCATGTTGGGTCAAATCCACCTGCAGGGTTTAACATGATGAACCTTATGAGCTCATCAAGGAGGCATCATCATCCCGACTCACCAGGACACAGATTCTGTCAATAATCAATGGCACACCATGTAAATAATATTATTTACCAAATTACCGGGTCTATCGATTTAGCAGAATAAATCTCGCCTATTGGTAAATCAAAGAAACAAAATACTAATCACATGTGCCGTTATTATATCGGGATTTAGAGATTGTACTCCATAATAAATCGAGGTTCGATCCAATTATAAAGTTCGTATAAATTGGATCACCTCTATTTTGGTCATACTCAATGCACACAAAGTTCACTAGTGTAATTCTATGGTCAAGACAAATCACACCTAATTATACTACAACCATCCCGATGGTTTGTCCAAATCCATCTCTTATACTATGCAAGGGATTGATAACATCTTCTGTATATCACTACACACCATGTTATCTACAATGCAGAGTATGAGACTGTTATGCATATACTAATTTAAACATGCAACTGTGTTATTATGATTCTCTTTTAAAATGTAGATGTTCATATGAAAAGACAAGTCTTTTAGTATACATCCTAACAATTTTAGCATGGATAACTCCAAGAAAGGTTTTCTACCTTTCAGGCATGGAGTTCCTCTATCTAAGGAGATGTGTCCTAAAACATCAAAGGAGATAGAGGAGACGAAGGTAGTTCCTTATGCATCGGTTGTAGGAAGCCTCATGTATGCTATGTTGTGTACGAGACCGAATATCTGCTTTGTCATGGGCATGGTTAGTAGATATCATTGTAACCCTGGACAAGGATATTAGACTGCAGTAAAGCATATACTGAAGTGCCTAAGAACGACTAGGGATTATATGCTATTTTACCGGGTAGACCAATTAATCCCTGTGGGTTATACGGATTCAAACTTCCAATAGGACAGGGACAAAAGTAAGACTACCTCGGGGTTTGTGTTTATACTTTAGGAGGTGGGGCCATAGTATGGAGGAGTGTCAAGAAGAAATGCGTAGCGGACTCCACCATAGAAGCTGAGTATATGGCAGCCTCAGAGGCAGCCAAGGAAGCTGTATGGCTCTAGAACTTCATAATGGAGTTGGATGTGATTCCTGGTTTGCCCAGATCTATCATAATTTATTGTGATAACAGTGGTACAGTTGTAAACTCGAAGGAACCATGAGCCCATAAGGCGAGTAAACACATAGAGCGTAAGTACCACCTAATACGAGAAATTGTAAAGCGAGGAGGAGTAGCTGTCGCCAAGATTGCATCGTAGGACAACCTGGCGGATCCTTTCACAAAGGCCCTTCCACCGAGAGCTTTTGATTGGCAAGTGAAGGATATGAGAGTTAGATGTAAGGCACAGGAAGGACAGTAGAGTCTTTGAGTATAAGTGGGAGATTGTTAAGATGTATACTAAAAGACTTATCTTTTTCTATGAACATCTACATTTTGAAAGAGAATCAAACAACACTGTTGCATGTTTATATTAGTATGTGCCTGATACTTTGTATTATAGATAACATGGTGTATGGTGACACACAGAAGATCATGTTATCAGTTCCTTATAGGGTATAAGTAGAGGCTCACAACCGAGATGGAATTGGACAAACCATCGAGATGGTTGTAGTGTAATTAGGTGTGGTTTATCTTGACCATAGAATTACACTAGTGCACTTTGTGTGCATTGAGCAGGACCAACATAGAGGTGATCCAATTTATACTGACTTTATAATTGGATCAGACCTTGGTTTATTATGGAGTACATGCTCTAAATCCCGATATAATAACAAGTACATGTACTTAGTAGTTATTTCTTTGATTTACCAATGGGCGAGATTTATTTTGCTAAATCGATAGGCCTGGTAAGTTGGGAAATAATATTATTTACATGGTGTGTCGTTGATTATAGACGGAATCCGTGTCCTGGTGAGTCGGGATGATGATTCTCCCTTTATGAGCTCATAAGGTTCATCATGTTAAATCCTTGAGGTGGACTTGGTCCAACATGATGATAATGATGAGTGGTACTAGTCAAGGAGTTAGAGGTTAATTAATTAAAATTATTAGTAATTTAAATTAATCAACGGGCATTCGATATCTTAAACACGGAGAAATGGATGTACTCATAATAGGTGGAGCCCATATGAAAATATGGGGGTTGGTGAGGTAGTTCAATGGAGATCCTTTAGTGGAATGGATCTTCATTAATGGATCGAGTTTGGATCCATTAGCAGGCCAAGACCCAACTCCTCCACATGGTTCCTATCATAGCCCTATATATACCCCATGGAATCATAAAGCCAAGGCTAATCCAATTGATCATCGCACCCTTGGCTTTTCTCTCCTCTCTTTCTCTCCTTCTCTCTCCTAGGGCACCCGGCGGCCAAGAGGAAGAACCCCTCTTTTCTTCTTTCTTTTCTTCCCTCTTCTTCACCATGGGCGCTCGGCGGGCACAAGGACAAGAAGGACCTTCATCCTCCTTTTGTGGTTCGGTAAGAAGAGGGTGGAATAGGGGCTTCCGGCATTGGAGAAGAAGGGTTTCCCCTTGGTGGCCGGCGGCACCGCAAGCAAGGGGTGAGGAGAGTTTTCGGTCGGTTTGGGTTGAAAAGGAGATCTCTTCTCTCCTTCATCTTCTTCTTCTCCTTCCTCTCCGGTGCTTCCTTGTGGTCAGCGGGCTTGGGTGGCCTTGGAAGGCCGGCGGCGCAAGGTTGGGAGGAGGAAGTGGCCGACGGTGAACCCTACCTCTAGTGTTTTGATTGGCGCATGAAGAAGTAGTTAATTGGAAGACCTTGGTGATTCCGGTTCATGGTAGACCTGTAACGCCCTTAAAATCCTCTCAATATTTTTCTTTAAAATATTGATCATGCCTATATGGATTCTTGAGTAACATATGAATACTAGCATGAACCTTAGTATGATTTCTTATATAGATTAAAAAGCTAAGTACTAATGGGCCTTACATGGGCTCTTCTAGTACCATGTCTATTAGTGGACCTTAGATAGAATTTTAACATATATAGAAATGAATTCCAATTAGGAATATTAGCATAACTCTTGATGGGCTCTTATGTGGGCCTTGCCAAAAATAAGAGTAAATGAAATAAAAATAAAGTGCATGCACCAAGGATTGAACCTTGGACCTAGAACCTCATCATGCATGTACTAACTAATTCACCTAGCAAGGGAGTGCTAGTGGAAAAGGAAGAAAATTTTAGTTGAGGTTAAAGAAGGTGAAGAGGCACCATGTGAAGAAATACCATGCTCCTTCACTTAGTATAAAAAGGTTGGATGAGAAGTGAAGAGGCTTAAGTTACTTTTCTTCCACCAAGGCTCTTCCTCTTCCTTCTTCTTCCTCCTCCTTGCCTCCTCCTTGCCGTGAGCCACAAGGGGCCTTTCCCCTTGGAAAACTTCACAAGAAGACTCCTTCTTGAAGATCCAACTTGTTCTACAAGGCTACAAGGGCAAGGAGTGATCTAAAGTCAATAAGATTTTCATTTTCTTTCTCTATTCAAGGTTGATAACCAAGATAAAGAGATGTAAGACTCCCTCACCTATGGTATAATAGTTTTCTATGTTGTCTATCATGATTTAAGTTTTGTTTGGGATCTTTGTTGAGAAAACTATGGATTAGGGTTTCTACAAGTTTCGGCCAAGCATGTTTTTTTGGGTTTGGGATGATGTTAAAACCTCACTTATGATTCCTAATGCTTTATCATGATAAATAAAGAATAAATTATGAGTTGTGGAATTTTGTAGCACCCAAGGCACCCTACAAGTTTCGGCCACCATCCCTTTTCCATGGTTAGGATTTGATCTAACCCTCCAAGTATGCTTATTATGATTCCATATGATATAATGGAAATTAATTGTGAATTATATGAAATTTTCCATGGACTTAAGACCCCTATAAGTTTCGGCCAATACCAAATGTTAGGGCTAGGAGCTAGGGTTAGCCCAATCATGTGTTCTAATGGCTTCCTATGGCATTGTATGTATTGTGTTGGATGTTAATTATGAATTATATGAATTTTCCATGGACTTGTGAATTGGCCAAGACCTAATCTAGGGCTAGGAATTAGGGTTAGCCCCAATCATGTGTTCTAATGGCTTCCTATGGTATTGTATGAATTGTATGAGTGTTATGTTACTTATGATATCTCACATTTTACTTGAATAATGGGACTTTCATCTTCTAGGGTTTCGGCCAAGCACCAAGTCTAGGGTTTGGGATAGTCTAAGGTTTCATGTATACTTGTTTATGGCTTACTATAATGTAGATGTATGTTCAAGCATATTGTATGAATTTTAACCCTAACTTTATGTGCTATGCATCATGATCTTGTATGCTTATATTATGTGTCATGTTTTAGTAGGTTTATTTATGGATGTTTTAAACCATATGCCATGAACATATGTATTATGATATGTATATTATGATTATGTAGACCTATGCATGTTTTATGTTGAATGTCATGAACCTATGTAGTATCTGTCATGTTCATATGGATCCTACCCATGCATGCTTTATGATAGATATCATGATCATGTATGCTATGTGCTACGTACCATGTATGTAAAAACTTATCTATGCATGCTTACCTTATGTACCATGATCATGCAAGCTTTATGAACTAAGATGATGTTTATGCCTGAAGGCATAATTATGTATGTATGTCATGTCTTATGAATGAAGATGATGTTCATGCCTCTAAGGCATAATAATGTGTTCATGACATACCTTATGAATGAAGATGATGTTCATGCCTTTATGGCATAATGATGTTATGCATTAACTATGAATGATGAAATGCTAAGTATGCTTTATACCATGCTTTATGTATTAAGATCATGTTTATATTTTTAATTATGCCATGTAAGTTTTATGAATGATGTAAAAAGAAGCATGTAAAGCTATTTTACTTTATGGATGTGCTTGTACCGGACCCAAGTAAGGTCCAAGGGATGGGCTCCTTATGAAAGCCTCGGTGTGGGACTACCGAAGCTGTCCTCGGTTCTGGGACTATCGAAGCTGTCCAACAGGGATGTGCTACTTATAAAAGCCCCGGTGATGGACTACCGAAGTTGTCCCTAGGTTGAAGGTAACCTAGTACCCTAGTTGGTCGAGACTAGCTACCTCGTATTTACTTAGGGATGCGCGCAAATGATGGATGTATGTATGTGGTACAAGCCGGGGCCCCCCATGATGTTATGATTTATGTTTAAGTATTAATAACTATGATTTTCAAGTAAGCATCCTTATGTTATGTGCATTTAACTCATGCATTCATTCATGTTATGCATCTATGTCATGTCAAATATGTCTTATGCTTATGTTTATGTCAAGAACTATGTCATGTCAAGTATGTCATATGCTTATATTTATGTCAAGAACTATGAAATGTCAAGTATGTTCATATGCTTATATTTTATGTCAAGTACTTCTTATGCCATGAACTCTATGCACCTTCATTTCATGTTAAGCACTTCTATATGATTATGTATTTTCATGTACATCTATATGCCTCTTCATGTCAAATGTTTTATGAATACCCTCTCATGATATGTTTTGTTTTATGTTACACTCTCCATGATATGTCTTTCCATTGACTATATGTGACATATGGTTTTAGTGAGTAGGAAAGAGTCTTACTAAGCCTATGTGCTTATAAGTTTTACTTTCTTATACCGCAGATCAAGCAAGAGGATATTAAGCTAAGGGAAGCAGCAGGAGGGGCAAGTGTGTGTGTGTGGCAGTGACATAGCAAAAGAAAAAGAAAAAGATTCTAATACTTATACTTTGTCACATGTCTTATATTTTGCATTGTCCTCTTTAGTTTCATGCTATACTTATAATGGTTTTGTCTAAAAACACACTTACCACTTATGTTGCTTATGAACAACTTATGTGGTTTTTATATCATGCTTTATTGCTACACTTATCATTGCTAAATTATGATGTTAACATGCTACACCATGATGAGTTCATTTAGAACAATAAGTTGGCTTAAGCTTGATGGTAGGATAAGTTATGTTTAATGCAAGTATGTTCAAGAATGTTATGTCTCACATGCTATGTTTTATGTTATGACAAATGCTAAGTTTACCAAGTAACCATGTTTAAGAATGATAGTTAAGATACATCAACATGTCTCAAGTTATAATTGCATGTTTTAAACGCATATATATAAAGTTTTAAATTATTCCGCTGCATTAAGATGTCCATATGCGTATATGTATGTTAGCGTAACGCTGCCCTCCGCCTATATCGTAGGGCTGGAAGGGCGGGCGTTACAAGACCGTCACCCACACGACGTCCAAGAGGAGAGGGTCATACGGTAGAAGATCGTAAGGTAGAGAAAGGTATATTTTCCTCTTGGCTCCTTTGTTAATTCTATCATTTCATGTGATGTTTTAATTAATTATCATGTTTAATTATTTGCTTAATTAATTGTTGATAATTAATTATTGTTGGACCCCCCGAAAATAGACACAAAACCCGACGATCCGCTCGTCATCTTTTCCGCGGTCAATTGGTTAGGCGAGTTACAAGACTCGAACTTTGAGTTTGGCTAAGTTGTAACTTGAATCAATTGATATGATAACGAGACGGTCGTTTAGGAGATAGGTCTCCATTCAGATTAATTTTTAATCTATAGACATGGGGAGGTCTCTCAAGGATGACCAGGTATTCGCTTAGGAAACCCGCCGAGCCAAACCCAACAACTGGTATCAGAGCAAGGCTTTCGATTTTGTGTGTTTAGGATTCGGTTACTTTTTGCATATTATCATATATTTTATTTTTGTCAGATAATATGTGGATGTGCATAGGCTAACTCATTGTTGCAGGCACTAGATTCCAACTATTATGACTTAAATAATTTATGTGTGATTGGATTGTGCATTATTGTAATTATTTGAATCCTCGGGATTAACGAGGCTAGATAGGTATTTAATTTTTGTAATTACATACAGCACATGTTTAGCCGAACTTTTTATTTACTTTCGGTCTAGATTATATATACATTCCTTTGTGGAGTATAGGATCAATGGATGTAAATAAGTAGCTAGTCATCTCGGCTCGGAGATACGTTTGGTTCAGATCATTTGGTTTGAATCGTTTGGTATTTATGTTATAGATTGGGTTCTCTATGTCTAGAACATAGAGTCCATTCATAAGTGGTACACTAAAATAGAACATGTCATTTAACATTATAGAATAATATTTGTCCTTTATGATAAATGAAAAGTCTTTTCTTGTCCAAAAAAGATACAGAAATTATGTTCTCAGTTAGTGCAAGTACATAAAAGCACTCCGCTAGTTCTAAGATAAACCTAGTGGGCAAAGAAACGGAATATGTTCCTACAACGATAGGAGCAACTCTTGCGCCATTGTCTACTCGTAGTTCCACTTCATCCTTTGTCAATGATCTAGCTCTTCGAAGATCCTGCACATTAGTATAAATGTGAGTTGCGCAACCAGTATCTAAGACCCAAGAAGAAGAAATAGATAGATTGACTTCTATAATAAAAATACCTGAGGCAGAAGTCTCGCTTCTTTTCTTCTTTACTTCCTCTAGGTAGAGTTTGCAATTCCGCTTCCAATGTCCGGTCTCAGCACAGTCGAAGCAGATCCCTTCCTTAAACACCCCACCTTTGGCCTTCAGTGTAGTAGAGTTGGTCTTGCCTTTGGCTTGGGTCTTACCCTTGCCCTTATGCTTTCGTTTGCCTTTGCCCTTCTGTACCATCAATACATTACTAGTCTTGGTTTTCTTGAGATTATGTTTAGCAATTCTCAACATACTGAGCATCTCAGACAATGGCTTGTCAATTTCATTCATGTTATAGTTCATGATGTTAGGATGTATACTATAAGCCTAGCTTTTGTATTAACATCTATTTTAGAATAAGAATCACAATGGTCATGTGTTTGCATTTTTTATTTATTATATGTATGCAACTGTCTATTATTTTACATTCTAGATAACATGGTGTGAGGTGTCACACAGAAGATCATGGTATTAGTACCTTGTGAAGTATAAGTAGTGGCTCACAACCATGATGGATTTGGATAAACCATTGGAATGGTTGTAGTATAATTTGGTGTTAGTCTATCTTGACTATAGAATTACAATAGTACACTTTGTGTGTATTGAGCAGGACTGATTTGAGGTGATTCGATTTTTACTAACTATTTAATCGAACAAGACCTCAGGTTATTATGGATGTCATGCTCTTAATCCCGATATAATAACGGGCACATGTACTTAATATTTATTTCTTTAATTTGCCAATGGGCGAGATTTATTCGTTAAATCAATAGGCCCAGTAAATTGGAAAATAATATTATTTATATGGTGTGTCATTGATTATAGAAGGAAATCGTGTCCTAATTATTTTAGGATGATGATGTCCCCTTGAGGAGCTCATAAAGATTATCATTTTTTTATGAAAGGTAAATATATATCATCAAACAAAATGATATAGCCAACTATGCGCCCTATGAATATCTATTTGTTTCTGACGAATTGTCAGATCCAACCAGATATCCTGGGATAATACACATGTGTACCCTCATGAATACCAACCCAAAAAGACTCCCAATGTCACATGTTGTCCACCTACTGTCCACTCCATGACGTGCTCCCAATGTCACATTGATACCAACCCATCCTCTTCCATTGCTCCCAATCCATGCCATCTACCCCATCAGCCCACTATGACGTGGTCCAATCTCCATGAACCTGTTGCTTGAAACACTGTACAACCCATCCTTTTCCAAGCCCAGTACTGATGTCGCTGCTACTGTGATCACATCTTCTAGCTTGCTCCAGGTACTGATGTCAAAATTTTGATGCAAACCCGATGTTCACTTTTGGCAAGTGACTAGCCGTAACTGGATTTGGTGCGTCTTTACCATAGCCGGTACTATGAACTGGATAGGTCTATGGTTGACCTACTCACCCCAATAGGTTTTTTGGCAAAACCTCAGCCGTCAACGAATCTGAAGCGTCTTTACCGTAGTCGTTCCTATGGACTAGATAGACCTATGGTGGGTCTATGCACCATTGTAGGCTTTTTGGTAAAACCTCAGCCATCAACGGATTTGTTTTGTATTTACCGTAGTCGTTTGCTACGGACTAGATAGATCAATCAAGGTGGATCTATTCACCATACATAGTCAAAATACAATCAATATGCAGCAACTACAATCACAGTCAATCCAGCCAAAATAATCATAACCCAATAGTCAATCCGATTGCAAATGCCCAGGTCAGATCCTTACCTGCTTCCTCCAAGTGAACCAACCCTCATTGAACTCATCCTGCACAAAATACAGTTAGCACTATAGTTCACATAGTCAACCAAACCAATCACAACCAAAGTCCAACCAAGCCCATGCATCATCAGTTTGGCTGACCATGTCCATGCCTGCAACCCTGGCCAGCCCAGGTGCGGTCAGCCCCATATCCAGCCTGGTCAGCCCAAGGTGCAGCTGACCAGGTCAGCCTCATGTTCCTGGTTTGGCCCAGGGCTGCCAACCTGGTTAGACCAGGTCACATCCTGGTCTAACCTCAGTTTTTTTTATGATACAACAACCACCACATTCTCACTCACTCACCCTCCCCATACAAAATACAACATAACAGTCCCTCCTGTACAAGAATATCTCATAACACATCCCTCACCCATCTCCCACTACCTCCCTCTCTCCATCAGTGGCTCAAGAATCTGATGTACCTATATCTGGATCTTCCTGAATAGTGCCTCCACATCTAGGCGTCCACCCTCAAATCTACAAATATTCCTCACCTGCTAGACATAGTGCACCATCGTCGCCAGCGCTAAGTGTCGTGCCTGCTTCAGATGACTCCTGCCTCGATACTCTCTGATGAAGACTCTAAACATCCTACGATATGTGCTCATCTCTGGGGTAATCTGCAACCATAGTCTGATATGACTCCATAACTGATGCACCGGTTGGCAACGGAAAAAGATGTGCTCCTGGGTCTCTAGGTCCTCCCGGCAGATGGAGCATATCCCTGATTCCTACTCCCCTAGATACGCCAACCGATCGCTAGTGAGTAATCTCCGCTGGGCCAATAGCTATAAGGTGAAAGAGTGACTCGGGTGCACATATTTCTTCCATACCATCTTAGTCCAAGGCTTTTGGCCCTCTACCACCCTGAAAAAATCATATGTCATCCCTATGCCTCTATGGTGCTGCCAATGACTCTCAAACCAACTACTCAAACTCTGTTGTGCTGCCTCTGCCGACCCCGTACGCATGACTATCTGATCCCTGATCTGACATAGCCTCTTGATGAGCGGCAAGTCTGAATGCTTCGCCCTCTAACTCTAAACATCTATCTGCTGCAAATATGTGTGATGTATCCATCGGATCCATAGGTTATCCTGCTTGTCTTGAATCCTCCAAAGCACCTTAGCAAGCAATGCATCATTCCAAGCCCTGAGGTCCCTGAATCCTAATCCTCCCTCCTCCATAGGCTTGGACATCTCCATCCAAGCAATGGGGGGGGGTGCTTTGAAGTCCATAGGAACCCCCAACATATGTTGTAGATCCTATCAATCACTCCAGCAGGCAATGGGAGGATCGATAACCAGTAGCACTCGACCCCCTGTAGTACCGATCTGATCAACTGAGCCTTACCAGAATGAGTCAAGGTGGTCTTGGGCCAAGCATTACTTTCCTTGCCAAGGTGTCCAACAGGGGTGCATAATCAGCTATCCTGAGCTTCTTTGATGCTAATGGTATCCCTAAATACCGAAAAGGCATAGTACCACTTTGAAATCCTGTCAGCTCCAACAGCGCTCTCCTAGTATCCGCCTCCACTCCTGCTATTTATATGTTGGATTTGTCCAGATTGGCCCTAAGACCTGCCATCTGACCAAACCTCTCTAAGCATCCCATAAGTGCCCCTACTGATGGAACATCACCCCTAGAAAATAACAGTAGGTCATCCGCATAAGCAAGGTGCGCTATCCTTTGATCAGTACATCTCGGGTGGAAATGGAAATCTGAACCTCTCATGCTCTGGCTTAGTAGTCTAGACATGTACTCCATGTAGATGCCAAACAGATAAGGAGAAAGAGCCCCCGTGCTCCTCTGAAGTGCCCATGCATACTACCATTTATACTGAGTGAATATGATACTGTAGTAATGCACTCCCTCACCCATCCAATATAAGTGGCCGGAAATTGCAACCCTTATAACACTTCAAACAAGAAATCCCAATTGACCGTATCAAAAGCCTTCCGAAGATCAACCTTGAGGGTACATCTAGGAGAAATCCTCTTTTTAGTGTAGTTTCTTAGCAGCTCTTGAGCAAGATGTATATTATCAGTTATAGTTCTCCCCTTGATGAAAGCTGTCTGTGTCGGATGTAAAATATGCTCTGCCACCGCTGCTATCTTCCTTGCTAATAACTTGGAGACTACCTTGTAGCATACCAAACAGCACAATATAGGCCTATAGTCCTCAACTTTACTTGGGTGTTCCTTCATTGGTACCAATGATATAAGAGAGTGATTCCAAACTTTCAACAACTTTCCACTTCTAAAGAATTCAAGCACAACAGCCACAAAGTCCCCACTAATTGTGTCCCAAGCATGCTTAAAAAATTTGGACCCATAACCATCTGGACCTGGCGCTTTTTGATCTCCAATACTAAATAGGGAATGTTTAATCTCTTCAATTGTAGGCTCCCTGATCAAATCTCCCTGTTGTTCCTCTGTGAGCTTCCTTCCAAAAGCCAAACACTCATGCTGTACAGGTTGACGTTGTGAAGCAGTTCCCAGCAGGTATTCAAAGTGCATCATGAATTCAGCCACCATTTCTTCTTAATTGTTTGTGGTTTCTCTTGAGGAGTTTTCCAGCACTATTATCTCCCTCCATTTGTTGTTTCGCTTTACTAAGGCATAGAAAAAAATTGTATTTTTGTCAGCCTCTTTGAAATATTTAATCATTGCCTTCTGAGCACAAAACTGGTAGTCCGCGTTGTTGATCTAGGCTGCTACTTGCTGCACACATTTATAATCCTGCGCAAATTCACCATCTGTAAGCCCTGCTTGCTACATCTGCTGGAGTTCTGCCTGTGCCTGCTCTGCTTTCTCCTGAATGTGCTGGAAATACTGATGATTCAGCTGCTTGAGTGTAGGTTTCAGCCATGAGAGCTTCTATTTTAGTCTGAACTGAGCTGCAGTCCAACTGCTTTGCCTCTGATTGGTTGTCCAATTGCTTGCCACTACTGAAAGAAAATCTGCATGAAGAGTCCACATGTTAAAGAACTTGAATGACCTCCTTTGTAAGTCACTACCATCCATAATTGTTATGATACAGGGGGTATGATCTAAGTACTGGCCTGGTGGGAGGAAATCAGCCATAATCCTAATTCTTTCTTCCAACCAAAGCTTATTAACCAATGCCCGATCAAGCTTACTAAACACTTCACCATTTGACCAAGTGTATCTACATCCAACCTGAGGAAGATCTTCTAGTGAGTTAAGCTGTATGAAATCTTGAAAATCTGTAACTTGATACGAAGTGATTGCTCTCCCCCCCACCTTTCTTGTCAACAGTTGTAAGCGGCGCGTTGAAGTCCCCCATTAGCAGCCAAGGCATAGCAATATCTGCTCCAATACGATTTAGATTCTCCCATAGACTCCTTCTGCTTGTGATTGATAGTTCACCATATACAAAAGTCACTTGAAACTGCTTCTGAGACATGAGGCAAGTCACTTGCGCATGTATATATTGTGCATTCCACTCACTGATCTGCATTCAAACCCTTGTTGAGTTCCAAATGAGCATGATTCTACTAAACTATGAGGTCGAGGTCTCCACTATTTGATGATATAGTTCCCGCTGCTAAAATCTCCTGCGCTTCATCCTGGAGAAGGCCCTATCCGTTAGCTTCGTCTCCATCTGACCCATAATTGCAATCCTATTTCTGCCAAGGAAGCCTTCCACTTCCTTCTTCTTGGGGCCTTGATTTAGGCCCCTCATGTTTCATGCCACGATCCTCATGATGATGAAGATGACCTTGGCTGCCTCAAGCTTGATATTTGATATTGTTGGGTATTTGTTTACCACTCTTCTCCTTGCCTCTCCTTCCTGCAGTCCTGCCCAACCCTGTTCCTTCTTCATGCTGTCCATTATACCTGGCATTCCTCACTTCCTTGATCTTGGCACGGTGAAACCCTAAAGATGGCAACGCTGTAACGAGTTATGCAAACTTTGAGCTATAACTCTGCAAGTCCAACTTTCTCTTTGCTACTTTTGCTCGGGTTTGGATTGACCAACCACCTTCATCCATATTACAGTCTGCCTCCCTAGTGTCAATTGGCAATACCTCTTCCTGCATTTCAGTGCAATCCTTCTCTAAACCTTCTGCTGATGTATCTGTTGGATCGAGAAGAACGATAGAGGGGGGGTGAATATCGTAAAACGTTCGGATTCGTAAAAGAGAATTAGCAGCGGAGATAAATAAAGTAAAACACACGCGAACACCAAGATTTTACTTGGTTCGGAGTCGCGGTCGGCTCCTACTCCAAGGCCCACGGTCGTTGATCGTTTACTACGGGCAATTCTATATGTGCGCAAAAACAGTTTACAAAACGTATTACAAGAATAGTACAGTAAACTTAATAGTAACTCTTCGTTACCGACGTCCGGTGTAGATTGTATTTTCGGAGCAGAGGGACGTTGTCGACGCTTGTATCTCGAGTCGGGAGGTTTCCGGAGCAGAGCGCGGTAGTAGAAGAGCGTGAATGCGTTGGAAGAATTGATTGTTGAGAAGCCTTGGTGTTGGGTGCTATTTATAGCACTTCGGGGCACCCTGAACGTTGGGGGCGCCCCCCCACTTGTCAACCGATCCGGAACTACCTCAGACATCCCTTATCCCACTCGAATAGGGTTGAGGATTGACTCTGGGGGCGCCCAGGACGCTGGGCGCCCTGGTTGACCTTTTCAGCGAGCTTCTCGGCTGGATCAGAGTTATCCGCTTCGGTGGCTTGGGTACGGGGTGCCCTGGGCACTGGGGGCGCCCGGGAGCACGGGGGCGCCCCGCCCACTTAGCTTTTGAAGCGTACTTTTGCTCTTCTTGTTTTGTATTCACCTTGGGGGTGCCCCGGGGCACTGGGGGCGCCCTGCTCAGCTGCTGCCTCTCTCCTTTGAGGCGTTCTGAGCTGCAGACACTCATTCCTTCGGTCCTGCATCCAGGGTTTGTCCAAAACAACATAGAGCAATCAATTATTAGTTTTATACAGTCGTAGCTATCTTGGTTCTGTCTTTGGGTCTCCAAAATGGAGCCCTAGGTCGAACCGACGCCTACTGTTCCCTCGACGGGGAACGCGTCCTCACCTACTCCTCTCAGGAGAATTTACCTGTTGCCAACCGGCTCCTCCGGTTGGACTTTTGCCTAGCGGTCCTTTGCCAGGTCTTGGATACCAAGCTATCCTTCGCCCGGTGCCTAGCAGTCCTTCGCCAGGTCTTCGGATCCTGGCAGTCCTTCGCCAGGTGCCTAGCAGTCCTTCGATAGGTCTTGGTTCCCAGGCTGTCCTTTGCCTGGTGCCTAGCAGTCCTTTGCTAGGTCTTCGTATCCTAGCAGCCCTTCACTAGGTGCCCAGCTGCCCTTCGCCAGGACTTAGGGTTTCAGTGCCTAGCATTCCTTCGCTAGGACTTCAATCTGCACACTCAAGCAACATGTTTAGATAATAAATAAGACTTAACTTTTGAACCCTTTGTCATTTATCAAAACACAGGTTCGACTTGGGTGTCGTTTGCACCAACAATCTCCCCCTTTTTGATTTATGGCAACCCGATTCAAAGAGTTAAGTTAATCAGAGTAGATGATAAACTAGTTTAGTTCCCTCCCCCTGGAAGGAATCTCCCCCTAGTTTTTTCAAAGTTTCGTGGGGTTTGTAAAATTTCTAAGTCAACATGATGAAATTAATTATTCAAAACTTAGAAGATTTTCCAAAAAAATTTATACTTAGAAATTTTTAGAAAAACAACTTAGTGAAAAAAGTGTCTTAACATAGAAGTTTTTTTCAAAAATAGATTTTCCAAGAAAAATTTGTACTTAGAAATTTTAGAAGGACAACTTAGTGAAAAAAGTTTCTAAGACATCTCTTTTGAGTTTTTGAAAGTACTTTAAAAGTTTTCAATCTCTTAAGTATTTTGAAACTTTTCTAAGGAAGTTTAGAAATAAGTATTTAGTGATAGCTTAAGTTTAAGTACTTAGAAAATGCTTTATTTTGAAAACAATTTAGACTAAGTACTTTTGAAAACAAGCTTAAGTTTAAGTACTTAGAAAATGCTTTATTTTGAAAACAATTTAGACTAAGTACTTTTGAAAGAGTAAAATAGAGTAAGTACTTTTTTTTTAAAAAAAAACTTAGAGTAAGTAATTTTTTTGAAAAAATTAGAGTATGTACTTTTTTTGAAAGAGTAAAATAGAGTAAGTATATTTTTTTTTTGAAGAAACGATAAATAAAAGGAAATTTAAAGCTAAAAAAAATTTAAAAATTCTCTCTATTCCTATCTCTCCCCCTTTGCCATATATCAAAAAAAACAACCAATATAGCAAAATAACAGATAACTTGCATAATAATTTAACAGAATAATGTGCTGTACTGAACCAATGCAAGATAAACTGAATCAAACCAATTTAAATTTTCTCTGTAGGGACCTGTCTAATCCAATTAGCTACTTACTAACTGTTATAAACAGTAGTTTTCGCTAGGGTTAGTCGAGTTAAGTGTTCTGTTCAAGTTAGATTGTCTAAGCTTAACACTTAACTGGATTACTATGTCTAGTTATATTTAGTGCCCCAATTACTGCAGATGCACTGACTTAAAGCATCTTGAATTAAGGCAAAGACCTAAGCATCTCAACCCATTCTAGGTTATCAATCAACATTATCCTAAGGTGCTTGTGAGATGCTGGCTTCTAAATCTATAGGTGCATGCATTTCTAGGGTTAGGGCCTAGGCTAAGTCCATTTGCGAAAAACCCTAGTTTTGAAGGGGGTAGTTTTAAGATAAAACTAAGTTGAAAAAATTTCCAAACTAAGTAAAAGTTGATTTTGAAATCAAGTAAAGCAGTTTTAAAATTCTTTTAAAAGTTGATTTTTCAAATCAAATAACGCAGTAAGAAAACCAAAAGTAGAGTAAACCTATTCTACCAAGCATAGTCCTAACTCAGATAATCATGAGAAGCAAATAGTCTAACTCAATAAGTTAGCTGGTAAAAGAGAGAACCAGCACAGTCATACGAGTCAAACATGAGTCAACCCTATTGAGTATGGACAGTCAAATAGTCACTAGTACAATGCTACTCAAATCTAGGAGGAGGGACCAGGATGGTCAGAAGAGCCCATGTGCCAGGATCGAAATAGCGTCATCATCTCGTCATATCGTGCGTCGCTAGTCTCTCTATCGGCTCTGCGGGCACTCATATACTCAGTGTAATAGCCCTGATTTGCCTCCATTCCTTCAGCATGATTTGCCTCCACTTCTTCTCGGAGGCTCTGGATCTGTGACTCGAGCCGTGTCACTCTCTCGTAGAGTGTCGGTGGTGGGGGCTCATCTATGTGCTCACGAACCTCGGCTGCCAGATCTCTGACATCGACTTCAACATCCTCGTCAGAGTCGATCGATGGTCCGGCTTGCTGGCGTCTCCACGACAAAACCCCGGTACTCGAGACCTCTATACCAGCTAGGGAGAAGTTCCTATAACCTATCTCGTCGTAATTAGTCAGTGCGGCCGTCTCTCCCTCGGTGATGTTACGACCGTGGTAATGTAAAATGGAAGTGATGATGTGGCAATAGGGAGTGCGTACCCGCCCCTGCGTGGTAACACTGGACGCATGTAGGATCGCATGGAACATGTGTAGTCCAATGTCGATATCAAGCTGATGCGTCAGTGCATATAGGAGAAATGTGTGAAATGGTCGCATGGTAGCGACGTCTCTAGTGGATAACAGCAGAATGCATCGAACTATAACTCTATATAGAGCGTAGTCCTGGACTTGAAGGTCAACAGACTGAAATCGTCTGTCCAGGGGGTTTCTAACATGTGTATAGAAATAGGAGTGTAGGGTATCAAAGGGAGGCTCCCTAGGAGGGTAACAACAAAAGGTGGACTGTGAGGGTCGTAGTCCAAGAAATCGGTTGAGTAGTGTAGGTGTGATTGTCAGGGGAATCCCTTGGACAGTGGTGATGAACATAAGACCATCCTGTCTAATTATGTTATTATAGAATTCTGCACATAAGGATGTGTTAATTGGATGAGTGCAGAATACGAGGTTGTCGAGTTGGTAAAAGTTTATAACGTTCATTGCCAAGGGACAAGATTGGGTGAAGAATTGCATATTTAAGTAGCTCGTTTTTATAGGCTTGTATGTCGTTCGAGCAAACTTATTACATAGTTCTAAAGTTGGGAACCTAAGATCAGGACTAGGTTCGGTACCGGGTTCTGCCTGGTTTGCTCGGCGTTTTCTAAGATAAGAAATATGCATTTAAAGGAAGGAATTTATGAAAAATAATTTTTGAATGCGTAAAAAAATTATACCGGGCAGCTCGGGGAGGCATTGTCAGGGATAAGAGCTTGAGAATGTTGCAAGGTCTCTTGTTGGAAGGTAGGGAGTTGAAGAGGAGAGGAGTTTTGGTGTGGGAAGTGAGTGAGGCTTGAAGGCTTTTTATAGGGGTCGGCCGGGCGCCCTGGTGTGTGAGGACCCGGGCGCCCTGGTCAATATTTTTTGCAGCTTTTCTGCTTGAAGGAGACATGAAGGATAAGGGGGGCGCCCGAGGGTTCACGGGCGCCCTAGACAGACCTGTTTGACTAGGTTTGACCAGATTTGACTGGTTTAACCATTGTTTGACTAATTTGACCATGGTTTGACTATTTTGATCATGGTTTGACCACTTTGACCATGGTTTGACTATTTTGATCATGGTTTGACTATTTTGACCATGGTTTGACTAGCGTTAAGTCAGTGATGTTCTAAAGTAAATGTTTGTATTTAATAAAAAAAGATGCAGTTATTAAATGAATTTTGATTAAGCTTGTCGTCCCACCCAATCTAGGGTTATCAATGACGTTAGCCTTATAGTTTTTTGTGAGACAGATTTTGGTAGTTAGAATTAATTTGAAAAAAAAATTATGATTTATTTTGAAAAACTTAATTTAATTTTGAAAACCATTGATTTTGAGTTTGTTTTAAAAAGATGTTTAAATCTACAATCAACTGAAGATTTGTGTAAGATTCGAATTTGACAAAGAATAGTTTGAATTTGAATTTCAAAAATTGGCTTCCAGGTCTTGGCGAGACACTAGGCCTTCTTTGGCCGTAGCCTTATTGGATCATCAATCCTTTCCTTGACAAAGCCTTTCAATGAAGTTTCATTTTCAAAATTATTCTTTGAGAAATTCTGGTCTAACTAGTTTGAGTCTTGGATCGGTAGCTTCGGCTAGTTTCACCAGTCTAAAGAGACCAAGTAGAGAATACTTGACCTTATTAGAATTGGCTTCCCTAACGTACTATCATCTCACCTCCACCCAATACTATGTTGTTCAAATTTCAGTTAAGTTGGTTCAATCCTTAAACTAATCAGTCCTAAGTCTAAGTATGGTAAATTGTAGAAATTAAATAAACAAGCAACCATGCCATTTGAAAACAAAAATTGAATTTTATCTAACAATAAATATAGTTTATAATTTGGCTCCCCCTGGACTAAAGCCACGATAATGGTTAGGCAAGATGTGAATCTTGTCCTTGGGGATCCAATACTGATTTGATCCAGTTTGTTTGTTCAAGCACAGTTTGGGTACCCATGCCTGAACTTTAGGTCTGGACTGGTTCAGTACAGCATAGTAGGATCTTTGTCTAGATTTGGTTTTATAGCCTAGTCCAGATCGATTTAGAACTGACTTCTGTTTTCCAAGAATCATGTCAAGACCCTTGGAACCAGAAGTGAATCGTTCTAAAGCTGATCTAAGGTCCTTAACTTGAGTTTTCAAGGAGGAGTTCTCTTTCTCAAGTTTTTCAACTTGAGTAGAGGTTCCTTCTTGAACCTTCTCAGTTAAGGATCTAGAGTCAGCTCTCTCTTTCAGGAATTTTACTTCCTGTCGAAGAGATTCGACTCGGAGTTTAGCTTTCGCCAAATCTCGAGAAAGATATGAAATTAACTCATTTAATTGAATTCTTGTAAAACCACTTATAGTTATTTCGCCGTCCTCCGAGAATGTGAGTTTGCCGTCGTCCGGCTCCAACTCTGACTCTGTCTCTATTTCTTCTGAAGCAGTTAGTGTGAGCAGGTTCGACTGTGGGACCTCTTCTTCTTCTTCGGAGGAGGACTCGTCCGACGTAGCCTGAAGTGCCTTCTTCTTTCTTGTCTTCTTTGTTTCCTTCAGGTTGGGGCATTCAATCTTGTAGTGGCCCTTTTTCTTGCACTCATAGCAAGTTACATTAGGTTTATTCTTTTCAGTTGAGGGTTCAGCTGATTCTTCCTTTCTTCGGCTGGCTTTTTTTCTGTTAGTCTGGTTCTTTAGTTCTTTGTAATAGTCTCGGGCTAGCCGAACCAGCTTCGGTCAATTTCCCTCGGTGTCTTCTGAGTCTGAGTCTGAGTCAGACTCGGGTGCAGGTTGAGGCTTTTTCTTGGTTGTCTTTCCAGCTTTACCTGCAAGAAAAGCGATGCCTTTCTCGGCAGATTGCAGTTAGTCTGCTCATGCAATTCAAGTTTAGAAAAAAGTTCATCTAACTTAATTTTGGAAAGATCCCTAGAAACTTTGTAAGCATCTACCATAGATGCCCACAAGGTGTTTCTTGGGAAAGCGTTAAGAGCGTACCTTATTAGGTCACGGTTTTCTACCTTGTGACCGATTGTGTGTAGTCCGTTCATTAATTCCTGAATTCTGGCATGGAGTTGTGCTGTTGTTTCGTTGTCATTCATCTTGATCGTGTATAGCTTGTTCAGGAGGAGATCTCTCTTACTGATTCGAGTATCTGAAGTTCCTTCATGCAGCTCGATCAGTTTACCCCACAGCTCCTTGGCACTGTTGAATGGACCCACCCGGTTCAGCTCCTCTTTTGTTAGACCGCATTGGATGGTCTGGGTTGCTTTAGCATCCGCTTCAATTCTTCTTTTCAGAGCGGTATCCCACTCAGTGTACGGCTGTGTTACTCCTTCAGCGTTCTTTGGAATCTCCAGTCCAGACTGGATGATTATCCACATGTCCACCTGAGTTTTCAGGTGGACCTCCATTCGACTTTTCCAGTAGGAAAAGTCTTCTCCACTGAAAAGTGGAGGTCTGTCTGTGCTGAATCCTTCTGTAACGCCCGCCTTTTTCCCACACCTCGTGGTGTGGCGAGAGTGGCGTCGTTACGCTCAACATTACATGTACTTAGACAATATCTTAATGCAGCGGAATCATTTTTTTTTATAAACATGCTCTTAACCATACCACTAATACATGACATATTTATACGTGCCTAAACTTGTCATTCATAACTTATATGCATAGCATCATAACTTAACCATTTCATAACTTATTATCATTTCATAGGTAGCATATACTTATCCATAAATGTAGTATTATGAGTCTTGAGTCACCCATTAGTCATAACCCTAAAACATAGCATAAAATTTAAGGAACATTCCCAAGGCATGCATTATGTATGAATATAGGATCCTTTGCCAAGTCACTGCCACACACACACATGCTTCTGCCTCCCCTGCGGCTTCCCTTAATAGCTTCTTGGTTGATCTGCGGTACGAGGAAAATAAAACTATAAGCACATAGGCTTAGTAAAACCCCTTTCCTACTCACTAAAACCATTCGTTGCTTCAACATAAATATATCAAACATCCGACATAACATAACTTCGAGCATAAACATAAGCATAGTCATACATGGCATAAATGAACATACATGAACATGACTTAATATATCAGCAACGTATACATGACATAAAGCATACCTACATGAATATAAACCTACTTATACATGACATAATTCTTAGCATACATGAACATAATGCATACTTATACATGACATGATTCTTAGCATACTTACACATAATGCATACTTATTCATGACATGATTCTTAGCATACTTAAACATAATGCATACTTATTCATGACATAAAATATGAGCATAAATACAAGCATAAAACATACCTACCTTGGCGCGATGCATAACATAGATGTATGAATGAGTCTAATGCATTTACTACATAAGGATGCTTAGTTTTGAAATTATACTTTTCAATGCTTAACATAACATCATTGGGGTCCTCGGCTTGTACCACATAGATACTTCATAGCGCGCATCCCTAAGTAAATACGAGGTAGCTAGCCTCGACCTACTAGGGTAAGGACAGCATAGTCGGTAGTCCAAGAACCGGGGCGTTCTTAAGGTGCCCATCCCTGTTGCACAGCTTCGGTAGTGCCAGAACCGTGGACAGCATAGTCGGTAGTCCAGAACCGGGGCGTTCGTAAGGTACCCATCCCTTGGACCCTTACTTCGGTCCGGTACATGCCTTATGCATAAAAATAAACATGCATGCTTCCTCGTTCATACTTGTCATTCATACTTATCATACATACTTATTTCATATCATCGTTATGCCTTCATCATTCATACTTATCATTCATAATTAAGGCATAACCATCATCTTTATTCATGCTTATCATTCTTTGTTCATAACATAGAACATACATTCATAATCATGTTTCCATTCATAATCTTATCCGAGTTCATAAAGTGTGCATGATCATGAAACATAATAAACATACTGTTGGATCGAGAAATGCGAGAGAGGGGGGGTGAATGTCGCAAATCGTTCGGATTTAAAAAGAGTAAGTGCGCAGCGGAATAAAACAGAGCAAAAACAACGCTAACACGGTCGTTTTACTTGGTTCGGAGCCTGGGTCGACTCCTACTCCAAGGCCCACGGTCGTTGACCATTTTCTGCGGGCAATTCTATAAGTTCGTAAAAGTTTACAAGAAAGATAATAACAAGAACAGTTTAGTAAACTTTAAATACAGCTCTTCGTTACCGACGTCCGGTGTAGATCGAAGTTTCGGAGCAGCGGGACGTCGTCAGCTCGAGTTGGAAGATTTCTGGAGCGTGTCGCGGAAGCAAAAGAGCGCAGAAGTGTCGTAGTGATTGATGCTCTGAAGAAGGAGGTCGAGGGCCCTTTATATAGGGCCTGGGGGAGCCCTGGTCAACGGGGGCGCCCCCCCCCCACGTGGCAGCAGATCCGGTTGTTGCTCGGTCGCCGTCTGATCCCCTTATCCTCGGGATCCGGTTTGACCGGGGCGCCCGGATGGCTCGGGGCGCCCGCATTGACCGGTCAAAGCCTCATCTCCTCGGCTTCACAGGGATGCGCTTCGGCAGCTGGCAGTGGGGGCGCCCGCGACACGCGGGGCGCCCGCGACAAGCGGGGCGAAGCGCGTTCGCAGGGATGCGCTTCGGCAGCTGGCAGTGGGGGCGCCCGCGACACGCGGGTGCGGACCGTGCCCGCGACAAGCGGGGCGAAGCGCGTTGAGGTTCTTACAGACTTGGGTTGACCTTGGGGGCGCCCGGATCGTCCGGGGCGCCCTGCTCAGCTTCTGCCTCACTCCTTTGAGGCTCTCTGAGCTGCAGATACTCAGTCCTTCGATCCTGCATCCAGGGTTAGTCCAAATAACAATTATATTATTATTTTATACAGCCTTAGCTGTCTTGGTTCTGACTTTGGTCTCCAAAATGGAGCCCTAGGTCGAACCGACGCCTAATGTTCCCTCAAGGGGAACGCGTCCTCACCTACTCCTCTCGGGAGAATTTACCTGGTGCCAACCGGATCCTCCAGTTGGACTTTTGCCCGACAGCCCTTCGCCAGGTCTTGGTTTTCGCCTAGCAGCCCTTCGCCAGGACTTGGTTTTCGCCCAGCAACCCTTCGCCAGGAATTGGTTTTCGCCTAGCAGCCCTTCGCCAGGACTTGGTTTTCGCCCAACAACCCTTCGCCAGGACTTGGTTTTTGCCCAGCAGCCCTTCACCAGGTCTTGAGTTCCTGACAGCCCATCGTCAGGTGCCTAGCATCCCTTCGCTAGGACTTGGTTTTCGCCCAGCAACCCTTCGCCAGGACTTGGTTTCCTGACAGCCCATCGTCAGGTGCCTAGCAGCCCTTCGCTAGGACTTTGTTTCCTGACAGCCCATCGTCAGGTGCCTAGCAGCCCTTCGCTAGGACTTTGTTTCCTGCACTCTCAAGCAGCATTGTTAGACAACAAATAACCCTTAACTTTGAATCCTTTGCCAATATCAAAACAAGGTTCGATCTGGTGCTTCCTGCACCAACAATCTCCCCCTTTTTGATTATGGCAACACAATTCAAAGTTAAGGAAAAAGATAGCAGTTTAAGCATAAAGGTTAAGACTAATAAAACATATCAATTCGTAACAGTCTAAACCCAAATGTAATTTGAACAGTGAAAAGAGAGAGAGAACAAAAATTTCTCATGCTCATTCTCCCCCTGAATAATTAACTTAACTCTTAACTTTGACCTTTCCTCCCCCTTTGACATATATCAAAAACAAGCATGGGTGAACAAGGTATCTAACAGGGATTTATGAGTTTTTCTAAGTGCTTTATGTTTTTGACAAAGTATTTTTCAATAATCGAGTAAAAGCATTTTCAAAACTTAGATAATTTACCATTATGAAAAAAATTCAGGCTTAAAAAAAAAATTTACAACTTTTTATAAGGCAAAAAAAATTAGGCAAAATTTCCAAGTTTCAAAAAAAATTTTAACTTTTAGAAAAGGAAACTTTACTTAGAAAATTTTTCAAGAAATTTTTCACGCTTAGAAAATTTTCAAGAAAAGGATTTTTCAGGCTTAACAAGTTTTTAAACTTTGGAGCAAGTACTTTTTAGAAGAATTTGAAAATTAAGTGTCAAGTACTTGATTGAGAAAATTAAGTAAAAAAATACCCATTAAATACTTAAGTACTTAAAAGATTTTGAAAAGAAATTGTGTTTTGAAATATGTTTTGAAAGAAGTTTTAAGAATAAATTGTGTATCAGAGCTTATGAGTTTTGAAAACATAAAAATACTTGGCATAACTCTTAAAAGCATAGCAAAAGCTTAAATTTCCAGATTAAGTCCATTTTGAAGAGTATTAAAAAAAATATTTTGTATTTGTAAAAAAAATTTCGAAAAAGAGTTTTGAAAAGATTTTTCAAGTACTTTTGAGATAAATTATGATTTGAAATACATACGTACTTTTAGAAAAGTATTAGAATTTTTTGTTTTGAAAACAAAATATTTCACTTGACTAGGTTTCTTTTCCAGTCTGACATAATCCTAGGAAACCTTGTTAACTACAAGGACATTTCCTAAGTGTCCTGGAAATTTTCAACCTCAAGTAAATTTTTTAAAAAAATGATAGTACTTAAAAATATATGCTAAAAAGTGTGTGAACTTTTGAAGGTTCAATGTTTTACTTAACTTGGTTCATTTTCCAGTCTGACACCATCCTAGGAAACCTTGTTGACTACAAGGACATTTCCTAAGTGTCCTGGAAATTTTCCAACCTAAGTAAATGTTATTTCGAAAACAATTTCATAAGTCACACAAATTCTAACAAATAGTATTTTGAAAGACTTAGATTTTTGCAAGAGTTTGAAATAAAGCATGTTATTAAATAATTTCTTTAATTTTGACCTCCCCCTAAACTTGACCCAGTCCTGGGAAGCTTGTTGACCACAAGTACTCTTCCTTTGAGTCTTAAGGTTTGAGTCAGATTAGAAAGAACTGTTTAACAAAGACATAAGTAAAAAGAAACTTTTTCTGAAGTTTTTCTTTTGACTTAGACTCCCCCTTTAATTTGACACATCCTAGGAGTCCTTGAAGATCATGAAGTGGACCTTTCCTCTATGTCTTTAGGGTTTGTCAAGATCAAAAGAAGCACTTTTGAACAATCTTCTAAGTATGATAACTTTCAAGGAGATAAGTTTTTGAAAACTCAATTTGGAATAATAACACAGAAATGATAATAATTTTTCCAAAGCGATAGTACTATATTAAGGTTTTTGAATCAACTTTTGAAAGCCTTATTTTGAGATGAAAATAAGTTTTAAAGCATAAGGATTTTGAGAAATCAAAAAAACATTAAGAAGAACTCCCCCTGTATCCGACATAGACTGACTTTATCTAAGACCTTAGTGTTGACTAGGTTTGACCATGTTTGACTCAGTTGACTAAGGTTTGACTATGTTAATCATGGTTTGACTATGTTGGAATTATCCTCTGAATTAAAACACAACATAAAAGAAATTTTAATTTGAACTTAATTTTCCTGTCTCACCCAATCTAGGATTTTCAAACAGTTAGCCTTAAAAGTTCTTGTGAGACAGGTTTGAAGGTAAAAATTAATTTTGAAAAGGAATTTTCATTTATTTTGAAAAAAGTTATTTAATTTTGAAAACAGATTTGAAAAAAAAAGTTTAGAAAGCAGAAATTTTGAACACTGATTAAGTGATTTTTGAAACAGAATAAGTTTGAAAAATAGAAATTTTGAAAACAGATTAGAATCTATAATTATTTGAAATTTGTGTTAGATTCGAATTTGACAAAAGATAATTTGAATTTGAATTTCAGAAATTGGCTTCCAGGTCTTGGCGAGGCACTAGGCCTTCTTTGGTCGTAGCCTTATGGGATCATCCACCCTTTCCTTGACAAAGCCTTTTAATGAAATTTCATTTTCAAATTAAATTAGGTCATTTTCTGGTCTAACTAGCTTGGGTCTTGGATCGGTAGCTTCAGCTGGTTTCACCAGTCTAAAGAGACCAAGTAGACTTGATCTTATTAGAGTTGGTTTCCCCAACGTACTATCATCTCACCTCCTCCCAATACTATGTTTTCAAATTTCAAGTAATTGGCTTCCAGGTCTTGGCGAGGCACTAGGCCTTCTTTGGCCGTAGCCTTATGGGATCATCCACCCTTTCCTTGACAAAGCCTTTTAATGAAATTTCATTTTCAAATTAAATTAGGTCATTTTCTGGTCTAACTAGCTTGGGTCTTGGATCAGTAGCTTCGGCTGGTTTCACCAGTCTAAAGAGACCAAGTAGACTTGATCTTATTAGAGTTGGTTTCCCCAACGTACTATCATCTCACCTCCTCCCAATACTATGTTTTCAAATTTCAAGTAATTGGTTAAGTCCTTAAGCTATCTAGTCCTATGAATAGCCAAAACAAAACTTCAGATAATGTCATAGTGAGGAGAAATTTCTGGATTTTCTAAGTTTGCAAAATTATTAATCAGTTTTTCTTGTATATCAATTTTAATTTTCAAAGTCTCATTTTCTTGTCTTAACATTTTGAATTTTGACTTTGCTAATATACATGATTTCATCAAGTTATCTAAGCATGCATCCATATCTAAATTTGACCAAGGGAGATTAATTAAACTATCAGTATTCAAGGTAAAGAGTTGATTTGGATGTGAATTACAGTTACCCATTTTGGTTGGTTTCCCTGGATCTTTGTAACGTTTATCTGTGCATTCCTCTTTGTAATGCCCAAACTCCTGACACTTGAAGCATTGAATGCGACTCTTGTTCTTTCGTGCTTTTGGAGCTCGTTTCTTTGTTGCCGTCGGTGGTATCGTTTGAATCTTACGGGTAGGACACTTAGTTTGGTAGTGCCCTCTCTCCCTGCATATGTAACAAATTATATGATTTTTAAAATTCAAATTTGTAATTTTACCTTTTGATTCCTTATTAGGAATCTCCCCCTTAATTGTTGCTGTCTCGGATCTAAATTCATCTTCTGATTCCGTGTCTGAGTCGGACTTGGGTACCGGTTGAAGCTCCTACTTTGATGGTTCTCTTGGAGTTTTCCCTGCAAAAGTTATACCTTCCTCGACCATTGCAGTATTAGCTTGATTATTTAATTCTAATTTAGAAAAGAATTTGAAATTGGTTACCATCTCAGTCAGTTCGTTGTCTGATTCTGCTGGTTCGATTTCGACTCTAGGTTCAGGTTCAGACTCTGACTCGGCTATCTGTGCTTGGACCGAGAGTGCGAGATAACTTACCTGATCTTCTTCTTCATCTGAGATTTCTTGATGAAGATTGATCAATTTCTCCCACATTTCTCTAGCACATCCAAATGAACCGACTAGCTTGAGTTGTTCGTTGGTTAGACCGCATTGAAGAATTGCAGTTGCTCTTGCATCAGTCTCAATTTGGTTGAGGGTTGGTTCATCCAGTTTGTCCCATGCAATTGATAGTTCATCTTCTGTATGGAGGTGGAACCCTGTTTGAATGATCATCCATATGTCCATATGGGTCTTCAGAAGGGACTCCATTTGTCTTCTCCAAAAGCTGAAGTTCTCGCCGGAGAATAGTGGTGGACGGGCACTGTTCCACTCTTGGTTGGCCATAAAATAACCTCTTGCACACAAAAGAACTAACAGAATGTACCAAGACTTGGTCTTGGATTAGTAGTGCGGGAGAAGAAGAAAAAAAAATTTGCCCAAAAAAAATTGCACGAATTTCGAGGCAGAATAATAATAAAATAATAAAAAAAATTTGAGACAAAATTTTTGGGAAATGAATATTCTGATTAATGGTGAAAAATAAGAGTTAAAAGATTGCTTGAATTAAAGTGGCACGAATTTCGAGAAATAATATTAAAATAATAAAAAAAATTTATGACAAATTTTTAAGAATTGTTCGTGTTATTAATTCAGACTTATGGTGAAAGATGAAAATTCAAAATTGAAAAAGGCGAACGAGATTGAGTTGCGTTGATTAACAAAAAGAAAAGAAATAAAATTAAAAAATTCGTAAATCCGAAAAAACTTTCAAACTGGTGGTTGCACCAAGTTTGAACTACCCCGCTCTGATACCACTTGTTAGATCGAGAAATGCGAGAGAGGGGGGGTGAATGTCGCAAATCGTTCGGATTTAAAAAGAGTAAGTGCGCAGCGGAATAAAACAGAGCAAAAACAACGCTAACACAGTCGTTTTACTTGGTTCGGAGCCTGGGTCGACTCCTACTCCAAGGCCCACGGTCGTTGACCGTTTTCTGCGGGCAATTCTATAAGTTCGTAAAAGTTTACAAGAAAGATAATAACAAGAACAGTTTAGTAAACTTTAAATACAGCTCTTCGTTACCGACGTCCAGTGTAGATCGAAGTTTCGGAGCAGCGGGACGTCGTCAGCTCGAGTTGGAAGATTTCTGGAGCGTGTCGTGGAAGCAGAAGAGTGCAGAAGTGTCGCAGTGATTGATGCTCTGAAGAAGGAGGTCGAGGGCCCTTTATATAGGGCCTGGGGGCGCCCTGGTCGACGGGGGCGCCCCCCCACGTGGCAGCAGATCCGGTTGTTGCTCGGTCGCCGTCTGATCCCCTTATCCTCGGGATCCGGTTTGACCGGGGCGCCCGGATGGCTCGGGGCGCCCGCATTGACCGGTCAAAGCCTCATCTCCTCGGCTTCGCAGGGATGCGCTTCGGCAGCTGGCAGTGGGGGCTCCCGCGACACGTGGGGCGCCCGCGACAAGCGGGGCGAAGCGCGTTCGCAGGGATGCGCTTCGGCAGCTGGCAGTGGGGGCGCCCGCGACACGCGGGGCGCCCGCGACAAGCGGGGCGAAGCGCGTTGAGGTTCTTACAGACTTGGGTTGACCTTGGGGGCGCCCGGATCGTCCGGGGCGCCCTGCTCAGCTTCTGCCTCACTCCTTTGAGGCTCTCTGAGCTGCAGATACTCAGTCCTTCGATCCTGCATCCAGGGTTAGTCCAAATAACAATTATATTATTATTTTATACAGCCTTAGCTGTCTTGGTTCTGACTTTGGTCTCCAAAATGGAGCCCTAGGTCGAACCGACGCCTAATGTTCCCTCAAGGGGAACGCGTCCTCACCTACTCCTCTCGGGAGAATTTACCTAGTGCCAACCGGATCCTCCAGTTGGACTTTTGCCCGGCAGCCCTTCGCCAGGTCTTGGTTTTCGCCTAGCAGCCCTTCGCCAGGACTTGGTTTTCGCCCAGCAACCCTTCGCCAGGACTTGGTTTTCGCCTAGCAGCCCTTCGCCAGGACTTGGTTTTCGCCCAGCAACCCTTCGCCAGGACTTGGTTTTTGCCCAGCAGCCCTTCACCAGGTCTTGAGTTCCTGACAGCCCATCGTCAGGTGCCTAGCATCCCTTCGCTAGGACTTGGTTTTTGCCCAGCAACCCTTCGCCAGGACTTGGTTTCCTGACAGCCCATCGTCAGGTGCCTAGCAGCCCTTCGCTAGGACTTTGTTTCCTGCACTCTCAAGCAGCATTGTTAGACAACAAATAACCCTTAACTTTGAATCCTTTGCCAATATCAAAACAAGGTTCGATCTGGTGCTTCCTGCACCAACACATACATCTCATACAAGATACATTTTATCTTACATACATGATCCTAGTATCCCTCATAAGATATGAATGGTAAGCTACATATAAACCTAACACATACTACTAGGGTTCATAGCATTCATCACAAAACATGCATATACCTTCATGAGTCATAATTTCATTATAAGCATTTATCAACATACATGCATTATTCTATTTAACATAATATACTCCTACATAAATTTCCTGTACTCATGGTATATGATCTAAATATTCATGATTAAAACATATCCTAAAATCAACCATACAAGTTATGTCACATAACACATAAACTAAGGTTTTAGTCATATGGAAGCCCTTACATCATGCTTAACCATGTACTAGCATCATGGGAACTTATAATATGCATTTTTGAGATCTTAACCCAAACCAAATCCTAGGGTTGGGTCTTGGCCGAAACTCTCAAGGACCATGGGTCCATGGAAAATTTGCCTAGATCATGATTACATCTCTTATCTACATATCATGCCATAGAAAAATTATTTGATCCTTGATTGGACTTAACTCCAAGTCCTAGACCTAAAACAAGAGTTAGCCGAAAACCCTAGAAGGGTAACAAGCCCATGGAAGAGTTCATTTAACACCATTATTACCCATAAGGTATCATAAGAATCATATTAATCATGCTTGGAAGAGTTGGAGTTTCCCCTAGCCTCTTGACCTTGATGTGGCCGAAACATATAAGGGTATCAAACCCTTAGAAAATTCATGTAAGTCACTATTTTCTTCCATACTACATCATAGTAAGACACACTAAGCCTACTTGAGGGATTAAAATTAATCCCTAGCCCTACACTTGGCGTGGCCGAAACCATAGATGGGTTTTAGGGCCTCAAAAATTTCCCTAAATCTCAATCTATGCCTTACATCTTATCATGAAACATTTAAGAGCACAAAAAGAAATTTACATCATCCCTAGGCCTAAACCCATGCCTTGGCCGAAACCTTAGGCTCCATATCATGTATTTTTTTTTCTCCAACTTACATGTAAACAATATCTAAATCTTATTCAACACCAAGAACAATCATACCACAGGTGAGAAGGTTTTACCTTCCTTGATCTCGCTTACAAACTTCGAATAGAAGATAACAAGAGAACCTTCTTGTCTCTAAACTTTCCTTAGTCCTTGTATCCTTGTAGGGGCTTTAGATCTTCAAAATGGGGTCCTTGGTGGAATTTTTCTCAAGGGGGAGAGAACCTTCAATTTTCGGCCAAAGCAAAGAGGAAGAAGAAAATGAAGAAGAAGAGGGAAGTTGTAACTTCCTTTCTATTTATACCATTTTGAAAAGGGGTGAGTGAAGAGGCATGGTGTCTCTTCCCTTGGTGACTCTTCATTTCCTACACCTTCACTAATATCCACTTCATTCCCTCATAGCATTCCCTTGCTAGGTGAATTGGTTAGTGCATGCTTGGTTATACAAAAGGGCCAAGGTTCAATCCTTGGTGCATGCACTAATTTTCTATTTTATTTTTAATTTATTTCCTATCATTTTCGAAAATTCCTTAAAAATTCCCCTATAATTATGTTAATATTTTTCATTACAATCCCTCTATTTTTATATTAAATTTTTTCTAAAACCACCCATAACAATGGCACTAGGAAACCCCTATAAGGCCCCTTAGTATTTTAGTTTCTCAATTTAAATAGGAGAACCTTGATTTCTAGGCTAAGGTTCGTACTAATATTTCTAGATCCTTCGGAAAATTATCTAGACCTACTTAATATTTTAAAGAAAATATTAAGAGAATTTTCCGGGTCGTTACACCTTCTTGCATGGCCATTAAGGATTTTATCTGAAAAAGAGAGAAGAGAAAGAAAAACTTTGTCCCAAGACTTGGTCTTGGATTAGTAGTGCTGGATAAAGAAAATTAAATATCGAGGGGTGTTGCACCGGTCTCGATTAACGATAAGAATTTAAAAAAAAATAAGAAATAATTTTACGAAAATCCGAAAAATTCTCAAACTCGTGGTTGCACCAAATTTGAGCTTCCCCGCTCTGATACCACTTGTTGGATCGAGAAGAACGATAGAGAGGGGGTGAATATCGTAAAACGTTCGGATTTGTAAAAGAGAATTAGCAGCGGAGATAAATGAAGTAAAACACACGCGAACATCAAGATTTTACTTGGTTCGGAGTCACGGTCGGCTCCTACTCCAAGGCCCACGGTCGTTGACCGTTTACTGCGGGCAATTCTATATGCGCAAACAGTTTACAGAAATAGATTACAAGATTCGTACAGTAAACTAAAAGAAAACCGCTCTTTGTTACCGACGTCCGGAGTAGATCTTATTTTCGAAGTAGAGGGACGTCGTCGGCGCTTGTATCTCGAGTCGGGAGGTTTCCGGAGCAGAGCGCGGTAGTAGAAGAGCGTGAATGCGTTGGAAGAATTGATTGTTGAGAAGCCTTGGTGTTGGGTGCTATTTATAGCAATTCGGGGCGCCCTGAACGTTGGGGGCGCCCCCCACATGTCAACCGATCTGGAACTACCTCGGTCAGCCCTTATCCCACTCCAATAGGGCTGAGGATTGACTCTGGGGGCGCCCGAGACGCTGGGGGTGCCCTGGATGACCTTTTCGGCGAGCTTCTCGGCTGGATCAGAGTTATCCGCTACGGTGGCTTGGGTGCGGGGCGCCCTGGGCACTGGGGGCGCCCGGGAGCACGGGGGTGCCTGGGAGCACGGGGGCGCCCCGCCCACTTAGCTTCCGAAGCGTACTTTTGCTCTTCTTGTTTTGTATTCACCTTGGGGGCACCCGTGGCACTAGGGGCGCCCGGGGCACTGGGGGCGCCCTGCTCAGCTGCTGCCTCTCTCCTTTGAGGCGTTCTGAGCTGCAGACACTCATTCCTTCGGTCCTGCATCCAGGGTTAGTCCAAAACAACATAGAGTAATTAATTATTAGTTTTATACAGCCTTAGCTGTCTTGGTTCTGACTTTGGGTCTCCAAAATGGAGCCCTAGGTCGAACCGACGCCTACTGTTCCCTCGACGGGGAACGCGTCCTCACCTACTCCTCTCAGGAGAATTTACCTGTTGCCAACCGGCTCCTCCGGTTGGACATTTGCCTAGCGGTCCTTTGCCAGGTCTTGGATACCAAGCTGTCCTTCGCCCGGTGCCTAGCAGTCCTTCGCCAGGTCTTCGGATCTTGGCAGTCCTTCGCCAGGTGCCTAGCAGTTCTTCGCTAGGTCTTGGTTCCTAGGCTGTCCTTTGCCTGGTGCCTAGCAGTCCTTCGCTAGGTCTTCGTATCCTAGCATCCCTTCGCTAGGTGCCCAGCTGCCCTTCTCCAGGACTTAGGGTTTCAGTGCCTAGCATTCCTTCGCTAGGACTTCAAACTGCACACTCAAGCAACATGTTTAGATAACAAATAAGACTTAACTTTTGAACCATTTGCCATTTATCAAAACACAGGTTCGACTTGGGTGACGTCTGCACCAACAGTATCCTCACTACTTGTACAGTCTGCATCAATCGTCCCCTGATCAGTACCTGAGGAGTCTACGTCCTCTGTGCTAGTTGCTCGTTGTAGTTCCGCCAGCCCACCATTTGATTCTGCCCCCACTTCACAATTATTAGCTCCCTGCCAACTGATAGATATGTATACTAAAAGATTTGCTCATTTATATATAAGATCATCTTTATTTTGAAAAGAGAATCACAATAACACTAGGTGCTTGTTTATATTAGTACATGCATAAAAGTCCTTTACTTTGCATTGTAGATAACATGGTGTGTGGTGTCACACGGAAGATCATATTATCAGTTCCTTGCTTAGTATAAGTAGAGGCTCACAGCCGAGATGAAATTGGACAAACCATCGGGATTGTTGTAGTGTAATTAAGTGTGGTTGGTCTTGACCATAGAATTACACTAGTGTGCTTTGAATACATTGAACAGAACCAAAACCAGAGATTATCCAATTTGTACAGGCTTGATAATTGGATAGGACCTCAGATTTTATTATGGAGTATGATCCCTAAATCTCGATATAATAACGGGCACATATGATTAATTATTATTTCTTTGATTTACTAATGGGCGGTATCTATTCTGTTAGATCGATAGACTCGGTAAGTTGGGAAATAATATTAATTATATGGTGTGCAGTTGATTATTGATGGAATCCCTGTCCTAGAGAGTCAAGATGATGATGCCCCCTTGATGAGCTCAAAAGGTTCATCATGTTAAACCCTGCAGGTGGATTTGATCCAACATGATGATAAGGTTGAGTGATACTAATCAAGGATCCAGAAGTTAATTAATTTAAATTGTCAGTAATTTAAATTAATTGACGGACATTTGATATCTTAAACACCGGGGGATGGACAAATAATAATATGTGGAGCCCATATGAAAATATGGGAGTTGGTGAGGAAGTTCAATTAAGATCCTTTAGTGGAATGGATCTTAATTAATGGATCGAGTTTAGATCCATTAGCGGGCCAAGATCCAACTCCTCCTCTTGGTCCTTACCTTTGCCCTATATAAACCCCATGGGTTCATGAAACCAAGGCTAGACAATCCAACTGATCAACCCAAAGCCTTTCTCTTCTCCTCTCCCTCCATTCTCTCTCCTAGGGCTTTCGGCCGGCGCAAGGAAGAGAAGATCATCTCCTCTTCTTTTCTTCCTCCTTCCACCACCATCACTCGGCTGGAGCCTACATAGACAAGGAAGGGACCTCCTCTTCCTTTTGTGGTGCTTGTCGGCGAGAGAGGGGTGGCCGGCGGGCGGTGGAAGTCAGCGCAAGGAGAGGTTGCGGTGGCGCCGTAAGCTGAGGAGAAGGGAGGTTTTCGACTAGGTTTGGGTTGGAGAGAAGCTTGATTCTCTCCTTCATTCTCTTCATCATCTTCCTCCCTTGGTCTTCCTTGTGGCTGGCGTGAGATTGGAGGCTCTCGATGGCCGGCGACGCAAGGAGTAGGGGAGAAGGCCGGCGGTTCCAAACCCTAGGGTTAGGGTTTGGATTGGTGTGAAGAGGTGATCCGTTGGAGTGCCTTGGTGCCTCGAAGTCCGCATCCCTCGTCTCATCATCTCTGCTTCAGCACCCTCGATCTGTCGCCTTCAAGCCCTCTTCGACCTTTGGCCCTCGTCCCTCGAATATGCACACAAGCCCACGGCTTGCCTCCATGCCATCCTTCACGTACGCCTCGAAGTCCGCTTCCCTCGGCTCATCGTACCTGCTTTGTCCATGGTTCCTTGGATGAGCACGCAAGCCCACGGCTTGCCTCCATGCCACCCTTCACCTGAAGACATCCAACCAAGTCTATGAGTACCTGCAAACCTGCACACTCATATACACATATTAGACCAACTACAAACCCTAACTTAACCATATTGACACACACATCAAAACCCATGATCCTCCAGATCATACTTGGGTCAATTGCCCCAACAATCTCCTCCATTTTGATGTGTGGTAATATGTTTAAGCTAGGTAAACAAAAACAACAATAGCAATTGAAACTTAAAAGCATAGCAAACAAGAGGCAACCTTCCCCTTAACTTATGCCCTTCCCAATTTTCAATTCTCATAACCACAACACCAAGTTAAGTTCTACCCAACTTAACACCACAAGTTTTCTCACGTCAAGTTAAACATAACTTAACACCACACGTTCTCCCCCTTTGACACCATCAGAAAGATTGCCCCAAGCAATCCTAACCCTAGTGTCAAAAAGAACTCACTATATTTCTGAAAAAACCCCTTAGAAATCACCAATCAGGAATACCAGTCGGCTGCCCCTGAGGTAGTCGACTGCCCTCTGTTTCCCACAAATTACATAGACATCAGTCAACTACCCCCATGGCAGTCGACTGATACACCCTATTTCTGAAATTTCAGCCCAATTTCAGAAATCCCTAGAAAATTCTACAAAATTTAGAAAAATATAAATTTTTGGAAGCATATTTGTTAGGATATAACCTACCCTAGAAAAATATGATTTTGGTGAAAAACACCAAATATGCTTGACTTTTGGTACAAACTCCAATTATTTCAAAGTGTATCATTTTGTATCAAATTTCAAACCTAGATATGATTCCATGTGTTTGCCAAACCCATCCATTACCATTATAGAATTGTTTCCAAACCCTCCTTTTTCTTTATATATTCTCAACATGATAAGACCTCTCCCCATTTATCTCTTAACCCTAGACACATACAAGTATATATGAAACTTCCTTATGCCTTCAATAGGAATATCACACCATTCAATATCAACTTATGAATTGCAAACAATATCATGCCATATCATAAAATTTTATAAAGCAATATGAAAGCACAAATTTCAAGTTTCATACATAAGTCAAGATAAAACATAGAGAAAGTCATAAGGGTCATAACCCCGAAGTAGTTAAATATTACAATTCCAAAATAGGTGTTTGAGAGATAAAACATAAATCCAAGAAAACACTCTCAACGCTAAAATCATCACATAAACTCTACTGTATGCCATCGCCCGGAGGAGGAGGAGGAGCCTGGTACACCAGATGCCACTGCAGCATCATAGCGTACATCTCTACCTGCTGCTACTGCATGTCAATCTGGCGCTGCTGGAATGTCTGAAAATCCTCTCTCATCCTGTGTACCTCAGACTGTAGCTGGGAGAACTACTCCTGTGAAACTCCTCCAACGGGCTCCTCATCAGAACTGGAGGAATTAGAGTGTTGTCTCCAGACTATCTCCCCCTGTCGGCACTCAATCCCTACCAAGGACAGCTGTTGTGCACCAATCTGATCATAGTCCTTGGACAGGTGATGTACCTGACCTCTAGTCATCCTCTAGACTCAAAAAACTCGGTCAGACATGACAAAAGGGCATGTAAATCTTGCCATCACACTGTGTGAAAAGTGAACAATGGAGGCAAAGACATGTAGGGTGACGTCAATATCTAATCGCCACTCCAGCGCATACATCATTACCAAGTGAGGAAGCCGAATCTTCGACCTCCCCTTGGTAACGATGGGTAAGATGTAGTCTAAAACAACTTTATACAATACGTTGCTAGCTGGACTCATGGGCTTATCCTCAAAAAGGCGCTTTGTAGAAACTCGACGTCTCTCAAAATAATGCAAATGAATCTAGTTCAGGGTCACACCAGGAAAGGTGAAAGGCTCGATAATTTTCGAAAATATGTGAATGCATTATTGGACGCCCTACACCCTAGAAATGATCCTAAGACTGCAGGTGTAAAGGGAATAGTCTCTCCTACTACTAGGGACTCATAAGTCCCACTATCTGAATCAATGCATGTAAGGTTGGTGTAAAATTCCTTACACATGTCAATATTGGCATCATGCTAACAATCAACTAATTTTGCTAGACCAAAGTAGGTAATCATCTTAGAAATATGAGGAGTTTTCTCTTGAAAGTATTGTCGGTTGAGATACTGACAATTCATTAATATAAACTCATTATCCTCAAATCTTCGTAGACACTCCTCGGACCGGAACCGAGATGCCTCCGGATCTATATGACCTTGCTGTGATGACCCCTCACCCTTTCTTTTCTTTTGGACAACTCTAAAATGTAACCATACCCATGCATGCACCACACATTACCCCACAAAGAGGAAACACAAAGAAAAACATGCACAAAGAAATAAATTAGTCCCGAAATATGAACTAACTGTGAAAAATAAACTACACAAATATTTACCGTTTCTCCCTTCGTTGCATGGTGATGATGGGTGAGGATTAACTTGAAAAGAGAGATTTTCTAACCCTAGGTGTAGATCCGAGGTGGAAGGAGGCTAGAGAGGTGTTTTAGGGCTTGGAGAATGCCTTAGATTAAGAGAGGAGGTCGGGGAAGATGGAATCTCGCAGGGGGTGGCACCGAAAACCCTAGGTTCGGCCACCCCCGCGCGACCTTTTCTATTTAAAAACCCCGCATATCAGTCGACTACCCCAGTGCAGTCGACTACAAAACTGATCAATAAGATCATTCGACTGCCCCAAGGGTAGTTGACTGGTAATTTTGAAATCCTATTTCCCGATTTGCACTAGACCAGTCGACTGGTACACTGATTTCAAGTTTCCAGTCCTAAATTCAGAAATGTGTAACTAATTCCACAAACCTCCAAAAAATCTAAAATTTCATGGAGAGGTTTGTGGAGCCTATGTCTACTTGGGAAAAATATGTTTTCAACCAAATCTACTCCAAATCCCAAGATTGACACGAAATTCCAAACTACCTAAATTGTGCCATTGAAACTTATCTAAAAGTTCTAGTTTTGACCTCTCCTTGATGTATCTTCCCATACTTAATCATAATGCATTTCTAGCACTAATTTATATGGTGTTTACACATTAAACACCAATTTTCATATAATATGATCCCATTTTCATCTTCTCCTCCATAAATCTCCTTTTAGTGTGTCAATTCCCTAGGATTAAGACTTCAAAATCCTTTGGCACATCCCTAACTCCATCTAATCTTCTTGAAGAAACACTCCTAAGATCATTGACCATGGATCTCATTTAACCTCAAGAGCTCTTCCTTGAGCTCCTAGCCCTAGTTGTTGGTGTTGATGCAGTCTGACTTGATTTTTGATTTGGTGTTGACACCGATTTAAGTTTAGGTGAGTAAAATAAGTTTGGCTTAAGTCCTGGTCGGGGACTGGGCATGAATTCCGGTGAGTGAAGCCGAGTGACAAAAACCCCGGTGAGTGAAGTTGGGTGATGGAAACCCCAGAGAGTGAAGCCGGGTCCCGGTGAGTGAAGCCGGGTCCTAGTGAGTGAAGCTAGGTGGACGGAAATCCCGGTGAGTGAAGCCAGGTCCTAGCGAGTGAAGCTAGGTGAAGGAAACCCTGGTAAGTGAAGCCAGGTCCTAGCGAGGGAAGCTAGGTTGAACAAAGTCCCGGTGAGTGAAGCTGGGCACGAAGTTTTGGTCTGGGGGACTGAGCATTTAGTGTACTGGTCGGAGAGGGCACGTGAGCTCTTTCTTCGGGACCGGAATGAGTTAGAGAAGGCAAGGTAGGTAGTTCTCTGGACTTAGGGTCGAAATGGTCGGAGCTAGATCGGTCTGTGGTCCGATCAGGGAGTTGGCACTAACTCCTGCGGTTGTGGATCGGTCTGGAGTCCGATTAGGGAGTTAGCACTAACTCCTGTGGTTGTGGATCGATCTTGTGGCCGATCCAGGGCGTCTGATCGGTCTGATGAACGATAAGAAATAGATCAAAAATTTTCTGTTGGGTGACTGAACAGTCTGATGACCGATCAGAATACAAACAGAAAGTGATCAATAAGACCCTGATCAGTCAGCTGGACCGATCAGTTAGGTCTGGACTGATCAGGACTGGACCAATCAGGCTGGGTCCTGATTGGTCTAGCCACATGCTGATCGGTCAGCTGGACCGATCAGCAGTACCCTGATCGGTCTGGTGACCGATCAGGGCTTGGCGTGGATCCCATGATCTTCTGTATGGTCTCTAATCGATCTGATGAACGATCAAAGACCTTGATTGGACTATGGATCGATCAGGGCATGCCTAGACCGATCAGGCAGGAGCCTGATCGGTCAGGCTCTAGCCTGATCAGTCATAATGACCGATCAGGGCTCGAGCTTGATCGGTCAAGTGACCGATTAGGGTTGCGAGTCGAGGCTTGGCTGACTTCTAGTCTTCCTTGTGATCGGTCTCTGATCGGTCAAGGTGATCGATCAGAGCTTCACTGGATCGATCAGGCAGGTGCCTGATCGATCAGGACCTACACTGATCGGTCAGGGTGACCGATCAGTGTCTGATAACTTTAATTTGAATCGTTGTCAGACTTCTGATTTCACTCTGATCGCTTTCTGATACACGTTGTTACCCTGCTGATTCGATTTGATTTGCTGTGCTAATCTTCTGATGAGTGTGCAGGTGATACAGGGATGACACAAACCAAGAAGGAGGGTCAATTGGCGACTTTCACTTCGGTCAGGTTTGTCTATTTTCCATTCGCAAGATTCAATAACTTCTGGCGCGGACTGGCAACTATCTGGCGGGAGCTGGCGACTGACCTGAGGCTCGGCTGAAAAGGTTTCAGTGGACCGAGCCCATTAGACGTCAGTGGGTCAGTGGTGACGAAGCTATGATCAGCGGTTGCAGACGCTCCTTGTGACGAGTAGAGACGAGGCTTAAGAGAAGGCCGAAGAAGAAGAGATAGTGACTTTTGAAACTTGGCAACTTTGAATCTGTTGAGAACGTTGCGAGTCGATCAGTAAGCAGACACGAAGAGCTGAAGGTTCTTGCGTGAGAGTTGTGCTGGGTTGAGCTCGGTGAAGTGTTCTCTTCTTTGTGCTTTCTATGATCTCGCTCTATAAGATTTCTCTAGTCTTTGTGCTTAATCATATATTCTCTTGAGACTGTTGTGGAGAGGTTTCTCCACCGAGAAGGAGATTGTTTTATCCAGATTTCTATGGCTTGATCTGCCGACAATCAAGGGATCGCCCACCTCACGGGCACACCAAGGAGTAGGGGCAAGTTATCCCTGAACCTTGTAAATCCCTTTGTGTCTTTCTGTGTTGTTTTGTTCTCTGTCTTGTTCTTTCTGTTTTGTAGTATTGCTTTCGCTGCTAACTCTGATTGTAGAAAGAAACGAAAGAGAAGCAAGTTTGTTTTTGTGTCTGGCTATTCACACTCTCCTCTCTAGCCATCCAAGGTCCAACAAGTGGTATCAGAGCCTGGGGCTCTTTCCAACCATCTAACACCCGAGAGTATAACAAGAATGGCTATGAGGGAAGGCTTCAGCACCAACAGACCTCCATTTTTCGATGGAGCCGATTTCTAATATTGGAGATCACGGATGGAATACTACCTGAAGACAGATATTGGTATGTGGTTCTCTGTGAAGGAGGGATTCACCCCTCCAAAAGACGTTGAGGGAAAAGAGCTTGACTCATATGCAAAGACTGTGGTTACCCTGCAGTGTGGGATGACTGACGGGCCCAAAATATACTAATTAATTTGTCACGAAATGTATGGGCTCATCAAATTTAAATATCAATGAAATGCTGGAAACCCTTTTACAATCAAAAATATGGAAATGTAATATAGGGGCCACAGGTCGTATTTTTCTCGGGGCTAGTTGAAGGTTTGTTTGATTCGCGCTTGGATTTAGGTGTCGTTTGTGTTTTCGGGTTTCAAATAAAGATTTGGGTTTTGGTTCAATTCGACATGGAAAACATGATGCAAAGGATCAACCACAAGGATAGCTTACTATGTAACTCAACAAGTGGTAACAATGGTTAACTCAATCAATGGAAAACTAAATCAAGGCACTAAAGCAATTTTGGAAACAAACAAATCTGATTTCAATTGTAAAATGCCACTGCAAATTAGATGGAGCTTCAAAATCAAACTCGAGATAAACCAAATACAAGCAAACTAAAAACAGTTTACTACAATTCATTCCCGAGATTTACTTAATACCAAGGTGGATACAACTTACAAACAGCAAAACTGATGTTCCAAGAGCTGATAGTAAATGCAGAGAATTTCTTTCAGATTAACCTCTCATAACTAAACAAATGCAAGGCAATTCATAAACAAACTGATACAAAATAAGTGCCATTGCTTAACTTGATACCAAGATCAGAAATGCAAGCTTAAAACTGCTGAAAAGTAGATTCACAGTTTCGGAAATGTTATGACTGCAAAAGAAACTGATTTCAAGCTCAAGAATGCACTAAAGATAGATTTAGTTTTGATGCCAATCAGTGCTGAAATTCCCCATTGACAGACATGCAAACTTGATTCCTAAACTAAGAAATCTGCTGTGCCAAGACTGATACTGATGATTTCGAACTGTCTCTGCAACTCAGCTAGGAAGGAAGGGGCTGTGAGTGAAATGCTATGTTAAGGAAGAGGAGGAGATGCAGTAGAATCGATGTGCTGGTCAGTTCAGAACATTTGTAAACTGAATCTAAATGCAGTGTGCAGGGATTCAGAAATGAAATGCAAAGTTTCACCAAACCAACTGCAGGAATAGAGACTGTAATTCAGAAACTAATTGATATTTAACAACTAATTCCAAGCACATTCGCATATCAAAGGGTATGATTAACTTCAGGACTCAACTCAAGGCAAACAGATTGCAACAAGCTGAAAACTTCAGAGAAAAGCTACATGCAGAGAATGAAATTGATACAAAGTTTCAGACTTGGTACGCTGCAGAAATTCAGAAACGCAGATTCAATTTCAGAACAAACAGAGTGATCTAAATTCGATTGTTAACTAAACCATAATCCTAGCTAATGAATATGCCGAATTGAAACTATCAAACAAAGAACCAACTGGACAGTTTAACCACTAAGTGAAGTGCAGAAAAAAAATGATACGCAGCTGATAAAGGTGATACGCAAGAAAATGAACAGCAATTAAACTAAATTAACTTCAATTGTTCACTGAATAAGATCCCTAGCTACATTTACTTGCTGAGCTAAAGCTAATTAAGCAGAAAACAAATTCGGAAATGGAAACTAAGTAGCTGATATGAAAATTCAGAACAAAATAGATTCGGCAGAATGAAATTCAAACTACAAACACAATGAAATAAGCTAATTAACTACTCCTCAATCTTCCCTAAGCTCGAATCTTCTTGGTTGTCAATCAAGAGCCAGCCTCGAACCCCTAAGCACAGCAAATCAGAGGAAATCAGCTTCAAGCGATCACTCTGCCCAAACTGCATCAGCTGGAATAAATTCGATCCAAACTCTTCAAGCTCAGCTTCATGAGTTGCGATGGTGATTTGGAGAAGACCTGAGCTCACTTGAGAACCCCTACAAGTGGCTCAGGTGGTCGGAAATGGGTGGTAGCTGAGAGTTCAGTGCTCGGACCACAGAGAATGCGAAACCCTCAACAAGCTCTGTCCGGATGAAATTTGAGCTGAAATCTCGATCAAAACAGTCTTCCAAGGATTCAGATGATGAACAAATGGAGAAATTGAGGGGTCGCGCCCCTTAGATGAAGAAATTGCTGAAGAAAAACTAAGAAAATGAAGAAGAAGGTGTTGCGGCGAGGAAACGCGACCAGGAGAAGAACAGTGCAGTGTTTGATTAAATACTTAAGCACGGACGGTCCAGATTGATTTGATGAAATCCAACGGCTGATCTTGCTCTGATTGGAGCCAAACTTTAATGATGATGATCTGAGGTCAGGATCTGCCTTGTGGTAGCTCGGATCCTCCAGATATGCAACGGATGGTCCAGATCAACTCTATCTGTGAATGGACGCTCTAGAGCCCTCCTTGCTTGATCCAACGGTTGATTTAGCTCTGATTGGGATGAAACCTTCAGATCTTGATCATAGAGCTTGATCAACCCTAACCCTAGCTCGGATTGCTTCAGATCGTCCCGGATGGCTCAGATCTAGCCGCTCTTGAATCGGACGGCCCGGATTAATCGTAGGCTTGATAATTCGATCCGGTTCACATCCGACTCAGGTTTGACCCAGTATGCCCTAGGTCTAGGATCCTTTCATGCCTACAAAAATATATCAGAAAATTAGTGGCCAATTAATCCAAAAAATGTGTAAATTTGCAATTAAGTCCAAAATAAGATGAAGTTCCAAAACCTAGGGTAAAATCATAATTAAGCAATAAAAACATGGGTCAAACATGGATTTTAACATCTAAAATAATCACAAAAATGGTACTTATCAACTCCCCCACACTTAACCTTGAGCGTCTCGCGAAACTACTAAATAAGTATCCCTTAGGCTTTCTTAAGCATAATTAGAAGCAAATGAAAAGAAATTACCTAAGGTTGTCAATTCTCATAAATCTAAGCTCTATGGATTAGTATCTTGTCCTTAAATCAACAACTTAGCCTTTTCATCAATCATGAGTCATTGGGATGAATTTAAATCACTAGCCTTTCAAGGGAAGTTTTGGTGGCTCTCTCCTTAAATTCTAACTTGATGATGGAAGTGGAGCTCACTCAAACACATATGTTTCTTGCACTACCATAGGCTTGCTTATTATCTAATCTCCACCATTAATCATGATTAGGATTCACATCTACAAAAATTTATTCAAACAAATGAAAGCATGGAAAATGATAAAGAAATGGAGTAAAAATCAAGGAAATGGAAAATGGATGGAGTGGGAGACTTGGTTGCTCAAAAAATGTTTCCAATGTGCTTTGCCCCATCTTAACAGTCCTCTAATGATATCAAAAGTATGGTGGAGTGAAACTTGAATAAATTCCTTTGATTTGGATGAAAAACCTTTCTTTGACTCCCTTGTGCCAAGTTTTTCCTATTGCGTGCCAATTTTGTTTCTTCCTTGTCTTTTCTGATTTTCTCTTCTTCTTTTATCCTCTAGCAAGGTCAGATTTGTAGTGGAGCAAAGCCTTTTAATTCGGATCAGAGAACTTCAATGATTTTCAATGCCAACTCAATTGTGTCCACTTGGTTTCTTTTCATTTTTTTCAAACTGCTTTCTCTTCTTTTTTTTTCTTTTTCTTTTCTCAATCTTCTAATGGAGCATTTCAGATTTCACAAAACTCTGATTCCTTCATATCAGTTGGCATCTAGGAGTTGTAGAGCATTTAAACTGCTTCCTCAAAAATTCTGCTCAATCAAGTTGAATTTTAGCCAACTTCATTCCATTTTCTTCCCTGTTTCGAAACTCCTAGCATCCCAATTCCTTTCTTGTTCTGATAGGCTGTGATGTTCTTCAATCTATGATACATTCATCCACTTCATTTCGTGATTTACAGCCTTGGAAAATCCAATTTCAGCTTCAACTTGAACAAATCTGCACAAAAACTGCTTGTATGAAAATTTCTGCACTTAAACTCAGATTTGTTCCAGCTGCAATTCAGCTCCCATTCTCAACCTTTCAGCCTTCAATTCAGACTTTAACATGATGTTCCAGATCTACATTTCTGTTTGATACAATCTGCTACAGATTTCAGCTGCAATTAGCTGAAAATTCAGCTTGTTTTCAGCTTAAACTGGTTTTGGCACAGAATTTTTCCAGCCTTCTTCGGTTCTGATTTAAATTCAGCATTGCTTCACTGACTTTCCAAACCAGATTCAGGTTGAGGCAGATCAGATTCCTTGCATTCTTTACAACCATTACATCACACAATGATAAACAAACAGCCATATATTTTTTTTCTGCCTTCATATGCTGCCTTCTTTTTTTTTTCTGTTTTGATTTCTTTTCTGCTGCAATTCCATTGTGTGTGCTGTAATTCCCTTCCATTCCATTCCAGATCAGTAAATTGGATTCAAATTTCCTTCCTTCCTCTGATGTTTGGCACAAATTTCTGCAATAAGCTCAGATTTTCTGATTTGGCACAGATTTTTTGTTTAAGTTTCAGATTTTTCCAACTTGGGTTCGGTTATGTTGTGGACATGCTTCAACCTTTATCAGAAACAGCTGCAACCCAGCCTTCCCTGAGCTTCAAATGGACTGCATTCTCTGTTCCTTCTGATCAGCAAGATGGATTTAAACCAAGTCACTGCCGTGAGCTTCAAATGGATTGCATTGAGTTCAGATTTTTTTTCTTTTCATTTGCGTGCCAAACTTTTGTTTTCCTTTGCAGATTTTTTTTTTCTTGTTGCACGCTACTTGAATCTTCAAAATGTAGTAAAGAATCTAAATCTCAAATTGCTCCCACCTCTCTTGCTCATTCTTGACACCAACTCACTCAATTTGGCACATGAAATTTTTTTTTTTTTTCGAGTTGAAATGCATCCAAAACTTTAGTCACTCCCCCACACTTGAATCTTTGTCCGTCTCGGGCAAAATAGCATTAGAAACATATCAAACACAAGTCCAAAGAAAAGTGAAGGTAAGAGAAGGAAATAAGTAAGGACAAATAGGATAAACATGATTATTGCTAAAAATTGATGTGGAAAGGAAAACAAATGGATTAGCCTCTATAGATGTGATCCAATCATTGAAATATGATTTTGAAAGAACCTAAGCAAGTTCTAGAGTACAATAACATAGGTGTGTCACAAATATAAGGCTAATTCTCACTAGGTCAAAATAATTCATCCCAAGTTCTCAATTAAGAATCTAAAACCAAGTAGTACTCAAGCATCCAAGAATTCATCCATTAGCTCAAACCTAAGTTTTGACAACCAAATTTAATTTATTTTCTAAGAGATTCTAAAATGCTATGGAATAACCTAGAGGGATACTTTTATTTCTACTCATGCAAGAGAAAGTGACAAAAGAAATAACATGCATTTATTTACAAGGACTCAGTTCAATGGAAAATTCTAATTCTAGGAAGCATGGAAATGAAAAAAATAAAATAAAAGAAAAATACAAGAAAAATCAGACTCCCCTTTATTCTGGTGGGCGGAGTCTATCCAGAAGTAGCCTCCATCTTGGTAGTGGAGGGACATGGGTAGCTGAGTGAATTCGGGCTCCCCCACACTTGAATTTCACAATATTTTGTTCAGGTGGCCTAAGGCGATTCAGGTTCAAGAGCCATTCAAGGGGTGGAGTGCTTTTAATTAAAGTCAGATCATCTCCTCCTTCTTGATGCCCTTCAGAAGTCCTTCCAGGAGGCTGGAGTCTGTTCAGTTGGAGCACCCACTCCTGAAGTCTTCTGGACCCTGCAAAACAATGTAATACCTCTCTCAAGTGTTCAGGGTCAGAAAGAAATGATATAAGTTCAGTCTCTGCATCAAATGAATCCAAAACTGCATCCTGTCTAATTAAATCAAGGCTTGGTGTCTCAATGAAATTTTCAAAATTATTTCCTACCAAATTTGCATCCATATACTCATCACAAATAAAGAAATCAATTTCTGGCTCATCAATAGAAATTTCACAATTATTTTCAATCAAGGGTATATCAAGTAATGTGTCACAGCCAATCAAATCAATATCAGGTATCTCCAAAAGTCTTTCACATTCATTCTCAGCATATGAAATAGCAAGAGATTCATCAAAATAAATAACATCAATTTCAGGCACTTCTAAAAAATTTTCACTATCCATATCTACAAAAGATGTATTAAGTGATTCATCATAAAAAACAACATCAATTATGGGTGCCTCTAAAATTATTTCACTATTCATATTTACAATGGATGTGTCAAGTAATGCATGATGATCAATAAAATCAATGTTTGGTACCTCTATTGGATTTTCACAAAAAATCTCTACACAAGGTATATCAATAAATACATCAGAATCAATAAAGTCATCCCTAGGTACCTCACTGCATTTTTCTGAAGAAAGAGGAGAAATACTTACCTGAGCGTGCTGGATAATACCTGAAGGTTCTATAATAGTAGATGTATCTGTGGCTTCCTCCTGGTCAAGTACATGCTCCTCTTCAGCCTCAGGCTCTGGTGGACAATCAACTGGTGATCCTTGGGTGCTTGCTTCCACCATGCAAGTCCCTACACTTTCTGGTTCATCATCTAAATCTTGTGGTGGTCCCTGGGGCTTAGTGCAGTCCCCTACACCTGTGGAATCATCCTCTATGCATGCTTCTCCTGTAATATCTGCAACGACAGTGTCAGAAAAATTAGGACCATCAATAATGCTATCATCAAAAAATAAAAGTCTAGAATGGTCCTGTGGAGCTTCAGTTTCTTCTTCTTGAGCTGAAACATTTAAAATTGGATTTTGAATAGGAGTCTCCGGAGGAATGCATGCTCTAGGTGCCCAGACTTTGATGAGTACGTCATCTTCTTCTTCTTCTATCAAATGTGCAAGATTACTTGAAGAAGGACTTGGCCATGCGCTAGGGTCACCTTGAACTGATATAAAACCAACTCCGGGGGATTGTTCTGATTTTTGGGCTTGCCTTTGTTTCTCTTGTTGATGATATAGTAAAACTTGTTGAACTATCTCCTCCACCCTTTTTTGTTGCATAACTTGTTGCAACATTTCCTCGACCTTCTGTTGGAGCACATTTCCTGCACTAGAACTCCCATAGCCTCCTTCGTTAGCATAGCTCCTTGACTGACCTTGAAAGGATGAAGTAGGTTGAAAATTTTGAGCTTGCTGTGATCCTTGAAAACCCTGCTGTTGGGGCTGATTAAAGGACTGATCAGAGGGCTGATATGCTGGAAAATTTTGCTGGGAAATGTAGCCCTGAAAGTTTTGATTTTGAGCTGGAAAATTAGGTGGCGAAGACTGAAAATTCTGCCCTTGAAACCCTTGATTGTATGGCTGTGAAAACTGGTTCAAGGGCTGTGTAGGCTGAAAATTTTGTTGGTTTTGCGCTGGAAAAACTGGGAATGATTGAAAATTTTGCTACCCTTGATTGTATTGCTGGAATTGAGGTTCAAAATGCTGAAATGGTTGCTGAAAATTGGGCTGAAATTGCTGAAAACTGGGCTGAAAATTCTGGAAAATTGGCTGCCCGTTCTGAAAATTCTGTAAATTCTGGAAATTGCTGGAATTTGGCTGAAATTGTTGGAAATCTTGCTGTGGTGGCTCGAATTGTTGAAATGGTGGCTGAAACTGAAAGTTTGGTTGCTGAAAATTAGGATAGGGCTGCTGAAATTGATCATTCGGGTGCTGAAAATTCAAATGGGGCTGCTGGAAATCAAAATATGGCTGCTGGAATTCTTGGAGTGGCTGAAGTGGTTGTTGAGGTGGCTTCTGATAAGTAAATGACTGAGCTTTACGTTCTAGTTGGTAGTCCAACCCCTTTAACACATTTTTTAACTCCTCCAATGCCTCTTCTATCTCTTTTGACCCCATTTTGAATTTGCAGCCCTGTACCTGTCACGAAACAAACAAGAAAAAATGGCAGTACCCATATACAAAAGAATAAGCAACAAAAAATAGAACCCAATGATATATCAAAAAGTATACAAGCAAAAATCAAACAAATCAACTAGTTGCTTCCCCGGCAACGGCGCCAAAAATTTGACGGGCCCAAAATATACTAATTAATTTGTCACGAAATGTATGGGCTCATCAAATTTAAATATCAATGAAATGCTGGAAACCCTTTTACAATCAAAAATATGGAAATGTAATATAGGGGCCACAGGTCGTATTTTTCTCGGGGCTAGTTGAAGGTTTGTTTGATTCGCGCTTTGATTTAGGTGTCGTTTGTGTTTTCGGGTTTCAAATAAAGATTTGGGTTTTGGTTCAATTCGACATGGAAAACATGATGCAAAGGATCAACCACAAGGATAGCTTACTATGTAACTCAACAAGTGGTAACAATGGTTAACTCAATCAATGGAAAACTAAATCAAGGCACTAAAGCAATTTTAGAAACAAACAAATCTGATTTCAATTGTAAAATGCCACTGCAAATTAGATGGAGCTTCAAAATCAAACTCGAGATAAACCAAATACAAGCAAACTAAAAACAGTTTACTACAATTCATTCCCGAGATTTACTTAATACCAAGGTGGATACAACTTACAAACAGCAAAACTGATGTTCCAAGAGCTGATAGTAAATGCAGAGAATTTCTTTCAGATTAACCTCTCATAACTAAACAAATGCAAGGCAATTCATAAACAAACTGATACAAAATAAGTGCCAATTGCTTAACTTGATACCAAGATCAGAAATGCAAGCTTAAAACTGTTGAAAAGTAGATTCACAGTTTCGGAAATGTTATGACTGCAAAAGAAACTGATTTCAAGCTCAAGAATGCACTAAAGATAGATTTAGTTTTGATGCCAATCAGTGCTGAAATTCCCCATTGACAGACATGCAAACTTGATTCCTAAACTAAGAAATCTGCTGTGCCAAGACTGATACTGATGATTTCGAACTGTCTCTGCAACTCAGCTAGGAAGGAAGGGGCTGTGAGTGAAATGCTATGTTAAGGAAGAGGAGGAGATGCAGTAGAATCGATGTGCTGGTCAGTTCAGAACATTTGTAAACTGAATCTAAATGCAGTGTGCAGGGATTCAGAAATGAAATGCAAAGTTTCACCAAACCAACTGCAGGAATAGAGACTGTAATTCAGAAACTAATTGATATTTAACAACTAATTCCAAGCACATTCGCATATCAAAGGGTATGATTAACTTCAGGACTCAACTCAAGGCAAACAGATTGCAACAAGCTGAAAACTTCAGAGAAAAGCTACATGCAGAGAATGAAATTGATACAAAGTTTCAGACTTGGTACGCTGCAGAAATTCAGAAACGCAGATTCAATTTCAGAACAAACAGAGTGATCTAAATTCGATTGTTAACTAAACCATAATCCTAGCTAATGAATATGCCGAATTGAAACTATCAAACAAAGAACCAACTGGACAGTTTAACCACTAAGTGAAGTGCAGAAAAAAAATGATACGCAGCTGATAAAGGTGATACGCAAGAAAATGAACAGCAATTAAACTAAATTAACTTCAATTGTTCACTGAATAAGATCCCTAGCTACATTTACTTGCTGAGCTAAAGCTAATTAAGCAGAAAACAAATTCGGAAATGGAAACTAAGTAGCTGATATGAAAATTCAGAACAAAATAGATTCGGCAGAATGAAATTCAAACTACAAACACAATGAAATAAGCTAATTAACTACTCCTCAATCTTCCCTAAGCTCGAATCTTCTTGGTTGTCAATCAAGAGCCGGCCTCGAACCCCTAAGCACAGCAAATCAGAGGAAATCAGCTTCAAGCGATCACTCTGCCCAAACTGCATCAGCTGGAATAAATTCGATCCAAACTCTTCAAGCTCAGCTTCATGAGTTGCGATGGTGATTTGGAGAAGACCTGAGCTCACTTGAGAACCCCTACAAGTGGCTCAGGTGGTCGGAAATGGGTGGTAGCTGAGAGTTCAGTGCTCGGACCACAGAGAATGCGAAACCCTCAACAAGCTCTGTCCGGATGAAATTTGAGCTGAAATCTCGATCAAAACAGTCTTCCAAGGATTCAGATGATGAACAAATGGAGAAATTGAGGGGTCGCGCCCCTTAGATGAAGAAATTGCTGAAGAAAAACTAAGAAAATGAAGAAGAAGGTGTTGCGGCGAGGAAACGCGACCAGGAGAAGAACAGTGCAGTGTTTGATTAAATACTTAAGCACGGACGGTCTAGATTGATTTGATGAAATCCAACGGCTGATCTTGCTCTGATTGGAGCCAAACTTTAATGATGATGATCTGAGGTCAGGATCTGCCTTGTGGTAGCTCGGATCCTCCAGATATGCAACGGATGGTCCAGATCAACTCTATCTGTGAATGGACGCTCTAGAGCCCTCCTTGCTTGATCCAACGGTTGATTTAGCTCTGATTGGGATGAAACCTTCAGATCTTGATCATAGAGCTTGATCAACCCTAACCCTAGCTCGGATTGCTTCAGATCGTCCCGGATGGCTCAGATCTAGCCGCTCTTGAATCGGACGGCCCGGATTAATCGTAGGCTTGATAATTCGATCCGGTTCACATCCGACTCAGGTTTGACCCAGTATGCCCTAGGTCTAGGATCCTTTCATGCCTACAAAAATATATCAGAAAATTAGTGGCCAATTAATCCAAAAAATGTGTAAATTTGCAATTAAGTCCAAAATAAGATAAAGTTCCAAAATCTAGGGTAAAATCATAATTAAGTAATAAAAACATGGGTCAAACATGGATTTTAACATCTAAAATAATCACAAAAATGGTACTTATCAATGACCAAGGAGCAATTGATCAAAGTTGATCCTTTCACCAGTGCTAAGGGCCTATGGAACAAGCTCATTGAGCTTCATGAAGGCACCCGTGATTCACGAATAGCAAAGAGGGACCTCTTCCTCAACCAACTCCAAAACCTCTCCATGAAGGAAAGTGAAACGGTAAGTGAACTTCATGGTAGATTCAAGGAGATTCTCAATGGTTGCATTCCATTGATGAGAAGGTCGAGAATCGCGACCTTATAAGGTACGTCCTCAAATTCTTTCCTAGGAATGCCTTGTGGACATCCATGGTGGATGCCTACAAGGTATCCAAGGACTTGTCTATTGTTAAGTTAGATGACTTCTTTTGTGAAATGGAATTACACGAGATCGCTAACAAAGGCCCCAAGGAGAAGGGGGTTGCTCTTGTGGCAGGGGACAAGGCAAAGAAGAAGAAAGAAAAGAACAAGGAGAAGGAGGTTTCATCTTCTTCATCTGAATTCGAGGAGGATGGAAGCGAGTCCTCATCATCCGAGATGGCTAACTTTGTGAGAAGGATGATGAGGAAGAGCCGCTACTACAAAGGGAAAGGTAACACTAGTGAGGTTAAAGTTGATAAATCTAATGTCACGTGTTATGAGTGTAGCAAAAAGGGGCATTATAAGAATGAATGTCCAAAACTAAAGAAGAAGGAGGAGAAATCAAAAAGGAAGAAGAAGGCATTGAAGGCCACATGGGATGAGTCTTCATCCAGTTCATCCGAGGAGGAAAAGGAGGAGAAGAGCACTCGCCATGTGGCTCTCATGGCCATAGAAGACGTGGAGAGTAGTGACGAAGCAAGTGAGCCATCAATCGCGGCTTCATCATCTTCGGATGATGAAGAGGTAATCTCTCCTAAATTAGATAAGTGTTATAGAACAATAGCATGCTTAACTAGTTTACTTAAGAAGTATAAGTGAAAGGTGAAGTCCTTAAAAGTAGAAGTAGAATAGTTAAAATCCTCTAAGGATGAGGATATTGATGATTTACAAGTTGAAGTCTTTGAGGATGAAAACAAAGCCTTGAAGAGTGAAGTTGAGAAACTCAAGAGTCTTCTTGAGAAATTCTCAACTAGCTCCAAGACTTTGGACATGATCCTTAATGCTCAAAGAGCGGTTTACAACAAGGCCGGTATAGGTTACGACCTAAAGAACCTAGTTTTGTCTCATTAATGTCTAGAACTCATGTTAGATCATCAAAGGTTTCTAGGGTTCAAAAGAAAGTGATCAAGGCATGAGTGCCTAAATCTTGCATTGTAGATGCACTAGGTTCTAAGGTTTGGGTACCTAAATCTTCCATTTTTCGTGTTGTGTAGGCATTGATTGAGGGGGAGCATCTATCAACTTGGTTTGTTGATAGTGGGTGCTCCAAACACATGACCGGTGATACATCATTGTTCACTACCCTACAAAGCAAAAGTAGAGGTAATGTATCATTTGGTAACAATGGTAGTCTAAAGGTTGTAGGGATAGGAGACATTCAAATATCCGAATGTCTTAGAATCAAAAATGTCCTTCTAGTCAAGGGGATGACTTTCAATCTCCTAAGTGTCAGTCAATTGTGTGATGCGGGATACACAATTGAGTTTCACCTAAGTCAATGTCTAGTTAGACATAATGACACACTTGACACGGTACTAGTAGGCACAAGAATAAACAATATTTATCAAGTGTCTTTTAAAAGTGCTATTAATACTTCTATTAAGTGTTTCATGTCAAAAGAAGATGAGTCTTGGATTTGGCACCGGAGATTGGCACATGTGAACATGAAGAATATCCGAAAATTTGCCAACAAAGGACTTGTACAAGGCTTACCTGTAACGCCCGCTTTTTTTTCCATAAAGCGGCGTTACGTTAACATGAGTAGGGAAGGTAGACATCATAAGGCAGCGGAATAACTTTAATCTTACACATACATGCACCTACTACCATTCCTAACATAATGACATGGGAACTTGGCATATTGACTTCATACTTAGCATCATATCATGTCATACTTAACATCATGTCATAGAGTCACATAAGTCATCATTCAAGCACATAAGTAGCAAAGGTAAAGTTCTAGCATAAGACGAGTAAACATATTGTTTTCTTGGCCAAGTCACAACCACACACATGCATTCTTGCCCTCCTGCTGCTTCCTTAATGTCCCCTTGCATGATCTGCGGTGTAAGGAAATAAGACTATAAGCACATAGGCTTAGTAAGACTCTTTCCTACTCACTAAAACCATTCATCACTTAATCATGAGCACATGAAACATTAACATAACTTGGTGCTCTACATAGAACATAAGTATCTAAAATCATTTAGCATGACCTAGTTCTTACATAGTACATGGACATAAGATTTCACTTGACATGGCATGAACATAAACATAAGTAAACATTCTCAGCATGGCATGATATATGGCATAAACGTAAACATAAGTAAACATTCTTAACATGGCATGATACATGGCATAAACGTAAACATAAGCAAACATTCTTAACATGGCATGATACATGACATAAACATAAACATAAGCAAACATTCTTAACATGGCATGATACATGGCATAAACGTAGGCATGCTTCCTATCATATCATATGGGCATCCTTTTAATATAACCATAAGCATAAATCGTTTACTATCATGCATATTTCATGACATGAAACATAAGCATAAGACATTACTATCATGGCATAATACACAGCATGAATGAATGCATGAGTCAAATGCAGATACATAGGATGCTTAACTTTTAAAATCATACTTTTAAATACTTAAACATAATCATCACATCATTGGGGTCCCCGGCTTGTACCACATACATATATCATGTGCGCGCATCCCTAAGTAAATACGAGGTAGCTAGTCTCGACCTACTAGGGTAAGGACAGCATAGTCGGTAGTCCCAGAACCGAGGCGTTCTTAAAGTGCCCATCCCTGTTGCACAGCTTCGGTAGTGCCAGAACCGTGGACAGCATAGTCGGTAGTCCAGAACCGGGGCGTTCTTAAGGTGCTCATCCCTTGGACCCATACTTCGGTCCGGTACAAGCCCATTCATAACGTAAAATACTTTACATGCTTCATCATTCATAAGACATTCATGGCATATTTAAACATAGCATAATCTTGTTACATGAAGCATGACTTAAAACATGTTTGTCCTTTCATTGTTCATACTTAATGCATAGCATCATGATGCCTGGAAGGCATGAGCATTATCTTCATTCATAAACATGGCATGCATCTTCTTTCATAAAACATGGCATGCATCATCATTCATAAAACATGGCATGCATCTTCATTCATAAAACATGGCATGCATCATTATTCATAAACATGACATGCATCTTCATTCATAAAACATGGCATGCTTACCTAAAACATCATTCTTATTCCTAGTGCTTGCATGATCATGGCATATAAGATAAGCATTGCATTATATTCATTGAACATGACATGTTTACATAGACCCTTATCCTAATCCATAGGGCATGCATGATCATGATACATAAGGTAAGCATTGCATTTCATACATAAGTATGGTATCTATCTCAAGCTTGCATAGTTAGGACTTCCATAAACGTGCTACCTATTATCCAAGTGCATGGCATAGAACATAAGACATTCATAAATAAACCCTATTAAGCATGACATCCAAACATACACACATGAACCATGGTGCTTAAGGTTAGGGTTATAGATAACTTAATTTCTACCACATGCTTGAACCTTTATATATACTTCATAATAAAGCATAAACCATCATTCTTCAAACCCTAACTCCACCCAAACCCTAGTGACCATGCTTGGCCGAAACCTACAAGGGAGGGATTCCATCATTCCATGACATGTAAGGTAGCATAAGGAAAAAGAAACAACCATACAGTACATCTAAGGCCATAAGGAGCCATTAGGGCTCATGATTAGGGTTTACCCTAACTTTTAGCCCTATTTTTCTAGGGTTGGCCGAAACATGTAAGTGCCATGGGTGCATGAATAAATTCATAAAATTTCCAATTAATCATCTAACACCTTCCATACCATACCATAGGAGTCATTAGGGCCCTTACTTGAGGTAAGCCCTAACTCCTTGCCCTAGAACCTTCTTGGCTGAAACCCTTAGGGTCATAAGACCTTATGAAAATTCACATAAACCCCTTCAACCTCCCCTTGTATCATAAGGGTACACAAGATACATGATTGAAGGGTTAAATCCAACCCTAGTCATGGAGTCCTTATAATGGTCCCAAACCCTAAAGGGTCTTAGGGTACTCCAAAAATTCCCAAAAATTATACTTATTCTCTAAACATCATGAGAACACATTAGAAAGCATGATTATGATTTTTAACATCATCATGGACCCAAAAACCCATGGTGGTCGAATACTATAGGGGTCCAAAACATGGTTTTCTCAACATCAAACCCAAAACCAACTTCATATTATGCTAAAAATCAAAAAGGAACTATTATACCACAGGTGAGGGAGTCTTACATTGGTTGATCTTGATTATAGACCTTAGATTTGGGAGAAGGATGAAGATCTTGTTGCTTCTTGACCACCCCTAGCCTTTGTACCCTTGTAAAAGCCTTGGATCTTGGAGATGGAGCCTTAGGTGAGCCTTTTCCAAGGGAGAATCCCCTCTTGGGGTTTCGGCTAGAATGAGGGAGGAGGAAGAAGAAAGGTGGACTTGATGGAAGAAAGAAAGTAACTCCCATGCCCCCTCTTTATAACACATTAAGGAGGGTAAGTGAAGAGTCATGGTGTCTCTTCATTTTCCCTAAGCCTTAACCATAATCCACTTCATTTCCTCATAGCACTCCCTTGCTAGGTGAATTGGTTAGAGCATGCATGGTTGTACAAGAGGTCCAAGCTTCAATCCTTGGTGCATGCACTAACTTTTTATTTTATTTTTATTTTATTTTTTATTATTTCGAAAATCCCTTAAAAATTCCCCCATAATTATGTTAATATTTCTCATTAAAACCCCTTTATATTTCTATAAATTTTTACCTAAAATTCATCAATAATCATGGTACTAGAAAGCCCATATAAGGCCCATTAGTGCCTATTTCCCAATTTAAATGAGAAAACATGGATTTCTAGGTTAAAATTCGTGTTAATATTTCTAGGTCCCTCGGAAAATTATCTAGACATGCTCAATATTTTAAAGAAATATTAAGAAAATTTTCTGGGTCGTTACATTACCAATCATCAAATACGAAAAGGAAAAGCTATGTGATGCATGTCAAATGGGTAAGCAAACGAAATCTTCTCACAAAGGTAAAAGCGCTGTAAGTACCTCTACCACCTTAGATTTATTACATATGGATTTGTTTGATTGTAGTACAATTGTTTCATTGAATGGTAGTAGGTATTGTTTTGTAATCATTGATGACTATACTACTTGGACTTATTTTCTAAAACATAAGGATCAAACCCTAGTATTTTTATTTCTTTTTGTAGAAGAATTGAGAATGAAAAATCTACAATAATTAAAACAATTAGGGTGATCATGGAGGAGAATTTCAAAATCATAGGTTTTTAGAATTTTGTCAAGAAAAAGGATATAAACATGAGTTCTCTACTCCTAGAACACCATAGCAAAATGGTGTTGTAGAGAGGAAGAACCGAGTCTTACAAGAGGCTGCACGAAACATGCTTAATGAGTACTCTTTACCGAGCTACTTGTGGGTTGAAGCTGTAAACACAGCTTGCTATGTGCAAAACCGAATCCTCATTCATATATTTCTAGGGAAAACTCCACACGAACTTTGGTTTGGAAGACCACCTACAGTTAAACATCTCCAGGTGTTTGGGTGTAAGGTGTTCATTCTAAACACCAAGGATCATCTTGAAAAGTTCACAGCGAAATCTGATGAAGGAATACTGGTCGGGTATTCCCTTGTCAGCAAAGCTTATCGAGTCTACAATAAGAAATCTATATTAGTTGAAGAATCTTCTGATGTTGTATTTGAGGAGATCCCAAAAGCAATTGATCAATCAGAAGATATTGAGGGAGTTCAATTGGAACTTAGGAAGATAGGATTGAATGAAGGTCCAAGTGTTGGAAATGTTGCGGATGAATTTGATGATGGTGAGCCTAGACAACATGGAGCTCAGCCGAACCCTGATTCTGAGCCTGTGTCTAGTGAAACCATCTAGGAAGCACCTCCAACACCAAGGTAAACTAGGTTAGCCTCTAGTCATCCCCAAGATCAAATTGTTGGAGATATCCATCATGGGGTTAGAACTAGATCATTCTTTAGAAATGAGGCTAATGAGGTTGCCTTGATTTCTGAAATTGAACCTAGGATAGTTGACGAAGCATTGCATGATCCCGATTGGATTATTGCTATGCAAGATGAGTTAGGTCAATTTGAGAGAAGCCAAGTTTGGGATTTAGTTCCTAGACCTAAGAAGACCACAATTATTGGAACTAAATGAGTCTTCAAAAATAAATTAAACCATAAGGGAGAAATCGTAAGAAACAAGACACGCTTAGTAGCCAAGGGCTATAGTCAAGTTGAAGGCCTTGATTACGATGAGACCTATGCTCCCGTGGCACGATTAGAGTCCATTCGGTTGATGCTTGTATTTGCAGCACATAGAGATTTCAAACTCTATCAAATGGATGTTAAATCGGCCTTCCTAAATAGTTTCATTCGAGAAGAGGTCTATGTTGAACAACCACCGGGGTTTGAAAATTTCAAATTTCCAAACCATGTGTTTAAGCTCAAGAAGGCTCTTTATGGCCTAAAATAAGCACCTCGGGTTTGGTATGAGCGGTTGTTGACATTTTTAATTGAGAAAGGCTTCGTGAGAGGACAAATAGACCCTACACTATTTCTACGAAGAGATGGTGATAATATATTTGTAGCCCAAGTATATGTCGATGACATAATTTATGGCTCCAACAACAAGGGTTATTTGAATGAGTTTATTGGACACATGGAGAGTGAATTTGAGATGAGTCTAGTGGGAGAATTGACTTTCTTCCTTGGACTTGAAATCAAACAAACTCGAGACGGAATCCATGCACATCAATCTAAATACACTCAAGAGATGCTCAAAAAATTCAACATGATTGACTCTAAAGAGGTAACCACTCCCATGGCGACAAACACGAGGTTAGATAATGATGAGAGTGGGAAGCCCGTTGACTTAACCCAATATCGAAGTATGATAGGTAGTTTGCTATACCTCACAGCTAGTCACCCGGATATTCTTTTTGCTGTGGGTATGTGCGCTAGATACCAAGTCTGTGCCCAGGAATCTCATTTAATTGTTGTAAAGAGAATTTTGAGATACCTGAAGGACACAATTGGAGTCGGTTTTTGGTACCCCGTACAGGGTCGTTTGACTTAATTGGCTATACCGATTCCGACTATGCTGGGTGCAAGTTGGATCAGAAAAGCACAAGTAGGGGTTGCCAATTTTTAGGGTTATCCTTAGTGAGTTGGTCAAGTCGGAAGCAACATTGTGTTGCTCTCTCCATGATCGAGGCGGAGTATATCGCCATGGGAGAGAGTGTGTCACAATGGTTGTGGATGATACACACATTAGAAGACTATGGATTGTCTTACAAGGGTGTGCAAGTGTTGTGTGACAACATAAGCATAATAATCCTTACAAAGAATTCAGTCCATCATTCAAGGACCAAACATATTGAAGTGCGTCAAAACATCATTAGGGATCATGTTGCTAGAGGAGATATTGTACTCTCACATGTGGAGTCAAAATCGAATCTAACAGACATTTTCACTAAACCACTCCCTGAAAATGAATTTAGTTTCCTAAGGAGGGAGTTGGGAATGTGTCGTGCTCAATAGGATTGTAAAAACCCTTCATGATCATTTTCAATTGTTGGGCAACTTGGGGACATCTCACAAAAACTATAAGGGTTAACAAAATGTTTTTGATTGCTTGAAATAGGGTGAGATGTTAGGATCAACCTAATTACTCAAAATGTTCATGCATCCCTTGAGCAATTAGGTTGAAGAGACAAAAATCATTAATTTGACCAAGTATGGGGAAATCCAATGCATAATACATGTGTATTTGGTTCCAAGAACATACTTGGACATTCCAATCATGGTAACTTGATTGGAGATTTATTTTTGATACAAACCTGATTTCAATTGGTTGGAGATACAAACCTGTTTCGAATTTTTTTTAATTCATAAGGACACAACCTTATCTTGATTGGAAATATGGGAAAATACAATATCGGATAAGGGAACCCTTGTAGGGTAAGAGGAATCAATTCTGGTTGTATTAGAGGTTGAGAGGGATGTTTGAAACGAGAGTTTCTGAAATGCATCGGAGTTTCAGAAACCCATCTGAAATCTGATCGGTTTGTGGACCGATCAGATATCCCCTCAGAATACTTCTATATCGATCAAACCTCTTAATAAACCGAACCTGATCGGTCCACCGACCGATCAGGCTGTTCCTGATCGGTCAAGCAGACTGATCAGAGTTGTTCTTGATCGGTCAGTAGACCAACCAGGAAGTTTCTGTAAGAAAATCATAGAAGCCCTATGTATAGGACCTAATTGGTCCATCGACCGATCAGGCTGCTCCTGATCAGTCAGGTAGACTGATCAGAGATGATTCTCGGACCTGATCGGTCCACCGACCGATCAGGTTGTTCTTGTCCGGTCAGGCAGACCGGTCAGGGCTCCTCCTGATCGGGTTGCCGACCGATCAGCTAGTTTCTGATCGATCAGGGAACACCCTGATCGGTCCAGAAACCCATCAGACCGTTCGACCGTCCGATCCCCTCATTAAAATCGGTTGGTGATCGGTCCACCAACCTATTAAATCTCTCTTCCCCTTATTTCTTCAACCCTAGGCACCGAATCCCCTTCATATTTCTCTTCTTCTTGCGCGATCTGCTTCTGCTTTCTCTGTGAATTCTCTGCAACTGGTTCTTGCGCAAGTTCTTGTGAAGCAATTTGTTCTCTGCAACTGGTTCTTGTGCAAGTTCTTGTGAAGCAATTTGGGTGTTTCTCTCAAACAACTCAACCAACTTCATGGCACCCAAGTAAGTTTAAGTATCATTCATGTGGTTTTCCTTCTCTGCTTGTTTCATAATTTGTGATTTTGGGAACTAATTAGTATGTTTCATTTTCTTATATCATGCCCTTAAACTTACCCATGTGGGTTATGACATGACCTACTATGACCTTCCAAACTATTTTTGTGCCATGAACTTCACTTGACCAAATCAAACTTTGTGACGTGACCCTATTTCCAACTTTAAGGAAATCTTCGAAGGGGAAGGCCCCTGCTGAGGGTACCTCGAAGTCCAAAGCTCCTTCATCCTCATCCAGACCCCAACCCTCCTCTAATCCTAGATTTTCGAGTAGATATTTCGAAGAAGCCTTTCAAACTTCCACTTTTAAACTTCTTCCTTGTCGATCATTGGACTGTTCCTTTATCGATGACTTCTGTCCCTCCATAAAACAGATCATTGAGTTTTACCATCTTGAAACCCTTGTTTGTATGGAACGAACCATAAACATTGATCTGGTCTTTGAATTTTATAGTAATCTACAACCGATTGATGGATTTATGGCGTGTAAGACTAGGGTAGCCAAGATGAACCTGGACTTCAATTATCAACTGTTTTTTGAGTATCTTGGCTGTCATAGATCGACACATCTCTTTGCGGTCTACCCTTTTCTTCTGAATCCTTTACCACTTTCATTCAAAGGTGAAACTTCGGACTCTATTTATGAGTACTTTTTCGGACAGCCTAGACCTGGTGGGGTTGATGAGCTTGATGATAGTGAGTTTCCCACCTTTGCTGCCCTACGTCTCTCGCCCTCTGACTATATTTTGTTCAAGATCATCACAAACTGCATCCTACCCATCACCTCAATCTCATTTCATAAAAGATGTTCATATAAGAAAAGTCATGTCTTTCAGTATACACATCTAACATAACTGTCATGCCATGCATATGCAATTTTCTTAAAATATATGTCATGTCATTCACGTTTAATTTTATGCACGACCTAGAATGGTTATAGAAAAAAATGAATAGTTGAAACTTGAACAACCTAGTATTAGGTGGAGGTGAGATGATAGTACGTTAGGGAAGTCGTCTGGTGGAACTAGCCGAAGCTACCGATCCAAAACCTAAGCTAGTTAGACTAAAATTTTTTAAGAAGTAATTTGAAAATGAATTTTCGATAAAAGCACACCTCTCCCCCTTTGTCATACATCAAAAAAATTCTAACTTAAGCACACCTCTCCCCCTTTGTCATACATCAAAAAAAAATTCAAGAAGTAATATGAAAAAAAACATTTTGATTTTTTGATCCTTTGGAGAGTAAAAAAATTCTAACTTAAGCACACCTCTCCCCCTTTGTCATACATCAAAAATCACCAAAAAAAACTTGCACCAGCAATGAATGTATTTGGTTCTTTTTGAAAATCTAAATTTTTGAAGCATAGCAACAAGCTAGAAATATTTTAAACTTTTAGTATAATATGATAAATTTTAAACAAACACACTTATAAAAGATTATGCAATTAAGACATGTTATGCATTTTGCACAAAAAAAATTGTATTTTGGAAAATATTGTACACTTTATAAAAATATTAGTATTTTGAAAGAAATGTCCGGCACTTTTTGAAAAATGCAATACCTTTGGAAAATGTATAACCTTTTTAAACAAACTATAATCTTTTAAAAAAAATGCAAGTACTTTTGAGAAATATTATAATCTTTGAAAAATGTACGAACTTGAAAAAACATTAGGCGTTTTCGAAAAGTATAAGTATAATTTTTTTGAAAAATATTAGCAATTTTGAAAATATAATACTTTACTTGACTTGGTTTCTTTTCCAGTCTGACACAATCCTAGGAAACCTTGTTAACTACAAGGACATTTTCCTAAGTGTCCTGAAAATTCTCCAACCCAAGTAAATATTATTTCAAAAACAATTTTATAAGACACAAGAATTTTGAAAAATAGAATAATAGTATTTTGAAAACTTGCTTATACTTTCAACAGGATTTTGAAAATATAGTGCACGAAAATATATTATTTTGAAATGTTTAATAACTCTTTTAATTTGACCTCCCCCTAAACTTGACCCAGTCCTAGGAAGCTTGTTGACCTCAATTACTCTTCCTCTGAGTCCTTAGGATTTGGTTCAGATAAAAAAGAATAATTTAATAATTTCAAAAATAATAGTCAAACAAAACTTGTTAGAAATAATATCTTTTGATTTAGACTCCCCCTAAATTTGACACATCCTAGGAGTCTTTGTAAATCATGAAGTAGACCTTCCTCTGTGTCTTTTAGGGTTTATTAAAATCAAATGAACAATAATTTTCTGGAAGATAAATTCCAAAACCACCATTTGGAAAGAAGATAATTTTTAAAGTATAAGCTTTTTCGAAAACATAAGTGATAGTAATTAAAGCACAGTTTTTGAAAAATATTTTTAAAGATTAAAAACAATAAAACACTCCCCCTTGTATCCAACACCATTTGACTCTATATAAGTACCTTAAGAGACTTTAGTGTTAATCTAAGAGGCTTGTGTCTAATTGTGTAGGTCAAACAATTTTTTAAAAAGATATAATTTTTGAAGACATATAATATATTGGCAATCAGATAAGTATGAAATCCATAAAAACATTATTATGTTAAAGTACTATTTTGAAAATATATTTTTAGAAAAATATTCTAAGAATTTTGAGAACAGTTTTGAAAAATATTCTTCAATTTATTAGTCCTTAACATCTCACCCATTTTAGATGTCTTAATACAGCAAGCATGGTTGCCTTATGGGTGCATTGTGAGATGCTTGAATCATTTTTCCTTAATTCATTGTTAAATCTAAGATTTAATTGAAACTTGTATTAGATTCAAATTTATTGTAACACCCAATAATTTTCTGGTATTATTAGGGATTTTTCGGAATTTTTCTAGCATTTTTCGGAATTAAAATAAAAAGAAAAAAATATATAAAGGGTTAAGTGGGGTTTGATCCCGCGACCATAAGGCAAGCAAAGCCTTAAGGGCGTCCGGGCAACTAGCTGGGCAAGGGTATCAAGCACAGAAAAGGATGAAGCAAAATAATATTATAGTTGATTTAGCCCATTTCATGAAGAGGTATTTAAACTTCCACTTAAGTCACGTTAAGACGCGATTAGGGCTTGGAGGAGGCTGCACGAACAGGGGTGGGAGGCTGCGAAAATAGGGAGAAAAGAGAGGAGTTTCCTTACTTCCTCTTCCTCCTCTTGAGTGGAGAACCTAGGGCTTCTTCCCTAGGGCCAAGAAGTGGAGTTTTCTTGCAAAGGAAGAGGAAAAGAACCCTACGCTAGGAATTTCGAGATACTTAGTGAGTTTTCTTCAAGAAAAGGGTAAGTAGATCACTCACCTGCAATAGGAGTAGTTTTCGTATGTAAGTTCTTGTTGTAGAACCATGTTTTATGATGCATGCTTTAAGATTAAGGTTATCGTGTGTTTTAAGCTCTTAAAGATGCATGTTTTCTCATGATACAAATTTAATTGGTTTAGATTTGGTGTATGTAAGCTAAGCATGATAAGATTTAATTTTTGAAAAGTCCCAAAAATGAGGTTGGGATTAAGGGCACGCAAGGTGCTCGATGAAAGTCCCAAGTAAGAAAGGTAAAGGGTTTTAAGTGCAAAATTTATGCAAAAGTAAGATAGTTGATAAGTATAAGTACTGTAAGTAAGAAAGTATTTTATTTTCAGAAAGTGACATGTACCGGGCAAATGGAAGGCCCACCGAAAGTTCGAAAGAAGCTCTAATAAGGTGTGGTGGCTAGCTACCCCACAACCTATTAGAGAAGCGCGCAATTGGTACATTGATACCATGGTACAATGTCAAGGCCTAAAGAAAGTTGAATATTATTTTCAAGTATATAAGTATTTACAAGTGTTTTAGCTTTGAGTACATGTCTTTATTTCAATAAGTTCACATTGATACTTTGCAAGCATGATAAGGAGTAAGAGTAAGGAGGTTAGTGTTTTAATGTATGAGCATGTTAAGTTTGCAAATGTTTTATGCAAGTAATGTTTTTAACATGATTGAGCATGATAAGAATATGAAAGTTTTCCCATGTGCATGTATTTTGGAAGTAAGCATTCTTTGAACTGAACATGTTTATTGTTGATAGCATGGATTTGTGAGTTTAGGATTTACTTACTAAGCATTTTGCTTATTAGTTGCATTTCCTCCTATTGCAGATAAAGGTAAAGAAAAAGCATAAGTTATGGAGGTGACCAGGACTTGCATTGATGTCAGTGGCGGTGGAACCGTGGGAGAGATTCTTGGTATAAGCTTAAGAGGCAATTTATGAAATTTAGAAACCTGGAGTTTGATATCTTGATTGGTAAAATGTGAACATGGTGTGTAAACTACGCATAGAGGTTAAGTTTGGTACAAACTCTAGAGTGTTTTGCTTACGTTTTGATAGTTTTGTTAAATTTCGCAATGACTCTAATTTCAAGTTATTGGATTCGTTTTGAGTTGCTAGGATGTTTATAAAACTAGTATAGAGTATAGAAATGAAGTTATCTCTTTATATACATTGAAGGTATGTGAATTGTGGACTTTTGAAACTAGTTTTCAGATCTGAAATGCAGGTTTTTCAGGCGTGCCAGTCGACTGGTTCAGAACCAGTCGACTGCGATATCGAACAGAACCTTCTGTTCGATGCACCAGTCGACTGGCTATCTATCAGTCGACTGGTACCATTGAAAAAAAAGTGTTGTAGGGCAGATGGTTAGTGCTTTAGTTTTACAACTAAGAGGTCTAGGGGTCAAATCCTTGCAAAGCAAATAAAATGAAAGTTTTTTTTTAAAAGAAAAAAAAATCAGAGCAAGTTAAGGGAAGTCAAGTAGTTGTAACCTAAGGCTAAGAATAAGGTAAAGTTAAGGTTAAGTAAAAGTGACGTCCGCTTTAAGAGAGAGAAGTTAAGGTGGGTCGTCACATTTATCAAATAGTAAAGTGAATTTGATTTTCGATAATCGGCTTCCAGGTCTTGGCGAGGCATAAGGCCTTCTTTGGTCGTAGCCTTATTGGATCATCAACCCATTCCTTGACAAAGCCTTTTATCGAAAAATTCATTTTCAAATTACTTCTTGAAAAATTTTGGTCTAACTAGCTTAGGTTTTGGATCGGTAGCTTCGGCTAGTTTCACCAGACTAAACAGACCAAGTAGAATATACTTGACCTTATTAGAAGGGCTTCTCTAACGTACTATCATCTCACCTCCACCTAATACTAGGTTGTCCAAGTTTCAACTATTCTTTTTCCTATAACCATTCTAAATCATGCATAAAATTAAACATGAATGACACGATATCAATTTTAAAGAAATAGCATATGCATGTACATGGCATTGATGCATGATTCAAACAAGTCAACGACATTTTAATTAAGTTTTTAAAAATGTATCAAATTCCCGATTTGATACATGTCGTGTGAACCCACGACTATGTCAACCCACTTTGACATATTTAATTTTATTAAATTAATTGTTGCGGTTTGGGTAAGATTTCATTAAGTTCGAGTTTAAGTTATTTAATAATTAATTGGAATTGAATTAATTAAGGATTAATTGAAGTTGAATTAATTAAATTAATTAAGAATTAAAAATAATTAAGGACTGATTAATTAAAGTTAAAAATTAATTAATTAAGAATTAATTGAATTAATTAAGAATTAATTTGAATTTTAATTAATTAAGTTTTAATTGAATTAATTAAGTATTAATTTGAGTTTGAATTAATTAAGGATTAATTGAATTATTTTGGAATTAATTTGAGTTTGAATTAATTAACGATTAATTTAACTTGAATTAATTAAAGTTAAATTAAATAAGAATTAAGATTAAGTTAATTAAGGATTGTTTAGGATTGAAATAAATAAGGTAAAAATTGTTAAGATTTAATTCGATTTAAATTTTAACATTTCTGGGTTAGTTAATAATTGTGGGTTTACCTTCATCATTTTCATTATTTCAAAAAATTCTGATTCCTTTACTATTTCTTTTTTATTTATCTTTTCAAGTTTTTCTAATAATTCTAATTTATTTGAATCTTTGTGAACTTTATTAACTATAGCCTTGAACTCAGATAATTCCATCTCCTCCTCATCCTCAAAATCACATCCTTCAATATCCTCAAAGTAGGTGGAGTAACTTGGGTCACATGTTAATGTTTTGTAATAATTTTTGACATTATCTATAATTAAATTATCATCTAAGAGAATTTCATCTCTATTATCCTTAGAATTATCAGAAATCTCATCTTTATCCTCAAGAATATTTTCAACAAAATCTTTGTTATCCTCATAAATAATTTCAATAATTTCATAATTATCTTCAGAATTATTTTCCTTAAGAATTTCAAAATTAATCTCAGGATTATCCTTGAGAATTTCAATTTTAATTTCAGGATTATCCTTAAAATTATTAGATTTGATTTCAGAATTATCTGATTTAATTTCTAAATTATCTTCAAGTATTTCTGAAATAATTTCTTGATGATCACCAAGGTTTTCAGAATTAATATTATCAGCATTATCATTATCAGAATTTTTAGAATTAAAATTAAGATTAATTTCAGAATTAATTTCAGAATTGATTTTAGAAATTAATGAATTAACCTTAAGGATTAAACCATTGATTTTTGATATTTTAACATTATCGGTATTTTGTAGCTGGTCATGCAGAACATTAACTTGACTATTTACACAACTTAACTTTTCAGAAAAATTATCTAACTTATTTACATAAGAAAGTGCAGGAATTTTAAAATTTTTCGGGACATAAATTTTGCGTACCTTTGCCGGATACTTATTCTTGTAGTGTCCGTATTTTTGGCACTTGAAACATTTGATGTGATCCTTGTTCCTTCGGACTTCTGGCGTTGGTGCCTGCTTTGCCGCCGGTGAGGAACGGTTCTTACGAGTAGGACACTTATTTTTGTAGTGTTCTCTCTCCCTGCAGGTGAAGCATATATTATGGAATTTAAAATTAGACATTTAAAAAATTGAACCTGATTCACCCCTGGGCTCCCCCTCAATTCCTGGTGTCGTTGCTCCGTCGGCAGTTAGTCCGGTGAAGAGCGGTCTTGCTCTAATACCAATTGTAGGTGTAACACCCCAATTTTTCATCCTTATGTAATATTATGAATTCATGAAACATTATTATGAAATGTCATGATGGGCTTGGCTTAATGGGCTTTGATGTGGATTAGTGCAAAATGTGATAAAAAGAAAGTGTAGAAAGGAGGAAGCAAGGATCGAACCTTGAACCTCCTAGTTACACTAACCATGTCTTAACCAATGCACCAAGAGTATTTCATGTTGAGAGAATAAGAAACGTGCTTGTTAAAGCTAGGGAAGTGAAGAAACATGTCCCTTCATGAGAATAGTATAAATAAGAGAGGGAGAGGGAGGAATAACTTCCATTCTTCTTCTTCCCCACTCTCCCCACCGAAATCTAGAAGCTCTTTCTCCCTTTTCATTTTCGAAAATACACCCTAGGGTTCTAACCCTAGGGAATTGGAAGGAAGAAGACCCCATCCAAGGATCTTGCCCTCTACTAGGGCCAAGGGTCTTAGAGAAGTTCTAGCAAGGGGAACTCTCACCCCTCCTTCAACCAAGGGTACCCTAAGGATTTAGAGAAGGTGAATTTCAAGCGAAAGGATGTAAGTATCCCCTCGCTTGTAGTGTAATTGTTGTGCATGATTCCTTCTCCTTTTCATTTTCGAAAATGGGAGTTTTTCCCTTGTGTAAGTTTCGGCCACCACCAAGGGGGAGACCTTGGCTACTCCTCGATGTATGAGGAGACCCCTTGGGACTTAGGGTATAGACATATGTTGTTTCCCTTCATGTCGTGATGACAAAAACTAGGGTTGAACACCCTATATGTTTCGGCCAAGGCATGAAAATTAGGGTTTAGGGTTGCATGATTATCCTATGATGTATCCATGCTTAGTGTATTGTGTGATAGTGTAGAAAAGGTGTTTGTATAAATGTTTGGTTACAAAAACCCAACTTTTTCCCTACCCTACACTTTCGGCCAACCCTAGAAGAATTAGGGTTTAGGGTTGCATGATTTTCCTATGATGTATTCTATGCTTAATATATTGCATGATATGTATGTGAGGTGTTTGTGTAAATGTTTGTGTGAATTTTTTATTTCAAAAACCCTAATTCCCCCTACCCTACACTATTCGGCCAACATGAATAGGTTAGGGTTTGTGAAGGTTAAACTACCCTATGAGATATGTTTATGTTTAGTAAGATGATATGTATATGCATGTGATGTTTAAATGTAATGCTTGATTGGAAAACTTAACTTTCCTTAGCATGTAACTTTCGGTCATGCATGAAACATTAGGGTTGTGAAGGTTGATTACCCTATGATGTATGCTATGCTTAGTATGATACATGATGTATATATATGTGATGCTTGTATGGGGTGTTTGATGTCAAAAACCTAACTTACCCCTACCCTATGACTTTCGGCCAAACCCTAGTTTTAGGGTTGGGAAGAATTAAATTAATCCATGAAGCATGCTACCACTTCCTATGATATGAATATGATTTATGTGGCCAATCTTGTCATATATAAAGTATGTTTAAGTGGTTGAAATATGATGTATGTATGAGCATGTCTTATAGCCCATGGGGCACCCTTATGAATTGCATGTGATGTGTATGTTAATATGCCTGAAAGGATACTCCACTAAGTATGGGATCAAGAGCACCCCTTATGTTGTGTGGTGTGTCCCTATGGGATCATGAGCACCCTTGAAGAGTGGTGTGTCCCTTGAGAGTGGATTTGGAGTACTCCTTAGCATATATGTAAAAACATGATAAGTATTTTACTTTGAAAGTTGTGTACCCGACTCGGAAGGGGGTCGTTAAACAAATCCGGGGTACATGTTAACTGAAGGTCATGGCTCCGGTAGGACGGAAGGGTCCTGCTCTAATGGGTTGGTGGCTCGCTACCCCAATTCATTAGGGAACACGCTTGATGTGGTACACAACTGGGCCCCTATATGATGTTAAACTATTTTTAAGTAATACCTTTATGGAATTGTTTTGAAAACATTTATTATATGTGAAGGGTATACTTGAGATACTTTATACTGCTTGCTTAGAAACTTTGATGTTTAGTATGCTATGATAAACTCATGCTTATGATTCATTATGTGTACATATTGTATTCTTCCGTATGGATTTTGCGAGTAGGACAGGATCCTTACTAAGCATTTGTGCTTACTAGTTTATGTGTTGTCTTATGCTGCAGATAAGGGTAAGAGACACTTAAACTAAAGGAAGATGCAGGAAGGCTGAAGATGTGTGGGGTGGTGGCTCGGGAAAGAAAGATTCTTATATCTACTTTACTATGCTTATGTTGATGTTTCCTTGATAATGAATGTTAGTGATTAGGGTTGGTACTCTTGAATGTTAGTGATTACACTTGGATTACTCTTATACTCGATTATGTTTGATTATGTTGTGAGTTGAACTACTTGTGAACCTATCATGTTATAGGATAACTCTTGATTAAGATATTTCACATGATGTTCTAGACTTCCTTTAGACTCAATCTTATGAACTGTTATTATGCATGGAAACCTATGACTATGCTTCTAAATGATGTTCTAGGATGTGAATTCATGATGCCTTGCAATGAATGTATAACCTCACTATCATGATTTATGTGTTACTGAACTTGCTATGCACCTACCATGTTCTAATCCTTAAAGCATGATATCTGATTGGCATGCACTGACTAGTATGCTTAGCACTTGTAAATATCACTTGATAGTTTTAAACAAGCATGCTCAGTACTTAGTCTATGCACTTTTGTTTTTATTTTATGTTAAAAATTATATGATTGATTGTACGTAACCCCGCCCCGAGAGTAGATATAAGGGCGGGCGTTACAGTAGGACCGGTGCCGTCGATAGAGGGGGGGTGAATATCGACCGTTAAATCTTCAGAGAAAACTTTTCGGATCTTCATTCTAGACTCAGAGTTAGTGCAGCGGAAAATATACAAAACGAAGGAAACAAACAACAACACAGCGCACGCGAGATTTTACTTGGTTCCCGACCCCCCAGGGTCAGTACATCCAAGGCCTAAGCACGGGAATGCCCGTCCACTAATGGTCTCCTTTCTGGACTTTCTGGAGGCGGAGAAACCCGTCTTACAGTGCAAAAATTACAATCAAAGATATATAAAACTAAGTACAGAATTGTAAATTCAAACCGAACAAACAAGATCTGAAACTAGGCTGATCTGGACCTCCGAAGTGTCGTGCACTTCCTCCTGGAGCCTCCTGATCGTACAGCTTTGTCGTTAGAGCTTTGTCGTCACTTGGGAAGCTTAGAATTGTGATTGGAAGTCGTGTCTTGAGCCTTGGAGTCGAAGTCCCTTTTATAGGCTTCATTCGGGCACCAGTGATCACCGGGGAGCCCCAATGGGCTAGGTCAAACCTCATCTCTGCGCCGAACTCGCCGCTGCTGATAAGCTTCTTGACCAGGGCGCCCTTGACCTCCCAGGTGCCTGAATGAATCCAGTCAAAGCTTATCTCTGCTTCGAACTCACAACAGCAAATACAGCTTTGAATCTGGGCGCCTACATTGATGGGGGCGCTTGAATGGAAGCATGGCCTTCTTCTACTAAACATGTTTTCCTTCTTTGACTGGGGTGCCCCTTTTGATGGGGGTGCCTGGATCCTTTGGGGTGCCCCCATCAATGGGGGCGCCTAGCTGCTTTGGATTTCAGCCCCATTGTCTGCTTTGTCTTCCATTCTAGGTACATGCAAGATACACAAATACAAAGCAAATATACACATATTCTTAACCTTAAGGACTTGGTTCTGACTTAGGATTTCCACGAAACCCTAGGTCGAACCGACGCAAGTTCCCACCCACGAGAACGCTCCTTTCACCTACTCCTTTCAGGAGACAGTTGCCACCCTGTCCATTCGGGTGGACTTTTGCTTAGCCTCCGATACTCTCGGATCTCGAGATGTCCGAACCCTGACCCATCTATACTTCTGTCCTTAGTCATCGCTCAGCCAAGTTGCTCAATCCCTCGGACCAAGACTTCGTGCCCAAACCCTAGGTCCAGGACTTCGGTGCCCAACCATCGGCCAGGTCTTCGTGCCCAATTCCCCGAACCAGGACTTCGGTGCCCAACCCTCGGCCAGGACTTCTTGCCCAGTCCTCAACCAGGTCTTCATGCCCAGCTTCACTCACCAGGTCTTAGTGCCCAGCTTCACTCACCAGGTCTTAGTGCCTAGGTTAACTAGGACTTTTGTTCACTTTGTTACACCATTCTTGACTAACCCTTCCCTTGTTCAATGTATCACTGACTTAAGTATATTGTCAAACATTAAAACACTTAGAGGAGGGCATCACTGATGCAACTTGCACCAACAATCTCTCACCTTTTGATATTTGACAATATCTTAAGTTAGATTGGATGAAAGGGCTAAACCTTGGGATAAAATGAAAAAATTCCGCTCACTCTCCCCCCCCCCCCCCCTTTTAATATGAAAAAAAAACATTTTGATTTTTTGATCCTTTGGAGAGTAAAAAAATTCGAACTTAAGCACACCTCTCCCCCTTGTCATACATCAAAAATCATCAAAAAAAACTTGCACCAGCAATTAAAGCATTTGGGTCTTTTTGAAAATCTAAATTTTTGAAGCATAGCAACAATCTAGAAATATTTTGAACTTTTAGTATAATATGATAAATTTTAAACAAACGCACTTATAAAAGATTATGCAATTAAGACACGTTATGTATTTTGCACAAAAAACTTTGTATTTTGGAAAATATTGTGCACTTTATAAAAATATTAGTATTTTGAAAGAAATGTCTGACACTTTTCGAAAAATGCAATACTTTTGGAAAATGTATAACCTTTTTAAACAAACTATAATCTTTTAAAAAAATGCAAGTACTTTTGAGAAATATTATAATCTTTGAAAAATGTACGTACTTGAAAAAATATTAGGCGTTTTCGAAAAGTATAAGTATAATTTTTTTGAAAAGCATTAGCAATTTTGAAAACATAATACTTTATTTGACTTGGTTTCTTTTCCAGTCTGACATAATCGTAGGAATCCTTGTTAACTACAAAGACATTTTCCTAAGTATTCTGGAAATTCTCTAACCCAAGTAAATATTATTTCAAAAACAATTTTATAAGACACAAGAATTTTGAAAACTTGCTTATACTTTCAACAGATTTTGAAAATATAGTACACGAAAGTGTTTTGGTCATATTTTTTTATATATATGACAAAGGGGGAGAGTGAAAGCTTGAATTAGAAAATTTTTGTTTCTTCCCAAAGGATCAAATCAAAATTTCTTTTTCAAAAAGGGGAGAGTGAGCTTATCTTAGAAAAGAAATAGTTTTCTCCCAAAGATCAAAATGTACTTTCAAAACTTAGATTATTTTTTCCAAGGTTTAGCCCTTTTATCCAATCTAACTTAAGATATTGTCAAACATCAAAAAGGGGTAGATTGTTGGTGTAAGATGCATCAGTGATGTCCTCCTCTAAGTGTTTCAATGTTTGACAATATGCTTAAGTCAGTGAGACACTGAACAATGGAAGGGTAGTCAAGAAAGGAGTAACAAAGTGAAAAAAAGTCCTATTTAACCTTGGCACTAAGTCCTGGTTCTAAGAATTGGGCACTAAGACCTGGTGAGTGAAGCTGGGCACTAAGACCTAGTGAGTGAAGCTGAGCACTAAGTCCTGGTTCGTGGAATTGGGCACTAAATCCTGGCCAAGGGTTAGGCACAAAGACCTGGTTCGAGGAATTGGGCAAAAGTCCTGATCAGTGAAGTTAGGCACTAAGTCCTAGACCTAGGGTTTGGGCATGAAGTCTTGGTCCGAGGGATTGAGCAACTTAGCTGAGTGATGACTAAGGACATAAGTAGAGACGGGTCGAGGTTCGGACGTCTCGAGATCCGAGAGTATCGAAAGCTATGTAAAAGTCCAACCGAATGGACTGGTTGGCAAAAAAGTAAAAGTCCAACCGAATGGACTGGTTGGCAAAACTTCTCCTGAAAGGAGTAGGTGAAAGGTGCGTTCCCTCGGAAGGGAACATTAGGCGTCAGTTCGACCTAGGGTTTAGCAGAAATCCAAAGTCAGAACCATTTTCTTAAGGTTAAGATTATATGTGTGTTTGCTTGTATTTATATATCTTGCTGGTACCAAAAATGGAAGACAAAGCAGACAAAAAAACAAACAAACAAAGCTGGAAATAGGCTACTAGGCGCCCCCATCAACTAGGGCACCTCAATGAAGGAGGCAAACTAGGCTCTTCATTCAGGCGCCCCATATGTCACAGGCGCCCTGGTTGAAAGTTGTATCTGCTGCTGCGAGTTCAAAGCAGAGATATGCTTTGACCAAGCTCTGTGAGGTGCCTGAATTGTCCAGGGCACCCTGGTCAAGGGCATTATCGGCTGCGGTGAGTTCGGCGCGGAGATAAGCTTTGACCAAGCCCTGTGAAGCGCCCCCTTCGACACAGGCGCCCTAATGAAGGCTATAAAAGGGGCTTCGACCCCTCAGCTCAAAACACAACTTTTGAAACCATTCTAAGCTTCCCAAGTGACGACAAATCGCTAACGACGAAGCTCTACGACCAGGAGACTCCAGTAGGAAGTGCGCGGCACTTCGAAGGTCCAGATCGTCCGAGTCTTCAATTCTTGTTGTTCGGTTTGATTTACATTTCAGTACTTAAGTTATTTAACATTTGTGATTGTATATCTTGCACTGTAAGACGGGTTTCTCCGCCTCTGGAAAGTCTGAAAAGGAGACCATTAGTGGATGGGCGTTCCCGTGCTTTGGCCTTGAATGTACTGACCCTGGGGGGTCGGGAACCAAGTAAAATCCTGTGTGCAATTTGTGTCGTTCTTTACTTTACTGTTTTATTTTCCGCTGTGCTACTAACTCCTTGATTAGAACGAATCTTGAAAGTATACAAAAGATGATTTTCGCGAAAGATTTTTTACGGTCGATATTCACCCCCCCCCTCTATCAGCGACACCGGTCCTACTCTAGTCACCTCCCTAGAAGACTCATTTACAAAGGCAAGACCACACCGGTGTACCTCCGGTGCTTCTTGACCTTCAACTCTCACTCTCTTGACCTTGTATACATTTTTCTTGGTCAACTCCTTCTTTTCCCCTTTAAATGGCTTTTCCTTACCATTTTTAGTCTTTTCTTTACCATAAGTATAGGGCATCCTTGAATATAACTTTTTACTATCATTTGACCTCCTAGAGTGATATCCTAGACCCGGCCTATCATTTCTAATGTGTTGATCATTCGGTATCACACTCAAACCCTTTGACTCTCTAATGAGTCTATCTAGGTTCTTTTCTAATTTATCAAGCTTTGGCCTCAAAACTTGATTTTCCTTCTCTAGGTTTCTAACCTTAGTATCATCATGTCCATTGTGATCATTCCTAGATCTACCCATTTTTCTAGGCATGTATCTCTCTTCTTAGAGTTTATGCCTTGATCCTTAGGTCTAGACACCCTAGATTTATCATGAACCATGGATTCTTTAGTATTTTGGCATGCAATAGTATTTCTATTTCTATCATGATACTTGAAGCCAAAAGTACGCATAGGCAAGCAATCATTATTATTTCTAGCATTCACAAAAGCATTGGAAGCATACTTAAAGTTAGGGATTACCTCCCTTACCCTTGTAGCTCCCACTTGATGTGAGCTTCTCTTCTTCTCATCTTTTTCCCATCTTCTTAAGTGCTCCATCTTCTTGAGCTCCCCTTTTCTTGGACACTTGGTGTGATAGTGGCCAAGCTCCCCACAAGTATAGCACCTAATGTGCTTCTTTTCTTTTCTTTCCCTATATCCCACATTAGATTTTAAATGAATGGACCCGGGTTTAGGGTTTACCTCCTTTTTGCTTAGTGGACACTTGTCCTTGTAGTGTCCATTCTTGTTGCATCCAAAGAATATGATACGGTCCTTTGAATTTGCTTTGGTGGAGGTTGGAGCTTCTTCTTGCTCTGGGATTGATGAGGGTCTCTCCTTCCTCTCAATTCTTGAAGTTGAAAACTCTTCTACTTCCCTTGATGAAGTAGATGATCGTTCACTTGATTGTGCCACTTCACTTGATGAGGTTGATAACTCTTTTTTTTTCCCTTTCTTGGACCATTGAACTTATTTCATTAGGCTCTTCTACTATTTTAGCTTGTGTAAAGTTCTCATTAAATTCTCCTATCTTTTTCCATAACTCATATGCATCTTTATATTCACCTACACCACTTAAAACATTATTAGGCAAAATGTTAATAATATACTAATTACCTTCTCATTTGCCTTAGATTGGACTTGTTGCTCCTTGGTCCAATATCTAGGTTGAAGCTTCTTCCCATGCTTGTCTCTTGGAATCTCAAATGGTTCTTCTAGCACCACCATGCACTTCCAATCCATTCCAAGCCAAGTTTTCATTCTTGTCCTCCAATAGTCAAAATCTTCATGATCATAAGGAGGTGGAGTGTTTATGTCATCACCCAACTTGTCTTCCATCATCATCTCCTCTAGCTTGTGCTCTCTTGGCAGTTATTCCAACAAGAGCAGACCTCGCTCTGATACCACTTGTTAGATCGTGATCGTCAAGCTAGAGGGGGGGTGACTAGCTTTTTTCGACTTTCTTCCTACAATCGTTAGTGCGCAAGCGGAATATACTAAATAAAAACAAAACTAACGAAAAGGAACATACCTATTTACGTGGTTCGGAGATAAAACTCCTACTCCACGGCTGCCCGTAAGGTGGACGATCCCAAATCCGTCAGTGGATGATTCCCCGGAGCACCTCCGACTAGATCTCGTAGCTCTTTGTGGGTGGCGAAACCTCACCACAACTTCTGGACACTACCTGAGCAACAAAGGCTACTAACCAGCTTTATCCAAGTAGGTTTCGCCAAAGAAGAAAGACCTTAAACGAGCTCCCTTAAATAGAGCTCGAGTCTGATATGGTCGCTACCAGTCGACTGGTCCAAGACCAGTCGACTGGTCCCACTCAGATTCAAATGTTACAAGTGTTGGATCGAGAGAAACGATAGAGGGGGGTGAATATCGTAAAACGTTCGGATTCGTAAAAGAGAATTAGCAGCGGAAATAATTAAAAACAAAATAACACACGCGAACACCAAGATTTTACTTGGTTCGGAGTCGCGGTCGACTCCTACTCCAAGGCCCACGGTCGTTGACCGTTTACTGCGGGCAAATCTGTATGCGCAAAAAGTTTACAGAAATAGATTACAAGATTAGTATAGTAAACTGAAAGAAAGCCGCTCTTAGTTACCGACGTCCGGAGTAGATCGTATTTTCGAAGCAGTTGGAGTCGTCGACACTTGTATCTCGAGTCGGGAGGTTTCCGGGATAGAGCGCTGGAGCAGAAGAGCGTGAATGTGTTGGCAGAAATTGTTGTTCGAAGCCTTGGGGTCGAGGACCTTTTTATAGCCCCTGGGGGCGCTCGGAACATTGGGGGCGCCCCCCCCGACGTGTCATCTGATCCGAGTTCCTCTCGGTCAGCTCTGATCCCTTCAAACTTGGGATCGAGCTTTGACGGGGGCGCCAGGGACGCTGGGGGCGCCCGGGTTGACTCGATCCGCTGGCTTCTCGCTGGCTTGAGTTGATCCACTTCGTTAGCTTTAGCTCAAGGCGCCCGGACCATCCGGGGGCGCCCGGGAGCACGGGGGCGCCCGGGAGCACGGGGGCGCCCCGCCCAGAAAGCTGCCGAAGCACATCTTTGCTTCACTCGTTTTGTATTGACCTTGGGGGCGCCCGGAGCACTGGGGGCGCCCTGCTCAGCCTCTTGCCTCTCTCCTTTGGGCATTCTGAGCTGCAGACACACATTCCTTCGCTCCTACATCCAGGGTTAGTCCAAAACAACATAAAGCCATTAAGTATTAGGTTTATACAGCCTCCGCTGTCTTGGTTCTGACTTTGGGTCTCCAAAATGGAGCCCTAGGTCGAACCGACACCTACTGTTCCCTCGACGGGGAACGCGTCCTCACCTACTCCTCTCGGGAGAATTTACCTAAAGCCAACCGGCTCCTCCGGTTGGAGTTTTGCCCAGCAGTCCTTCGCCAGGTGCCTAGCTGTCCTTCGCCAGGTATTCAGTACCAAGCTGTCCTTCACCTGGTGCCTAGCAGTCCTTCGCTATCTTGGTCTTTGTATCCAGCATTCCTTTGCCAGGTGCCTAGCAGTCCTTCGCTAGGGCTTTGTATCCTGGCATTCCTTCGCCAGGTGCCTAACAGTCCTTCACTAGGGCTTTGTGTCCTGGCATTCCTTCGCCAGGTGCCTAGTAGTCCTTCGCTAGGACTTTTCCTGCACACTTGAGTAACATGTTAGATAAACATTATATCTTAACTTTTGAACCCTTTTTCCATTATCAAAATACAGGTTCGACTTGGGTGCTTTCTGCACCAACAATCTCCCCCTTTTTGATTTATGACAACCCTGGTTCAAAAAGTTAAGTTAATCAGAACATATAAAACGAAATTTTGTTTCCTCCCCCTGGAAGGAATCTCCCCCTAGATTTTCCAAAAGTTCGTGGGGTTTTTGAAACTAACTTCTAAGTCTAAAGATGGATTTTCCAAAACTAATTTTGATTGTGCACTTTGGAAAACTTTTTTAAAAATTTTTTTGAGAACTTACGTTTAAATACTTAGAAATTTTTTTGCAAACTTAAGTTTAAATACTTAGAAAATTTGAAAACTTATGTTTAAATACTTAGAAAATTTTTGCAAACTTAAGTTTAAATACTTAGAAAATTTTTGCAAACTTAAGTTTAAATACTTAGAAAATTTTTAAAGCTTAAGTTTAAGTACTTAACAAAATTTTGAAAGCTTAAGTTTCAAGTACTTAGCAAAATTTTGAAAGCTTAAGTTTAAGTACTTAGGACAATTTTGAAAGCTTAAGTTTCAGTTCTTAGGAAAATTTTGAAAGCTTAAGTTTCAAGTACTTAGGAAAATTTTGAAAGCTTAAGTTTCAAGTACTTAGCAAAATTTTGAAAGCTTAAGTTTAAGTACTTAGCAAACTTTTGAAAACTTAAGTTTCAAGTACTTTAGGAAAATTTTTTAAAAACTTATGTTTCAAAACAAATGATAAAATTTTGATGAGTTTCAAAACAAACAAAAACAAAATTTTAATTTTGATGAGTTTCAAAACAAACAAAAACAAAATTTTTAAAGTTTCTCTCTCCTTTCCTATCTCTCCCCCTTTGTCATATATCAAAAAATTAAAGCAATATTGAAAAGATAAATTGTATAATTGGAGAAAGAAAATTGCTAAATTGCATAATTTGCTGTACTGAACCAATACAGGATATGAACTAAATCAAACCAATTTCAATTTTCTCTTTTAGGGTCCTGTCTAACCCAATTAGCTACTTACTAACTATTATAAACAGTAGTTTTCGCTAGGGTTAGTCAAGTTAAGTATTCTGTTCAAGTTAGATTTTCTAAACTTGACACTTAACTTGATTTCTGTGTAAGTTGTATTTAGTGCCCCAATTACTGCAGATGCACTGACTTAAAGCATCTTGAATTAAGGCAAAGACCTAAGCATCTCAACCCATTCTAGGTTATCCATCAAAAGTACCCTAAGGTGCTTGTGAGATGCTGACTTCTAGATCTATAGGTGCATGCAGTTCTAGGGTTAGGGCCTAGGCTAAGTCCATTTACGAAAAAGCCCTAGTTTTGAAGGGTGTAGTTTTTGAAAATAAAACTAAGTCGAGAAATTGATTTTAGTGTTTGAAAAAATTTCAAACTAAGTAAAAGTGATTTTAAAATAAAAACTATTTCAGAAACTGATTTTAAAATGAGTTAAGCAAAAAAAAATACCAAAAGTAGAGTAACCCTAGTCTACCAAGCATAATCTTAACTGCCTTCTTAGTGAGCTGAACTCAAACTCAGGTAGGGGTTTAGTGAATATATCAGCTAAGTTAGATTTAGAATCTACATGCTTAAGGACTATTTCACCTCTTGCTACATGGTCTCTTACAAAGTGGTGTTTCACTTCTATGTGCTTAGTTCTGGAATGTTGGATTGGGTTCTTAGTTAGATTAATCGAGCTTATGTTGTCAATGAAAACCTGAGTTTGGGTATAGTTGAGCTGGAAGTCCTTAAGAGTGTGCATCATCCATAAAAGTTGTGCTACACACTCTCCTAGGGCAACATACTCAGCTTCAGTTGTGGATAGAGCTACACAGTGTTGTTTTCTGCTGCACCAACTTACTAGACTATTTCCTAACAGTTGGCAGCTTCCACTTGTGCTCTTTCTATACAACCAGCGTAATCAGAATCCGTGTATCCTGACAAGTCAAAGGTTGAGGTCCTAGGATACCAAATCCCTACATTTAGGGTGCCCTTAACATATCTTAGTATTCTTTTCAGGGCTGCTAAGTGTGTTTCCTTAGCACAGGTTTGGTATCTAGCACACATTCCTACAGCAAAAAGGATATCAGGTCTGCTTGCTGTAAGGTACAGTAGGCTTCCTATCATACTTCTATAGAGTTTAAGGTCTACTGGTTTACTATCAGGGTCACTATCTATTTTTACATTTGTGGCCATGAGGGTACTTATGCTTTTAGAGTTATCCATTTTAAATTTCTTTATTAATTCTTTAGCATATTTGGATTGATGGACATAGTTTCCATCTCTAGTTTGTTTAATTTGTAATCCTAGGAAGAAGTTGAGCTCTCCAACTAAGCTCATTTCAAACTCATTTTCCATTATTTTCACGAATTCTTTTACAAAATTAGAGTTGGTGGACCCAAAGATTATGCCATCAACGTAGATTTGGGCAATAAAGATTTCGTTTCCTAGGGTTTTAATAAATAAGGTTGAGTCAATTTGTCCTTGTTTAAATTCTTTAAAAATTAAGTAAGTTGATAATCGTTCATACAGGCCCTAGGTGCTTGTTTTAGTCCATATAGTGCTTTAGTAAGTTTGTAAACGTGGCCAGGTCTTTCTAAGACCTCAAACCCAGGGGGTTGTCCTACATAGACTTCTTCCTTAATGAATCCATTTAGGAAGGCTGATTTTACATCCGTTTGATATAGTTTGAATCCTTTATGGGATGCAAAGGCTAATAACATCCTAATGGACTCAAGTCTAGCTACTGGGGCATATGTTTCGTCGTAATCTAACCCTTCTACTTTGCTGAATCCTTTCGCTACTAAGCGGGCTTTATTTCTGACTATTTCTCCTTGATCATTTAGCTTATTCCTAAAAACCCACTTAGTGTCAATAATGGATTTGCCTTCAGGTTTAGGTACTAGTTCCCAGATTTGGTTTCTCTTAAATTGGGCTAACTCCTCTTGCATAGCTATGATCCAATCAGGATCAGGTAAGGCTTCTTCTATAGTCTTAGGTTCTATTTTTGAGATCATTGCTATTTGACTAAGGTTTCTATAGGACGACCTAGTTCTGACTCCTAGAGTTGGATCACCCATAATTTTATCGGTTGGGTGACTGAGTCTGGGTTTCTTGGTTTTTCTAGAACTTGGTTCGGCCTCAGGTCCGACTGGTCGGTTTGGTTCACTATTTGATTCAATTCTTTGAGCTGGTTCAATTATTGGTTCAATAGTTGGTTGATTTGATTCAGTAGTTGGTTCAATAGTTAATTCGTTTATGGGTTCAATTAAAGATTCAACAACTTGTTGATCTTCTTGATTAGTATTTGATGAAGCCAGATTTGGATTGTCAGATTTTAAGTTAATTTCTTTATCAAATATTAGATTAGTTGTTTCTTCAATTTTCTTAATTTGTTTGTTGTAAACCCTATAGGCTCTACTTGTTATTGAGTATCCTAAGAAGATGCCTGGGGTTGATTTAGACTGGAACTTACCTAGATAGTCCTTGGTGTTTAGGATATGGACTTTGCACCCAAAGACCCTTAGGTAGTGTAGGTTTGGAAGTCTATGGTAGTATAATTCATAGGGTGTTTTGTTGTGTCGCTTGTTAATCAGGACCCTATTTTGGATGTAGCAAGCCGTACTAATTGCTTCTGCCCAATATTGGTTAGCTAAGTTAAATTCATTAAGCATAGCCCTAGCGGCTTCCTGTAGGGTTCTATTTTTCCTTTCAACTATCCCATTTTGCTGGGGGGTTCTAGGACACGAAAATTCGTGTATATACCCATTTACCTTACAGAATTCCTCGAATCGTTGATTTTCAAATTCTCCCCCGTGGTCACTCCTAAGTCTTTTAATTTTAGTATCGTTTTGGTTTTCAATTAACATACAAAAGTCATTGAATAGGTTTAGGGTTTCATCTTTAGTCTTTAGAAATCTAACCCAGGTAAACTGTGACGGCCCGCCTCCTTAACTTCTCTCTCTCTTCCTTAAGGCGGGCGCCACATTTACTTAACCTTAACTTTACCTTATTCTTAGCCTTAGGTTACAACTACTTGACTTCCCTTAACTTGCTCTGAATTTTTTTTCTTTTAAAAAAAACTTTCATTTTATTTGCTTTGCAAGGATTTAACCCCTAGACCTCTTAGTTGTAAAACTAAAGCACTAACCATCTACCCTACAACACTTTCTTTTCAATGGTACCAGTCGACTGCTATATAGCCAGTCGACTGGTGTTAGCCACAGAAACTTTCTGTGCCCGGCACCAGTCGACTGGCCTCTTGGCAGTCAACTGGTGCATCGAACAGAAACTTTCTGTTCGATAGGGCAGTCGACTGGTTCTGAACCAGTCGACTGCACGCCTGAAACCTGCATTTACAGACCTGAAAACCATTTCTAAAGCTCCACAATTCATATACTTTTAAGACATACAAAGACATAACTCCATTTCTATACTCTATACTAGTTTTATAAACATCCTAGCAACTCAAAACAACCTCATAAACTTGCAATTAGGATCTTTGCAGAAGTAAATAAGCTATCAAAATATATGAACTCTAGACTAGAGTTTGTACCCAACTTTGTCTCTATGCAAGGTTTAAACAAAGTCATTCGTTCTACCAATTCAAAACACCAAAACACATGTTCTACAAGACTTAACCCGACGATCTCTTCCACGGTTCCGCCGCCACTGAACATCAATGCAAGTCCCGCTCGCCTCCCTAGCTTATACTTTTTCTTTACCTTTGTCTGCAATAGAAGGAAATGCAACTAATAAGCGATTTACTTAGTAAGTAAATCCTAACTCACAAATCCATGCGATCAATGATAAACATGCTCTTTTCAAATAATGCTTGCTTCAAAACACATGCATTTTGAAATACTTACAGATGGAAACTTTCACATACTTATCATGCTCAATCATGGTTGAAAACATTTACTAGCATTAAAACATTGGCAAATCTAACATGCTCATAATTTCTTTTGAGACTTGCTACTTATGCATTTCCATACTTTAAACCACTAACTTCCTTGCTCTTGCTCTTTAACATGCTTGTAACATAACAATGTTAACATACTTAGCAAAACATATGCTTAAACTGAAAATACTTACATATACTCATATACTTCAAAATAATAATCAACTTTCTCAGGCCTTGACACTGTACCATGGTATCAATGTACCAATGCGCGCATCCCTAATAGGTTTCGGGGTAGCTAGCCACCGCACCCTATTAGAGCTTCTTTCTTACTTTCTGTGGTCCTCTCATTTGCCCGGTACATGTCACTTTACAAAAGTAAAATACTTTCTTACTCATAATGCTTGTATTTATCAAGCTAACTTTCTTTTTCATAAATCTTGTACTATAAACCTTTACCATTTCTTACTTGGAACTTTCATCGAGCACCTTGCGTGCCCTTAACCCCAAAACTCCTTTTTGGGACTTTTCAAGAACTTACTCTTGTCATACTTAGGTCACATACACAAAAACTTACTCCAGTTCATATTCTATGATAAAACATGTATTCTTTAGGGACTTAAAACACACAAATAAGAAAACCATAATCTTAAAGCATGCATTTAGATCACAAACATGGTTCTACAACGAGAAATACATGGCGAAACTACTTCTATTGCAGGTGAGTGATCTACTTACACTTTTCTTGAAGAAAACTCACTAAATATCTAGGAAACTCCTAGCGTAGCGCTCCTCTTCTCTTCCCTTGCGAGAAAACTTCACCCTTGGCCCTAGGGAAGAAGCCCTAGGTCTTCTACTTCAAGAGGAAGAAGAAGGAGGAAGAAAACTCCCCCTTTGTCCCTATTTTCGCAGCCTCCTCACCTCTGCTCGCGCGGCCTCCCGAAACCCTAAAAGGGGTCTTAACACAACTTAAGTGGAAGTTGAGACATCTCCTCATGAAAAGGACTTACTTAGCTATAATATTATTTCGCTTCATTCTTTTTTGTGCTTGATACCCTTGCCCTGCTGGTTACCGGAGCTTGCTTAGGGATTTGCTTCCCGTGTGGTCGCGAGATCAAACCCCACCCGACCCCTTTAATGAATTTTTTTTTTCATTTTTATTCCGAAAAATTGCCAAAAATTCAAAAAAATTCCTAATAATTCACGAAAATTATTGGGTGTTACATAAACCTAGAATAATCATCAACTATTACTAAGCAGTATCAGTTTCCGCTTAGCGACTTGGCTCCATGTGAATCAAATAAGTCAAGGTGCAGGAGCTCAAGTGTGGTTTGAGTTTGATCAGATTTGATAAGTTTATGATTAGACCTGGTTTGTTTACCTTGATTATATGATTCACATATTAAGTTTTCATGATTTTTAATTTTAGGAATACCTTTAATTAGGCCAAGTTGGGTGATTTTTGAAATAATTCTTAGGTTAGTGTGCCCTAGTCTCCTATGCCAGAGGTTTGATTGTTCTAACTGAGTTAACATGCATTTAGGTACTAGGGGTAGGTTTATAGTGTAAACATTATTTTGCCTAGTGCCCTTAAGCATTATTTCTAAGTCTTGCAAGTTTCTAATCAGGCAGTTAGAATTGTTGAAGGTAACTACATAACCAGAATCACATAACTGACTTATGCTAAGCAGGTTAAATTTGAAATATTCAACCAAAAGGACTTTCTTAATAACAAAGTTAGATTTAAGTTCAATATTACCTGACCCAATTACCTTGAGTGTAGCATTGTTGCCAAATGCCACTGAGCCTAGGTTCTTGAACTTGAGTTTGGTGAATTTCAATTTATCTCCAGTCATGTGTCTGGAGCAACCGCTATCCAACATCCATTGGTCCAAATCTTTATGTTCCTACACATAAAGAGTTTTGTTGATTTTGATCCAATTAGAATCAGGAATAGCCTAAATTGATTTTCACAGCCTAGTCTGTCTCACCTAAATCTAGGGTTATCAATCACGTTAGCCTTACAGGTTTTGTGAGACAGGTTTTGGTAAATAGAATTATTTTGAAAAATTTTGATTTATTTTGAAAAGCTTAAATTAATTTTGAAAACAGTTGATTTTGAGTTTATTAAAAAAATGTTTGAATCTACAATTAACTGATGACTTGTGTTAGATTCGAATTTGACAGAGACTAATTTGAATTTGAATTTCACAGATTGGCTTCCAGGTCTTGGCGAGGCACTAGGCCTTCTTTGGCCGTAGCCTTATTAGATCATCAATCCTTTCCTTGACAAAGCCTTTCAATGAAATTTTATTTTCAAAATTAGTCCTTGAAAAATTTTGGTCTAACTAGTTTGGGTCTTGGATCGGTAGCTTCAGCTAGTTTCACCAGTCTAACGAGACCAAGTAGCGAATACTTGACCTTATTAGAATTGGTTTCCCTAACGTACTATCATCTCACCGCCACCCAATACTATGTTAATCAAATTTCAGTTAAGTTGGTTCAGTCCTTAAACTAACCATTCCTAAGTCTAAGCACGACAAATTGCAGAAATTAAATAAACAATCAATCATGCATATTGCAAACAAGAATTAAATTTTATCTAACAATAAATATAGTTTTTAATTTGGCTCCCCCTGGACTAAAGCCACGATAATGGTTCGGCAAGATGTGAATCTTGTCCTTGGGGATCCAATACTGATTTGATCTAGTTTGTTTGTTCAGGTACTTGAACTTTGGGTCTGGACTGGTTCAGAACAGCATAGTAGGATCTTAGTCTAGATTTGGTTCTATAGCCTAGTCTGGATCGATTTAGAACTGATTTCTGTTTTCCAAGAATCATGTCAAGACCCTTGGAACCAGAAGTGAATCGTTCTAAAGCTGATCTAAGGTCCTTAACCTGAGTTTTCAGGGAGGAATTCTCTTTCTCAAGTTTTTCAACATGATTAGAGGTTCCTTCTTGAACATTCTCAGTTAAGGATCTAAAGTCAGCTCCCTCTTTGAGGAGTTTTCTTTCCTGTCGAAGGGATTCGATTCGGAGTTTAGCTTTCACCAAATCTCGAGAAAGATAAGAAATTAACTCATTTAACTGACTTCTAGAAAAACCACTTACCTTGATTTCGTCGTCCTCTGAAAATGTCAGTCTGCCGTCGTCCTATTCCGATTCTGACTCGGTCTCGATTTCTTCTGAGGTGGTTAGTGCGAGTAGGTTCGACTGTGGGACCTCTTCTTCTTCTGAGGAGGAGGACTCGTCCCATGTTCCTTGAAGTGCCTTTTTCTTTCTTGTCTTCTTTGTTTCCTTCAGGTTGGGGCATTCGGTCTTGTAGTGGCCCTTCTTCTTACACTCGTAACAGGTCACGTTGGGTTTGCTCTTTTCATTTGAGGGTTCAGCTGGTTCATCCTTTCTTCGGCTGGCTTTCCTTCTGTTGGTTTGGTTCTTCAATTCCTTGTAGTTGTTCCGGGCCAGTCGAACCAGCTTAGGTCGATCTCTTTCTTCGTCATCTGAGTCTGAGTCTGAGTCAGACTCGGGTGCAGGTTGAGATTTCTTCTTGGATATCTTTCCAACTTTACCTGCAATAAAGGCAATACATTTCTCGGCCAGATTGCAGTTAGTCTGTTCATGTAATTCGAGTTCAGAAAACAGTTCGTCTAATTTAATTTTTGACAAGTCCCTTGAAACCTTGTATGCATCTACCATAGATGCCCACAAGGTGTTTCTCAGGAAAGCATTCAGAGCGTACCTTATCAGGTCACGGTTTTCTACCTTGTGACCGATTGTGTGTAGTCCGTTCACTAGTTCTTGAATTCGGGCGTGGAGTTGAGCTGCTGTTTCATTGTCGTTCATCTTGATCGTATACAGCTTGTTCAGGAGGAGATCTCTCTTGCTGATCCGAGTGTCTGAAGTTCCTTCGTGCAGCTCGATCAGTTTCCCCCACAGCTCCTTGGCACTGTTGAATGGACCCACCCGGTTCAGCTCCTCTTTTGTTAAGCCGCATTGGAGGGTCTGGGTCGCCTTTGCATCAGCCTCAATCTTCCGTTTCAGAGCGGTGTCCCACTCTGTGTAGGTTTGAGGTACTCCTTCAGCGTTCTTTGGAATCTCCAGTCCAGACTGGATGATTATCCACATGTCCACCTGAGTTTTCAGGTGGACCTTCATTCTGCTCTTCCAGTAGGAGAAGTCCTCCCCACTGAAGAGAGGTGGTCTTGCGGTGCTGAAGCCTACTTGCATGGCCATTTTATCTGAAAAGTAAACTAAAGGAAAGAAAATATCCCAAGTCTTGGTCTTGGATTAGTAGTGCGGGATAAAGAGAAATAATTATCGACGGGTGTTGCACCAACCTCGATTAATGAGAAAACTTCGAAAAAGTAAAACAAAAGTAATTAAAAAAATCCGAAAAATTCTCAAACTGGTGGTTGCACCAAATTTGAGCTTCCCCGCTCTGATACCACTTGTTGGATCGAGAGAAACGATAGAGGGGGGTGAATATCGTAAAACGTTCGGATTCGTAAAAGAGAATTAGCAGCGGAAATAATTAAAAACAAAATAACACACGCCAACACCAAGATTTTACTTGGTTCGGAGTCGCGGTTGGCTCCTACTCCAAGGCCCACGGTCGTTGACCGTTTACTGCGGGCAATTCTATATGCGCAAAAAGTGTACAAAAATAGATTACAAGATTAGTACAGTAAACTGAAAGAAAGCCGCTCTTAGTTACCGACGTCCAGAGTAGATCGTATTTTCGAAGCAGTGGGACGTCGTCGGCGCTTGTATCTCGAGTCGGGAGGTTTCCGGGACAGAGCGCTGGAGCAGAAGAGCGTGAATGTGTTGGCAGAAATTGTTGTTCGAAGCCTTGGGGTCGAGGGCCTTTTTATAGCCCCTGGGGGCGCCCGGAACTTCGGGGGTGCCCCCCCCAACGTGTCATTTGATCTGAGTTCCTCTCGGTCAGCTCTGATCCCTTTAAACTCGGGATCGAGCTTTGACGGGGGCGCCCGAGACGCTGGGGGCGCCCGAGTTGACTCGATCCGCTGGCTTCTCGCTGGCTTGAGTTGATCCACTTCGTTAGCTTTAGCTCGGGGCGCCCGGACCATCTGGGGCGCCCGGGAGCATAAGGGTGCTCGGGAGCACGGGGGCGCCCTGCCCAGTAAGCTGCCGAAGCACATCTTTGCTTCACTCATTTTGTATTGACCTTGGGGGCGCCCAGAGCACTGGGGGCGCCCTGCTCAGCCACTTGCCTCTCTCCTTTGGGCATTCTGAGCTGCAAACACACGTTCCTTCGCTCCTGCATCCAGGGTTAGTCCAAAACAACATAAAGCCATTAAGTATTAGGTTTATATAGACTCCGCTGTCTTGGTTCTGACTTTCGGTCTCCAAAATGGAGCCCTAGGTCGAACCGACGCCTACTGTTCCCTCGACGGGGAACGCGTCCTCACCTGCTCCTCTCGAGAGAATTTACCTGATGCCAACCGGCTCTTCCGATTGGACTTTTACCCAGCAGTCCTTCGCCAGGTACCTAGCTGTCCTTCGCCAGGTCTTCAGTACCAAGCTGTCCTTCGCCTGGTGCCTAGCAGTCCTTCGCTATCTTGGTCTTTGTATCCTGGCATTCCTTTGCCAGGTGCCTAGCAGTCCTTCGCTAGGGCTTTGTATCCTGGCATTCCTTCGCCAGGTGCCTAGCAGTCCTTCGCTAGGGCTTTGTGTCCTGGCATTCCTTCGCCAGGTGCCTAGCAGTCCTTCGCTAGGACTTTTCCTGCACACTTGAGTAACATGTTAGATAAACATTATATCTTAACTTTTGAACCCTTTTGCCATTATCAAAATACAGGTTCGACTTGGGTGCTTTTTGCACCAACAACAAGCTCAACATTCGAATTCTAGCCACACCAGTCAACTGCTCCAGGGGCAGTCGACTGGTCCTTCCCTAAGCCTAGGGGTACCCTTCCCAAGTACATTTCTCTCCGCACTCGAACCCTCCCGACTCAGTTCCCGAGTACAAACACTCACACTCGGACCCTCACAACCTGGTTGACTCTTCAATCAGCAGTCTCGATCTGTTGCCTTCACGCCCTCTTCGTCTACGGCTCCCATCCCTCGGATGTGCACACAAGCCCTCGGCTTGCCTCCATGCCACCCTTCACGCATGCCTCGAAGTCTGCAACCCTCGCTCATCATCTCTGCTCCAGCAGTCTCGATCTATCTCCCTCTTCGACCTTTGACCCTCGTCCCTTGGATACACACACAAGCTCGCGGCTTGCCTCCATGTCATCCTTCATGTACGCCTCGAAGTCCGCTTCCCACGGCTCATCGTATCTGCTTTGTCCTTGGTCCCTCGGATGCGCACGCAAGCCCACGGCTTACCTCCATGCCACCCTTCACCTGAAGACATCCAGCCAAGTCTATGTGTACCTGCAAACCTACACACTCACATACACATATTAGACCAACAAGAAACCCTAACTTAACCATATTGACACACACATCAAAACCCATGATCCTCCATATCATACTTGGGCTGATTACCCCAACAGGGGAAACTGCTAGGAGAACTCTAAGCGGTAGAGGGCCTATTTCGTCAGAGCTCGCTAGCCTTGGTTACTAAGAAGGTTTCTAGTTCTGTGCCGAAAGGCAGGAAGAAGAAGAAACAAGGTGGGTTCAAGAAGGCAGCAGCAGCAGCATCGCAGGGACCTCGGACTAGCGTGAAGAAGCCGAAAGGCAAGTGCTTCACGTGTAAGCAAATTGGACACTGGAAGGCGAACTATCCCCATCGTTAAGACAAAGGAATTTCTTCATGTCTAGTTGTTGAAACATGTTTAGTGGTGCTATCTACCAGTACCTGGTGCGTAGATACGGGAGCCACTGATCATGTCTACAAAACTCTGCAGGGGTTCTAGGAAACCCGACGGCTGACTGATGGGGAAATTGTGGTCTCTATGGGCAATGCTACGGAGGTGGCAGCAGTTGCAGTGGGAGATTTTTATTTGTCTTTTGAGAGAAATAAAGTATTGGTTTTGAGAGATTGCTTATATGTACCCTCTTTTAGAAAGAATTTAATTTCAGTTTCTAAGTTAATAAAGGATGGATATTCTATTGCTTTTAATAACAGAGTTGTTATAAAGAGAAATAGAGAGATTATCTGTTCGGGTACTGTGATTGGCAATCTGTACACTCTAGAACCAAAGTCTCCCACGATGCAAACAGATGTTAATAGCTCATCATCTAACCTAAATAAGAGAAAGGAGCCTTCTAAGATGAATCAAACATATCTTTGGCACCTTAGGCTTGGTCATATTAACCTTAGTAGGATTCAAATGTTGATAGCCGATGGGCCCTTGGGTTCATTGGTGGTGGAAGACTTCCCAACCTGTGAGTCATGCTTGGAAGGTAAGTGATAACTGTTTCTGTCGTGTCACGGTTTCAAATACAATTTAAGTACCGAATTCCTCTAAACTAATGTAGCATAAAGTAACTCGAGTCGTCTCCCAACGAATGTAGTTGATGCATGATAATTCTCAAGATCATATCTTATTGCTTTTGGGTTTTGGATATGAAACTAGGTTTTAGATGTAAGAGCTAGGACTACGAAATGAATAACAGAGCAAATATGAAACCTAATTCTAATTAAGGAAGGACAATGCAGATAAAGAAATCTAAATTAACTAAACTACAATTGCAGAAAAGAAAAGGCAATGTGAAAGAAACATTCAAGAAATAGGCATCAATGAAACCTAGGCATGGAGTAAAACCTATAGCATGAAAGAAATTTAATTTCCTAACCTAATTACATGTAATGAAGATATGAAACTTAAAGCTATGGAAAGAGCAACACAAAGCAAAAATTAAACAATTAAGAAACATCACAACTGAAATTAACAGATCTAAGAAGCATTTAATCAAACACCTCATATGCATAATGGAAATTAATTCAAATAAGTGTTGATTGAAATGGAAAGATCCATCAAATACAAGAATTCAACAATTCTATCACAAACAGTCATCATTTAACTCAAACAACCAACTATCAAAACACTTAACAACTGAATCAAATTGAACAAGCAAATTGAATCAAGCTGCTGTGAAGAAGCTGCCGACTACTGAAACTAATGAATTACTGCCAGAGAAGCTGCTGGGCATGAAAGAAATAGCTGCTGCTGTAAAGGAATTATGAAGAAGCTGAAGCTGCTGAAAGTGCTGGATAGAAGATGAACTGCTGGATCTGGAATTCTGATGAAGTGCTGGAAAAACTGAATTGCTGGAAAGAACTAATCCGCTAAATACTGATGAAGCAAAAACAAAGCTGTGAATGAAGAAAAATCTGTCGGAATTGAACCCTGTGAAGAAGAAATGTTGAAAAATTGGATCAAAAAAGATGCTGGAATTGGAAAACTACTAAAATCGAATTGCTGTAAATGAAAACTACTGAAATCGAATTGCTATAAATGAAAGCAAAGCTGCCGAGAAGTAATTGCTGGAAAGAAATTCGGATCTGATGCTGAAATTGAAATGCTGTAAAGGAAAGCAAATGAAGAGTCTACTGCTAAGGAATTGATCGCCGGCGGTGATGTGATGATGAAGGGAAGTCAGCTAGGGTTCGGAACCCCCATAGCCGTAGCTGTGGTGGTGCTGGATGCTGCGACGGCTATGTTCGGCTAGAGCTCGGAACCCCCAAAGCCCTAGCTTGTGGTCGCCGGTGATGAAAATGGAGGAAAGTTCTCTCCGAACCCCGAAAGAGAACTCTTCCTCTCTTCTCTCCGAACCCCGAAAGAGAAGAGATGGAGCTCCGGCCGGCTAAAGCTTGGAACCCCCAAAGCCCTAGCTTCGTGCAATGGCCGGAGATGGTGGTGGATGAAGAGGAAGGTGGGGAGAAGATGGAGTCGTGTGTGTGGAAGTCGATCGATGCCCTAGCCTTCACATCGCTGACGCTTTTGTTGTCTCGGCTGCACGTGGTTTGGCTCAGCCAACTTCAGCTCTGGTCCAGCTCAGGCAGTTGAGTTCAGTTTGAGTTCGGCTCAGCAATTGGCTCAGTCTCTTCAGCCCTTTGATTCAGCAGCTCAGCAGTTGATTTGGTCCAGTCAGCCAACTTCAGCGGTTCAGCCTCGTATTCGATCAGTCAAACCAGCTCTTGGGGTTCAGTCCATTCAGCCAAGCCACAGGTCAGAAGAGAATTAGCAACGAACGACTGAGATTGATTTGGCTTCATCCAACGGTCGGATCTCTTCAGATCTGAACCAAACTCCACAGATCCCAATCAATGGCCCTGATCTATCTATCCCCAACTCAGATTGACCAGATCAGTGGCGAATGGTCTAGATCTTCCCTGTTCTTGAATGGATGGTCTAGAACATCTTGAGTTTGATCCAATGGTCAGATCACATCTGATTTGGCTGAAATTTTCAGATCTTGATCTCTGGTCATGATTGATTCTATCTTGGACTCGGATCGACCAGAAGTTGACTGATGGCTCAGATCTAGCCGCTCTCTGGAATGGACGGCTCCTATTAATCCGATGCTTGATCCTTTTGATCTGGATCCAATCCTGACTCAAGTATGACCCAATTTGATCTAGGTCTATGATCAATTTAAGCCTACAAAATGATATTCAAATTAATGCCAAAAATATCCCAAATATACAATGATTATAATTAAAAGCCAAAATGAAGGGAATACATGAAACCTAATAAAATTGCAAACTTAAGCATATAAAATGTGGATCAAACATGAATTTTAGAGCCGAAAATAATCAACAAAATGATGGTAATTATCAGTAAGATGACCAAGAGGCCTTTCAAGGCTAAGGGGTACAGGGCCAAAGATATGCTAGAACTAATTCATTCTGATTTGTGTGGTCCTATGTCCATCCAGGCTAGAGTGACTTTGAATATTTCGTCACTTTTATTGATGATTATTCAAGGTATGGATACATTTACCTGATGCGCCGCAAGTCTAAATGTTTTGATAAGTTCAAAGAATTCAATGCTGATGTGGAGAAACATCGAGGGAAAAGTATTAAGACACTACGATCTGATCATGGTGGCGAGTACCTCTTTGGAGACTTTAGGACCTTCCTATCAGAGGCTGGGATTCAGTCCCAGTTAACTACACCCGGCACGCCCCAACAGAACAGGGTGGCAGAAAGAAGGAATAGGACTCTTATAGAAATGGTTAGGTCAATGATGAGCTACGCTGATTTACCTGATTCGTTCTGCGGATATGCTCTGGAAAAGACAGCATACATTCTGAACTTGGTACCATCTAAGTCAGTCTCATCTACTCCACAGAACTGTGGAATGGGCGAAAGCCAAGTCTAGGACATGTTCAGATTTGGGGTAGTCCAGCACATGCATTGAAGGGAGATACTGATAAGTTGGAATCTCATACGGAAGTACGTCTGTTCGTAGGCTATCCTAGGGGAACGAAAGGTGGTCTGTTCTATAGTCCTAAGGATCAAAAGGTGATCGTTAGCACGAATGTCAGATTCTTAGAAGGACTATGTGATGAACCACAAGCCCAAGAGTAGACTAGTGCTTGAAGAATTAAGAGGGGACGTTCCGACCTTAGGACCAACTGTACAAGAGAATTCACCATAAGTCACTGCACCGTGTGTCACATAAGATATAAGATACACAGGTAGTACCTCGTCGCAGTGGGAGGGTTGTGAGATAGCCTAACAGGTTCATGTTTTTGGAGAGTCTTCGGACTTGGTCTCTGGTAAACATGAGTCAGATCCCTGGACCTATGACGAGGCCCTCCTAGATAAGAATGCATATTTTTGGCAAAGGGCAATGAACTCTGAGGTAGAATCTATGGATTCTAGTCATATTTGGGAGCTAGTAGAACTGTAAGATGTGTATACTGAAAGACATGACTTTTATTATATGAACATCTTTATTATGAAAAGAGAATCACACTACACTAGGTGTTTGTTTATAATAGTACATACACGAAGTCCCATTGCTTTGCATTGTAGATAACATGGTGTGTGGTGTCACACGGAAGATCATGTTATCAGTTCCTTACTTAGCATAAATAGAGACTCACAACCTAGATGGAATTGGACAACCCATTGGCATGATTATAGTGTAGTTAGGTGTGGTTAGTCTTGACTATAGAACTAAACTAGTGTGCTATGAGTACATTGAGCAGGACCAAAACCCGAGGTTATCCGATTTATACTGACTAGATAATTGGATAGGATCTCAGTTGATGTTATGGAGGACAATTTCTTAATCCCAAAATAATATTGGGCATATATTATTAATTATTATTTCTTTAATTTATCAATGGGCGAGATCTACTCTGTTAGATCGATAGACCCGGTAAGTTGGGAAATAATATTAATAGTATGATGTGCCGATGATTATTGACGGAATCTGTGTCCTGGTGAGTCAGGATAATGATGCCCCCTTGATGAGCTCAAAAGGTTCATCGTGCTAAACCCTGCAGGTGGATTTGATCTCGCACGTTGATAAGGTTGAATGGTACTAATCAAGGATCCAGAAGTTAATTGATTTAAATTATCAGTAATTTAATTAATTAACGGACATGTGAGATCTTAATCACGGGGGGATAGACGACTCGTAATATGTGGAGCCCATATAAAAATATGGGGGTTGGTGAGGAAGTTCAATTATGATCCTTTAGTGGAATGGATCTTAATTAATGGATCGAGTTTGGATCCATTAGTGGGCATGGAAAACTCCAAGAAGGGTTTTCTACCCTTCAGGCATGGGGTTCCTCTATCCAAGGAGATGTGCCCGAAAGCATCAAAGGAGATAGAGGAAATGAAGGTGGTTCCTTATGCATAGGCAGTAGGAAGCCACATGTATGCTATGTTGTGCATAAGACCAGATATCTATTTTGTCGTAGGCATGGTTAGCAAATATCAGAGTAACCCTAGATAGGGACATTGGACTGTGGTAAAGCATATATTGAAATACCTGAGATGGACTAGGGATTATATGCTGGTTTACCGGGCAGACCAATTAGTCCCTGTGGGTTATACGGATTCAGATTTCTAGTCAGACAGGGACAAGAGCAAGTCTACCTCAGGGTTTGTATTTACTTTAGGAGGTGGAGCCATTGTTTGGAGGAGTGTCAAGCAGAAATGCGTGGCGGACTCCACCATGGAAGCTGAGTATGTGGCAGGCAGCCAAGGAAGTTATATGGCTCAAGAACTTCATCATGGACTTGGATGTGATTCTTGGATTGCCCAGATCTATCACAATCTTTTGTGATAATAGTGGTGCAGTTGCAAACTCGAAGAAACCACGAGCCCATAAGGTAAGTAAACACATAGAGTGCAAGTACCACCTGATACGAGAAATCGTAAAGAGAGGAGAAGTGGCTGTCGCCAAGATTACATCAGAGGACAACCTGGCAAATCCTTTCACTAAAGCTCTTCCAGCTAAAGCTTTTGACCGGCATGTAGAGGATATGGGAGTCAGATGTATGGCAATGAGAGAACAGTAATGTCTTTGAGTATAAGTGGGAGATTGATAGATGTGTATACTAAAAGATTTACTTTTTTATATATAAGATCATCTTTATTTTGAATAGAGAATCACAACAACACTGGGTGCTTGTTTATATTAGTACATGCATAAAAGTCCTTTACTTTGCATTGTAGATAATATGGTGTGTGGTGTCACACGGAAGATCATGTTATCAGTTCCTTGCTTAGTATAAGTAGAGGCTCACAACCGAGATGAAATTGGGCAAACCATCGGGATGGTTATAGTGTCATTATGTGTGGTTGGACTTGACCATAGAATTATACTAGTGTGCTTTGAGTACATTGAGCAGGACCAAAACTAGAGGTTATCTAATTAATACTGGCTTGATAATTGGATAGGACCTCAAATTTTATTATGTAGTACGATCCCTAAATCCTGATATAATAATGGGCACATATGATTAATTATTATTTCTTTGATTTACCAATGGGCGAGATCTATTCTGTTAGATCGATAAGCCCAGTAAGTTGGGAAATAATATTAATTATATGGTGTGCCATTGATTATTGACAGAATCTGTCCTGGAGAGTCAAGATGATGATGCCCCCTTGATGAGCTCAAAAGGTTCATCATGTTAAACCCTGCAGGTGGATTTGATCCAACATGATGATAAGGTTGAGTGGTACTAATCAAGGATCCACAAGTTAATTAATTTAAATTGATAGTAATTTAAATTAATTGACGGGCATTCGATATCTTAAACACGGGGGGATGGACGACTCATAATATGTGGAGCCCATAAGAAAATATGGGGGTTGGTGAGGAAGTTCAATTAAGATCCTTTAGTGGAATGAATCTTAATTAATGGATCGAGTTTAGATTCATTAGCGGGCCAAGATCCAACTCCTCCTCTTGGTCCCTACCTTAGCCATATATAAACCCCATGGGATCATGAAACCAAGGCTAGACAATCCAATTGATCAACCCAAGGCCTTTCTCTTCTCCTCTCCCTCCATTCTCTCTCCTAGGGCTTTCAGCCGGCGCAAGGAAGAGGAGATCATCTCCTCTTCTTTTCTTCCTCCTTCCACCACCATCACTTGGCTGGACCCTACATAGACAAGGAAGGGACCTCCTCTTCCTTTTTTGGTGCTAGGCGACGAGAGAGGGGTGGCCGGCGGGCGGTGGAAGTCGGCGCAAGGTGAGGTTGCGGCGGCGCCGTAAGCTGAGGAGAAGGGAGGTTTTCGGCCAGGTTTGGGTTGGAGAGAAGCTTGATTCTCTCCTTCATTCTCTTCTTCATCTTCCTCCCTTGGCCTTCCTTGTGGCTGGCGTGAGCTTGGAGGCTCTCGGTGGCAGGCGGCGCAAGGAGTAGGGGAGAAGGCCGGCGGTTCCAAACCCTAGGGTTAGGGCTTTGATTGGTGTGAAGAGGTGATCCGTTGGAGTGCCTTGGTGATCTTGGTTCTCGGTAGCTCATCGCCCAAACAATGTCCGGGAGGGGAGGGACATAAGGTAGAAGGCTACGAGGTAAAAGGGAAGGTATAATTCTTTCCTTAGCTCCTAATTATTATTTTGTGTCTTATTGATTAGCTTCGTCATTTTATGTAAATTAGTTAATTATTTTGATGTTGTGTCATAGTGAATAATTAACTAATTGGACCCTGACCATAAACACAAGAATCAGCGATCCACTCGTCGTCTCTTTTGTGGTCGTTCGGTTAGAAGAATTACAAGGCGCGATCTTTGTGATTGGCCAAGTTGTAATTCGTACCGAACGATACGATGACGAGATGGTCGTTGGGAGACGGGTCTCCATTCAGATTAATTTTAATCTGTAGACATGGAGAGGTCTCTCAAGGACGACCAAGTATTCTCTAAGGAAACCTGCCAAGCCATACCCAACACCAACACCATTCACCTATGGCTTCCATATTGTGCTTCTCCTTGTACAGTCCAACCACCCTCTCCTGAGTATGTGTTGAGCACCCAGCCTTAGATCCATGCATGTTAAGGTTGTATCCCATCTGGTCCAACTCCAGCTGCTTGCCATTTGTTGTTCGCTGGATGGGTTCCAGTTCGTCACCTTTGCCCCCACCCTCGCATTTCTCCTCTGATTCTGCCAACTGTGAGCTCATGCCCTGCATTTGAGTTGCTGACCCCACTGTGCCTCTACAAGTGCTATCCTTCACACTATGTGGTGTATCCTGTCATTTTGATCAACATATTTCTCCCTATCTGTGCTGTAAATGTGTCCAAGGTTGCCATTGTGTCTTATCTGCATCCAAAATCCATTAGAAGTCTACTGTATTTGCCTTCTCACTCCATCACCCTCTGTTTTGACCCCCTGCCCATTTCTAAGATTTATCAGTTCCTCCATAGTTTGATCCCTGACTGACTGATCGGTAGCTGACAGTAACTGCTTCCCGCTTCCAGTAGCTACCCCATGTTGTTGTAACCCAATTGTCTGCATATCCTTCTGCACCCTCTTGTCGGGTTGACCAATCTAACTTCCTTCCTGTATCAATGCATGAATACCATCTCGCCTACTGTCTTCACCCATAATACCCACACTCTTTGACCTGGAGTTACAGCACCTACTGACCTTCTTGCTCTGCCCCTCTAATGAAATCTACTTCTGCTATGTTCCTTGCCAGGTTGAGGAGTTATCGCCTCTAAGCTATTAGGCCACATGGTCGGCTGCTTTTGACCCCCCCCCCCCCCCACCAATACAGTTGGCGTTGGTGTTGGGCTGATCACCGTTAACGCACTTAGCAGGAGGTGTGACTGCTATCAGAGGATACGCCACAACCGATCTTATGATGCCACTTTCTGAAGGTGCACTCGCTGCAATCTCTAGTCTTCTCTATCACTCCTGCCTTGTGTTACTTTTCAACAAACTGCTGCCCTCATTAACATACCTGGCTGCATTGTGTCCTTGACCTCCATGCTGCAATTGAGCTCGCCCTTGCGCTTGTGGAACTCCCTACCTGTTGGGACCGGGTGCATGTTGACAAGGATACGGGTTCGTAAAATTTTAAATTTTTACGTGCAGCGGAAGAATTAGAATAAAATAATTTCTCAAATTACTTTAACCACGTATCTAGTATGCAACCTTATGATGTGTGGACATGATCATAAATTAAAACTTTACGGAAAAGTAAACTAATTTACTTAGTACCTCGCGTAACTCGAAGTAAGGGACGAGATCCAACCGTAGCGTCCCTTGGAAGCTCCGCCTCTATTCGCATCCACGCCGAGTTCTCTTCGGGATGACTTCGCAAAGTCACGAGTTTTGTGTCGACGAGAACTACTAGATTCTCCAAAGACACAACTAGAAAATCAAGAGAGAAGGATGGAAACTAACCACCAAGTAACGGAATCAAAATTCCGGGAAAGGAAGGAAGGAGTCGCGACCCGCTTCTTCTTCTTCTTCGGCACGAACTTGGTGGAGGAAACTCACAGGCACCCTAGGTGCTTGCGCCGGCCCTAGGGGAGGAGAGAGAGCCGGCCCTAGAGAGAGAAAGGGCGCCGACCCTAGAGAGAGAGAGAGAGTTAGAGAGAGAGAGGGAGAGAGTTAATCTCTTGATCAATCTATTGAGGAAATCAAGCCTAGCCTTGGTTCCTTTATATAGTAGCCTCTCCCTTGCCAAGTCTCCCCTTTAACGGAATTTTTCATAAGAAATTTATCCTATAAATTTTTTTATGAATTATTCCGTTTAAACCAAGTTTTATTATAACTAATTTTATAATAAAACAAATACATCTCTCCTTTTATTATGGAATAAATTTTACAAGAAATTTATAAATTTTCTTATTATGGAAAAATCAATTCATAATTGATTTTATAAAATTAAAATAAACCATTCAATGGATCATTTTAATTTCCATAAAAAATAATAAATTTCTATAAATTTCTTTATATAAATTTCTTTATACAAATTTATTTATCCATAATTTATAAAACAAATCGCACTTGATTTATTTTATAAAATAAACCAAATAAATTGGTTCTCTCTTTTATTGTGGCCGGCCAAACCAAAGAGGGTGGGCACCCTCTTTGGCCGGCCACTTCAAGCCCAATCCCTCGCGAATTAAACTCATTTAATTCGCCCGATAAGCATTCAAAAGACTTAGCCATTTTTAGCTTCCGTTGCGCCTCTGATTAACTCAGATTCGACTTATTTCTCTTGATCGAAAAATCCAATTTTCAACTCGTTTTAAATCCCTCGGATTACTCGTAGTGCGTGTGACTAAATAGGCTTTCGATTTATGTTGGCCGTCTATAATCAACTAATTATAGAACGATCATGAGTGGCACCTAGTAGTATATCATGACCCCCAATTAATCGAAAGATCAACGGTTGACCTCAGAAGTAATTCTGAAACCCTTCAGCAGCTCTAATGAATCGTGCCCCATTCCCTTCACCATCTTATACCCACTTGGTTCAGGACATGGTCTGTGTGTGTCAGTCCCCACTAGGCTGACTACGTCACACCTAGCCCAAATAGTGTCTTTCTCGTCCTTTGGATTTCTAATTACTCTCATGTATTTAAGAGACTCATACTCTAAACATGACATGCTCTGGCCAGAGGCTTTGAGTAACAATCCGACGATAGGCCTGGGTATACATCTCCTCGCAAGGAGTGGTGAATCCTTTGTAGGCTGTTCAAACATCTTCGGGCACTTCGGCTTATACCCAATCATCCTGGGTCCACACCTCCTTGGAGATGCTTGCTTAAGATGTTAAAGTATAAGTCTCCATGACCAAGATGACTTGAACACCTCAAGTCAAAGGAACATCGCACTTAAGCTGCAGTAAGAACTTCACTGACATATCTATATAGATTACCATATGAATTTTTACAGCTAGTCACTCCAATGAACTAGTTCCCTTAACTAGCATCCATGTTTATCTTCGGACATCCCAATGTCACCAGCCAGTGAGAATCAGCTGATTAGAGAATAACCCATGCTAGTCTCAACAGAATTGATAGTGTCCGTTTTTATCAATTCATCGACTAGGGATATTTTCAATACTTCATAATTGCACATGTAGAGATAATCACTAGTTGTGATCCTATCACAAATTCTCTTATGCTGTGAATTGTATTGCGGACATTCAGCAGATGAGTTTAAGATCCCAATCAAATACACAAACATGTATACTCAAATAGTGAATTATCATTTATTAAAATAAATGTTTACAACCATAAGGCGATTGCCTTAGGACACTTCTCTGATATCACTAACACTACCCCTGTGTAGCTGTGTTTTTTTCCCTTCCTCCAGCTCCACTTCACTTCGCCTGGCTGTCAACCTTCCTTAGTTGTCTGCTACGGAACGCAATTGCATTGATAACTTATAGTTGTGCTGATAGTGCCCTAGCTCCTTACATTTACTGTACATCTTCAATGGAGATTCAAAGACCACCTGTAGATCCACCTCTCGTCCATCTGGGAGTCTCATTGGAATTGAGCCTGGTAGCACCTTAGTGATGTCCATTTCAACTAAGACTCGGGCAAAGCTGATACGCTCCTTCATTTGTGTAACTCGATCAATATAAAGAGGATTACCCACCATTGACACCACCTTGCTTAAACCAGATACAGTCCAGCAGTCTACAGGAAGCCCAAATATTTGCATCCATAGAGGCACCTAACTCTGCGATTCCAACTGGAAACTGAAGCATTGCAGCATCACCTTGAGATACAATGGACATCCATAAACTACATAAGGCCCATTCTTCATAACACGCTCCGCATCCTCCTTTGCATCAAATTTGAACACTAGCCATAATGTATGATGAGTGAACATTTCATGCGGTGCCCGCCATCTTCTTGTAAGATCCTTCAGCGCTTGCCATCCTGGAATCCTTCCAATAAATCTCCCTACCAAGCAATGACCCATAGCACTCTCCATCGACTGCATGTCCTCCTACTCTAGGGGTGCCCTTGTGTCTGTATGTTGAACTCTGCTGAGAGCCATACTGACATCACAGTGGCGGTTTGCCTTGAATAGATCCACCCATTTCTTCCCTTCAACCAGACCAGCCGACACCAGTTGCGAGATTGATTCTGTAACCTGCGCTGCCTCTGAGATCCTAGCTGTCTCTGAACCCTTTGCTGCATCTGGCCCGACGGCTATTTCCGGAACCTGCTTCATAGCTAGAGGCATAGATCTATCAGAGACCCTAGCTTCCTCTGGAGCCCTAACTGCATCTAGAACCTGGTTGCCCTCATTTTGCCCCTTTGCTCGACTTGTGTTTCCGTCTTCCCCTCGCAACTGCCAAGCATCACTGCCATCCGGCCTTGTCAGCAACCTTCGGTCATCAGTCGACCCATCCGGCCTTGTCAGCAACCTTCAGACATCAGCCGGCCGACTCCCCCAAGCACGGCGATCGACCAATCTTCGCGTAGCTAGAAATCGCCTCGGCGGTGGCCTTTGTCTTGCGAACCCACGCATCTGACCGATTGCCCCCGATCTTATCTTTTAGGTATTGGATGACGGGTTTGTTATCGGATGCGGTTCAGCCCGTTTCCCACTAACCCGGATCCATTACTCTTTAGTTTCAAATTCAAACGTTGCTTCTGTCCTCTCCTCGGGAAGTACAGTTCTCCCTCCCAATCCAATCCCGGCCAGAGTTTGTCCCAGGTCACATCTTCATCCTCCTCACACTTCCAACTGCACAGTGCGCATCCCCGGCCAACTGCACAGTCCGCCTCCCTGGCCAATGGCACAGTGCGTCTCCTTGGCCACCGGCGCCTCCTCCCCTCCCACCCACCGGAGTTAATAGCCCTCCTACTGTCTCCAAGTAGATCACTTATAACCAGAACCAGGAGTTGCAACACCCTCCTACTACTGTCTCACCGCCACTACAGGTTCTACTCCTCCCTGGCTCAGCACTTCCCACCTTGCCGGACTCTAGCACTACTTTCCAGTGAGCCTCATCACCTCCCTGCAAGGAGGGGGAGTAGCACTCCCTAAACAAGTCTTACCTGGAAGCGCCTAGAGTCCTCTGACGTCAGGAAGAACCTTCACCGGCAACATCGACCACATGTCGCACCGTATCACTCTGGCCTCTACTCTAACCTGTACCCCTCCTTCCTTCTGTGCTATGTTTCAATGACCCCTATACTGAACCAAGCACCTACCCTCCCCCGTATGCCTAACACCCGAGCCACCTCACCTTCTAGCCATCCTCACTAGCTCCAGTGACTGTAACTCCCGATTAGTTACACCTCCAACCATCCTTCAAGTTACCTGTAACCGAAGCTTCTTCCAACCTTACTAAGTACTACACCCCTGCTATCCCATGGCTTGCTCTCTCCTCACCAAGGTGGAAACTAGCCGGAAACAAAGAGGGTTGAACCCCACCGGAATCTAGAGAGAAGCTGGAGTTTCTCACTCTAACTGAGAGTTCATTCACTGACTGCTCATAAAGATTATCATGTAAATCCTGTAGGTGGACTTGGTCCGACATAATAATAAGGTTGAGTGGTACTACTCTTAGAGTTAGATATTAATTAATTAAATTATCAGTAATTTAATTAATTAATGGACATGTGATATCTTAAACATGGGGAAAAAATATACACATAATAAGGTGGAGCTCATATATTAATATGGGGTTGGTGCGGTAGTTCAATAATAACCCTAGTGGAGCAGGTTATTATTAACGGATCGGGTTTAGGATCCGTTAGAAGACCAAAACCAACTCCTCCTCATGGTCTCTATTGTAGCCTATAAATACCTCATGAGCCATCAAGAGACAAAAAAACATTAACCTAGTTCTCTCCTCTCCCTCTCTCTCTCTCTCTCTCTCTCCTAGAGTTGGGCGGCGCCGGCTACAAGGGAGGAGGGGCTCTCGGTACGATTTGGGAAGAAGGGAAGGAGATCATTATCTCTTCTCTTCTATCCTTTAGGGCGTGCGGCATCAACAAGGAAGAAGGAGAGGTTTCGGCGCAAGGGAGAAGGAAGAAGGAGAACTTCTTCCTTTGGGTCGGCGGCAACAAGAAGGAAGGATTCCTTCTTTTGGTTGGCGCAAGCAAGAGGAAGGAGAAGGTAGTGTTTGGTGGCTTTGTTTCTTGGAAGATCGTCGCCCACACGATGTCTAAGAAAAGGACAGGAATACGATAGAAGATCAAGAGATAAAACAAGAGGTATAATCTTGTTCTTGTTTCATTCTTCTTTAATTGTATTATTTACATGGACCCCAAAGTTAAACACAAGAACCGGCGATCCATAATTCGTCATCTATCCCGTGGCTATTTGATAAAGGAGTTCGATTGCTTGAACAACTAGTTTGTTCAAGCGATCACTCAATCAAATAGCATGATGATGAAAAAGGTCGTTCGGAAAATTTTCTTTCCATCCTGATTAGTTCTAATCAATAGAATTTTTAATCTGGGGATATGGAGAGGAATTACAACGAAACCAACACATGACAAATTGATTGTACCCTTCTGGCAACGATTGTAGGATAAAGTCCATGGCCAATTCTTGACCTAGTGGAAATTCTAGTCTTTCAAGGTTCTCGACATACCCAATAATCTTGAGTACGTGAGTTCCTATGGGAGTTCCTTCTTGCATCATGCATCCAAATATGGCCTTAGACACCTCAGACCGCTAGTTCCTAGCTTGCCCTTGATATAGTTGTTTTAAGTGCTCAATCATATCATGTGTATCCATGTTCTCATGTTGCTTCTGAAGCTCAGAGTTTATGGTGGCAAGCATGAGACATGATACATCAAGTGCATCATCCTGATGCTTCTTGTAAGCATCGTTTTCGGCGAGAGTGGTGGTAGTAATGGGTGCTTCTGGAAGAGGTTGCTCTAGGACGTACAGTTTTCATTCTTGCTTGAGAACGATCCTTAAGTTTTTGTACCAGTCTAGGAAATTAGCTCCCTTGAGCTTCTCCTTCTCAAGGACGGATCGCAGAGAGAGAGAGTATTTGACATGGTAGATGACATGGTGATCTACAATAGTAAAATATACAAAAATAAGTATCATATCTAAATCATTTAATTAGGTCATTAATTAAATGACACTCCCACTGAATCGTAGAGCTCTGGTAGGGGCTAGTCATGGATGTGGGCAAACTAAATTTGCCCACACTACTAGCTTCAAACCAAATAGCGACTATATTCATGTGGGACAAGATCCATATTATACCTCATCTTGAGTTAGCTTTGGCTAATCGCCCAAGACTTAGTATAATTAGATAGGTAATATTTTACTAATTAAATCTTATGCAACTCTTGGAAACAGAGGGTCAAGATCCACATTAAACATCATCTTGAGTTAGCTTTGGCTAATCGCCCAAGACTTAGTCTAATTATTCTCTTACCCAATTTTCTCAACTTTTAGAATATGCCTCTAAGTTTATCAATTCAATTGAGGTGACTTAGTTAAGTCTCACCCAAAGTTAGATAGCAAGACATCACAATTGTCCTCTTGCACTCTACCAAGATAAAATGTGTCGCTTTGCTTTAGCAAATCCAAAAACAAATGATCAAGATAGTTTATGAGTACCAAACTTTGGTAGGCATATCGAGTTGACTTAATTAAGATAAATGTTTATCTAATCATGCATCACATACAGATATTGTATATATCAATATATAAGCGGTAAAACATGACATGGTTATAACCCGTATACTACGATCATCTCAAGTCAATGAGAAAATCAATAGTCAACCTAGGGATAGCATCTTCTCCAAGTGTATCCTTCGGTCATCATGTGTCGTCGGCATCCTTCTTGTAACCTCATCCTTCAATGAGCATTCTACTCCTCGTTTTACACATTACAAATTCAGAAAACTCGAGTTACATTCGAGTCTAAATCTAATTTTCAACTAGAAAAATAGAGATAAGTCACGACACGCAGACCGTATTATGAATTACATTACAACATGCACACACGCATACATCCAATCATTTTGGGTTTAAGGCCATAACCATACACTATTTCATCAATCACACACAATAGATTTAGGACATCAATTTTCATTATGATTGTAAAAATGCTCATGAGTCGAAACCATAAGTTATAAAATTTGTTGAGTACAATCGGACCATAGTACACTTTTATATTTCATATGATGATGCTATGAACTTTTATTTTGATTAACACAAACTTTTGGTTCAAAGAATTCAAGGCTGATGTGGAGAAACGTCAAGGTAAAAGTATCAAGACCTTACGGTATGATCGTGAGGGTGAGTACCTCTTGGGAGAGTTTAGGAGTTACTTTTCAGAGGTTGGGATTCAATCCCAATTGTTCACACCTGGTACACCCCAGCAGAATGGTGTAGCAGAGCGAAGGAATAGGACTCTTATAGAGATGGTTAGAACGATGATGACTTATTCTGAGTTACCGAATTCGTTCTGGGGATATGCTCTGGAAATGACAATGTATATTCTGAACTTGGTACCATCTAAATCAGTACCCTCTACTCCCACAGAATTGTGGATTGGGTGTAAACCTAGTCTGAGACATATTCGGATTTGGGGTAGTCCAACACATGTGTTGAAGGAAGATACTGATAAGTTGGAATCTCGTACAGAAGTACGCTTGTTCGTAGGCTATCCTAAAGGAACGAAAGGTAGTTTGTTCTATAGTCGAAAAGATCAGAAGGTCATCGTTAGCACGAATGCCCAATTTTTAGAAGAAGACTATGTGATGAACCACAAGCCCATGAGTAAGATTGTTATATAGGAAATGAGAGTGGAAGTTTCAACTACAGGACCAACCGTACAAGATGGCATACCACAAGTGACTGCACCATGTGTTACAACGGATACACAGATAGTACCTCGTCATAGTGAGAGGGTTGTTAGAAAACTCGACAAATTCATGATTTTGGGAGAGTCGTCGGACTTGGTCCTGGTGATCATGAACCTGATCCCTGGACCTATGACGAGACACTCCAAGATAAAGATGAGTATCTTGGCAAAAGGCAATGAATTCTGAGATAAAATCTATGGATTCTAATCAAGTCTGGGAGCTAGTAGAACCACCCGATGGTGTAAAAGTCATTGGATGCAAGTGAATCTACTAAAGAAAGAGAGGATCAGACGGGAAGGTAGAGACCTTCAAAGCAAGGCTTGTTGCGAAGGGGTATACTCAGAAAGAGGGTATCGATTATGAGGAGACCTTTTCGCCGGTAGTCATGCTTAAGTCTATCCGGATTCTCTTGTCTATTGCCGCTCATATGGATTATGAGATTTGGTAAATGGATGTCAAGACAGCTTTCCTTAACGGAAGTCTTGAGGAAAACATCTATATGAAGCAACCAGAGGGATTCATTGCGAAGGGCAAAGAACATCTTATGTGTAAGCTTAATCGGTCCATTTATGGATTGAAGCAAGCTTCAAGATCTTAGAACATCCGGTTTGATGAGGTAATCCAGTCATATGGATTTATTCAAAGCCCAGATGAGTCTTGTGTATACAGAAGATGTGATGGAAACGTGGTGGTATTTCTTGTACTATACATAGATGACATTTTGCTCATTGGCAACAATGTCAAAGAGTTGTCAGACGTAAGGGTATGGTTGTCTAGATAGTTTGATATGAAGGACTTGGGAGAAGCTGGACACATCCTTTGGATCAAAGTTATAATAGATCGCAAGAAAAGGATGTTGTGCTTATCTCAAGCTTCATACATTGATACTGTCCTAGCTCGTTTTAGCATGCAAAACTCCAAGAAAAGTTTTCTACCTTTTCGGCATGGAGTACCTCTATCTAAGGAGATGTGTCCAAAAACTTCAAAGGAGATAGAGGAGATGAAGGCAGTTCCTTATGCTTCGGTTGTAGGAAACCTCATGTATGCTATGTTATGTACGAGACCGAATATCTGCTTTTCCATAGACATGGTTAACATATATCAAAGTAATCCAGGACAGGGACATTGGATTGCGATAAAGCATATATTGAAGTACCTGAAAAGGACTAGGGATTATATGCTAGTTTACTAGGCAGATCAATTACTCCCTGTGGGTTATACGGATTCTGACTTCCAATCAGATAGGGATAACAGTAAATCTACCTCGGGGTATGTGTTTACTTTGGGAGGTGGAGTCATAGTATGGAGGAGTATCAAGCAGAAATGCATTGTAGACTCCACCATGGAAGCTGAGTATGTGGTGACCTCTGAGGCAGCCAAGGAAGTTGTATGGCTCAGGAACTTCTTAATGGGCATAAATGTGATTCCTGGTTTGCCCCGAGCTATCACAATTTATTGTGATAATAGTGGTGCAGTAGCAAACTCGAAGGAACCACGAGCCCATAAGGCAAGTAAACACATAGAGAGCAAGTACCACCTGATACGAGAGATCGTAAAACGAGGAGAAGTTGTTGTCGCCAAGATTGCATCAGAGGATAACCTGGCAGATCCTTTCACTAAGGCCCTTCCAGCGTGTGCTTATGATGGGCATGTGGAGGGGATGGGAATCAAATGTATGGCAGTTTGATGGCAGCATAGTCTTTCAGTTTAAGTGGGAAATTGTTAGGATGTATACTAAAAGCCTAGCTTTTGTATAGACATCTATATTTTGGAATAAGAATCACATGGTCATTGTTGTTAGATGAATACTAAAAGACTTGTCTTTTTATATGATCATCTACATTTTGAAAGAGAATCACAACAACACAGTTGCATGTTTATATTAGTATATGCATAACCGTCTCATACTCTACATTGTAGATAACATGGTGTATGGTGACACACGGAAGATGTAACGACCCGGAAAATTTTCTCAATATTTTCTTTAAAATATTGATCATATCTAGATAGTGTTTGAGGAACCTAGAAATACTAGTACGAATTTTAGCCTAGTTATCTACGATTTTCCCATTTAAATTGAGAAGCTAAGTACTAATGGGCCTTATATGGGCTTTTCTAGTACCATGGTTATTAGTGGATTTTAGGTAGAATTTAATATAAATATAAATGGGTTTTTATTAGGAATATTAGCATAATTATGGGTGAGTCTTAGGGGAATTTTCGAAATTAAAAGAAAAATAAAAATAAAATGAAGTAAAAATAAAGTGCATGCACCAAGGATTGAACCTTGGACCTAGTATACTACCATGCATGTATTAACCAATTCACCTAGCAAGAGAGTGCTAGTAGAGAATGAAGTGGATTTTGGTTAAGGCTTAGGGAAAATGAAGAGTCACCAAGGGAAGAGACACCATGACTCTTCACTTGCCCTCCTTTATGTGGTATAAAAGCAATGAGAGAGGTGGCATGGAAGTTACTCTTTTCATTTCTTCTTCCACCAAGTCTCTTCTTCTTCCTCCATCCTTCTCCTAGCCAAAACTTACCAAGGGGATTCTCCCTTGGAAAAACTTCACAAGGAGACCTCTTCCTCAAGTTCTAAGGGTTTTTCTACGAGGCTACAAGGGCTAGGGGTAATCTAAGGTCAAAGAAGTTTCTTTCGGTTTCTGTATTCAAGGTGAAAAATCAAGATAACCCAAGGTAAGACTCCCTCACCTGTGGTATAATAGTTTCCGAGTTATTTTCATGATACAAGAATTTGTTTGGACTATATGTGAAGAAAACCAAAGTTAGGGTTTTCAAGGGTTTCGGCCACCATAGGTTTCTATGGTTGGATTTGGATCTAACTCTCTAATATTGTTTCTTATGTTTTCTCATGTGGTAAGGGATGTTAATAGGGGTTTATGTGAAAGTTTTTACATGTTTGTGGCCTAGTAACTTTCGGCCAAGATGGGTTTTAGGGCAAGGGGTTAGGGTTAACTCCAAGCAAGGGTTCAAATGGCTTCCATGGTATTATATGTAAGGTAATAGATGTGAATTGGGAATTTTATGAATTGTTCCATGGGCTTGTGATCCTCTTTGGGTTTCGACCAATGCATGTTTTAGGGCTAGGACTTGGAGTTAAGTCCAAATAAGGGTTCAAATGGTTTTCTATGGCATGGTATGTATTGTATGGAATGTTAATCATGACCTATGTGAATTTCTCATGGACTTATAGTCCTCTAGGGTTTTTGGTCAAGACCCTAACCTAGGGTTGGGTTTAAGTTAAGGTCTCAAGGTTACTTGATTATAGATGGTTATGATGTAAGTATATGATTAAGCATGATGTAAGGATCATTATGTTATCAAAACCCTAGCTTCGTATGTTAAGTATCGTGATTTTGTATGTTTAGGTCATATGTTATGTTCTATTCATGAATGTTTTAATCATATGTCATGAACACATGTATTTGATGTAGGCTTCATATTATATAGAATGATGCATATATATTGTTAAATGTCTATGATAGATATATGGTTATGAAGGTCTATGCATGTTATATGATGAATGCCATGAACCTAAGTAATGTAGAATTTCCATGAACCTAAATAATATATACCTTGTTCATAAGAATTTTCCCATGCATGCTCTATGATGGATACTATGATTATGTATGTATGTCATGTTTTACAAAAGAAGAAGATGAATGAAGACAATGTTTATGCCTTAAATAAGAATGATAAGTGTGAATGATAAGTATGAATGATGAAGGCATAATGATGTTATGAACTAAGTATGAATGATGAAATGCCAAGTATGATTTATGTCATGATGAGGGATGGGCACTTTAAGAACACCTCGGTTCTGGAACTACCGTAGCTGTTCCTACTCTTATGTCAAGTTTCATGAAACAAGATTATGTCTATGCTAAGAATGTTCTATGAATGATGAAGCATGTGAAGTATTTTACTTTTTATGAATAGGCTTGTACCGGACCGAAGTAAGGGTCCAAGGGATGGACACCTTAAGAACACCCCGGTTCTGGACTACCGAAGCTGTCCACGGTTCTGGACTACCGAAGCTGTCCAACAGGGATGGGCACCTTAAGAACGCCCCGATTTTTGGAACTACCGTAGCTGTTCCTACCCTAGTAGGTCGGGGCTCGCTACCTCGTATTTACTTAGGGATGCGCGCTTATGATGTATGTATGTGGTACAAGTCGGGGACCCCAATGATGTTATGATTATGTTTAAGTATTTAAAAGTATGATTTTAAATTAAGCATCCTTATGTATATGCATTCGACTCATGCATTCATTCATGCTATGCATTATGCCATGATAAGTAAGGTTATGCTTATGTTCATGATAAGAAATATACCATGATAAGTATGTTTATGCTTATGTTCATGATAAGAAATATGTCATGATAAGTATGTTTATGCTTATGTTCATGATAAGAAATATGCCATGATAAGTACGATTATGCTTATGTTCATGATAAGAATTATGCCATGATAAGTATGTTTATGCTTATGTTCATGTTAAGAAATATGTCATGATAAGTATGATTATGCTTATGTTCATGTTAGGAATTATGCAATGATAATTATGTGATGCCCATGTTTTACGTTAAGAGTAAGCTTATGTTTTATGTTCAGGATTATGCTATGATGAATGTTTCATATGTTTATGCATGATATGACGTATGGTTTTTAGTGAGTAGGAAAGGGTCTTACTAAGCCTATGTGCTTATAGTCTTATGTTCTTATACCGCAGATCAAGCAAGGGGTTATTAGGTGAAGCAGCAGGAGGGGCCAAAAGTGTGTGTGTGGTAGTGACATGGCAAAGGAAAGAGAAAAAAAAGACTCTTTTATTATGTCTCGTGTTTCGAAATGCCTCTTTAGATTCTATGCTATACTTAAGATAAGATACTTACTACTTATGATGCTCATGGATAAGTTATGTGCTACTTCTGATGCTTATGGATAAAGTAAGGAATGTTATGTTGTTAATATGCTAAGTTACAATGCTACCATGTTCAAGAATGATAGGTTAAGGCATATATACATGTTCAAGTAATAGTTGTATGGTAAAACGCATGTGTATAAAGAAGAAAAAAATTTATTCCGCTGCATTTAGATGTTCACATGCCTAGGTATGTTAACGTAATGCCGCCTCTCGCCACACCGTGAGAGGTGTAGGAAAGGCGGGCGTTACAGAAGATCATGTTAATAGTCCCTTGCATAGTATAAGTAGAGGCTCACAACCGAGATGGAGTTGGACAAACCATCGGGATGGTTGTAGTGTAATTAGGTGTGGTTTATCTTGGTCATAGAATTACACTAGTGCAATTTGTTGGAATTGAGCAGGACCAAAATAGAGATGATCCAATTTGTACTGACTTAATAATTGGATCGAATCTCAGATTATTATGGAGTACAATCTCTAAATCCCAATATAATAACAGCCACGTGTATATAATAGTTATTTCATTGATTTACCAATGGGCGAGATTTATTCTGCTAAATCGATAGGCCCGGTAAGTTGAGAAATAATATTATTTACATGGTGTGTCGTTGATTATTGATAGAATTAGTGTCCTGGTGAGTCGGGATCATGATGCCCCCTTGATGAGCTCATAAGGTTCATCATGTTAAACCCTACAGGTGGATTTGATCCAACAGCATGATAAGGTTGAGTGGTATTAGTCAAGGAGTTAGAAGTTAATTAATTAAAATTATCAGTAATTTAAATTAATCGACGAACATTCGATATCTTAAACACGGGGAGATGGATGTACTCATAATAGGTGGAGCCCATATGAAAATATGGGGGTTGGTGAGGAAGTTCAATGGAGATCCTTTAGTAGAATGGATCTTCATTAATGGATCGGATTTGGATCCATTAGTGGGCCAAGACCCAACTCCTCCTCATGGTCCCTACCTTAGCCCTATATATATCCCATGGAATCAAGAAACCAAGGCTTAATCCAATTGATCATCCAACCCAAGGCTTTTCTCCTCTCCCCTCTCTCCCTTCTCTCTCCTAGGTCATGGCAAAGGAGAAGGAGTTCATCTTCTTCTCCCGTTCTTCTTCTTCCCTCAACCTCACGGTGAGTGGCCACTACTAGACAATGGGGGACTTCTCTTTGTGGGGACCGATGCCATCGATAGTGGGGGGGGGGGGGGGTGAATATCGACCATAAAAACTTTTTCCGAAAAGCGTGTCTTTCGATCATTCTAGACAGAGAGTTAGTGCGCAGCGGAAATACTAAAGAACATAAAAGAAAGACACTTTGTACACACGGGATTTCCTTGGTTCCCAACCCCCCCAGGGTCAGTACATCCAAGGCCTAAGCACGGGAAACGCCCATCCACTAATGATCACCTTTTCGGACTTTCCGGAGGTGGATAAACTCATCTTATAGTGTACGATTTACAATCAAAAAGATAGAGAAAAATAAGTGCAGAATGTAAATTCAAACCAAACAAAAGAGTTGAAGACTCAGCCGATTTGGAACTCCGAAGTGTCACGCACTTCCTCCCGGAGCTTCCTTGGTCGGAGAGCTTCATCTATAGCGCTTTGTCGTCACTTGAAAAGCTCAGAATGATCTTGGAATTCATGTACAGAGTTGAGGGGTCAAAGCCCCTTTTATAGCTTCTTTACTTGGCGCCTGTGTTGAAGGGGGCGCCTAAATTGCCTTGGTCAAAGCTTATCTTCACGCTGAACTCACAGCAGCTGATAAGGCCTTCATCCAGGGTTCCCTAGACCTCGAGGGCGCCTGAATGATTCAGGCACCTAGTTCATTGAGGTGCTTGGTAGCCCCCGTGGCTATGGTGCAGTGGTAAGGCAACTAGTCGTTAACCCAGGCATCCGCGGTTCGATCCCCAGCTACGGCGTATTTTACAGGAATTTTTCCTCCAAATGGGGCACGAACCCTGGGACGCTGGGCTTTTAGACTGCCCACCGTGAGCGCTTCCCGATTTACCCTGGTGACCGGTGGGAAACTTCCGTGGGGTCGAGTCGGTCACCCCAGGTTCAATTTGTCTGCTGCCTGGTTCATCATTGAGGCGCTTGGTTCATTGGGGTGCCCTGGTTAATGGGGCGCCCAGTAGCCTATTTTCCAGCCATGTTGTGTGTTTGTTTGCCTGCTTTGTCTTCAATTTTAGGTAACTGTAAGATACATAAATACAAGGCAAACACATATACAACCATAGCCTTAACAAATTGGTTCTGACTTCGGATTTCCTACGAAACCCTAGGTCGAATCGACCCCAATGTTCCCTTCCCAGGGAACACGCCTTTCACCTACTCCTCTCAGGAGAAGTTTTGCCAACCGACCAGTCCGGTTAGACTTTTACCCAACTTCACTTACCAGGACTTTTGCCCAATCTTACGACCAGGACTTCGTGCCCAGTCCACGACCAGGACTTATTGCCCAACTTCACTTACCAGACTTTTGCCCAGCTTCACTCACCAGGATTTCGTGCCCAGTCCACGACCAGGACTTATTACCCAACTTCACTCATTAGGACTTCGGTGCCCAGCCCTCGGCCAGGACTTATTACCCAATTCCATGAACCAGGACTTCATGCCCAACCCTTGGTCAGGTCTTAGGTGCCCAGCCCTCGGCCAGGACTTATTGCCCAATCCATGATCAAGACTTAGTGCCCAATTCTTCGAACCAGGACTTTCCTTTACTTTGGTACTCCTTTCTTGACTAACCCTTCCTTATTCAATGTATCACTAACATTGAAACACTTAGAGGAGGACATCACTGATGCTTCTTGCACTAACAATCTCCCCCTTTTTGATGTTTGACAATATCTTAAGTTAGATCGGATTAAAGGGCTAAGTTATAAACCTTGGGATAAAATGAAAAAAATGATCTAAGTTTTGGAAACACATTTTGATCTTTGGGGAAAAATTCTAACTTCAGCTCTCTATCCTTTGGGAGAAAGAAAAAATTTCTAACTTAAGCTCACTCTCCCCCCTTTTGAAAAACACATTTTGATTTTCATTTTGATCCTTTGGGAAGAAGAAAAAAAATTTCTAACTTAAGCTCACTCTCCCCCTTTGTCAATCATAAAAAAAATGACAAAACGAATTTGCACCAACAATGATAATTAGAAAAAAATTTCTTTTTGAAAGTACTTAGTATAATTTTTGAAAGCATATCTTTACTCAGAAAGAATTTTGTGCATACTTAAAAAGACTTTGTGCTTAGAAAAATTTGTGCATTTCAAAAAAAAATTACTTATAAAGATTTTGTGCACCTGAAAACATATATTTTTTCTTTTAGTAAAATATTTTGAACTTTTAGAACATTTTGCACTTAGGAAAGATTTTCACAAAAAAAATTATGCATTTTAGAAAAATACTTTGAAAAATATGTACTTTGAAAAATATGCACTTTGAAGAATCTGTACTTTGAAAAATATGTACTTTGAAGAATATGTACTTTGTAAATACTTTGCATTTTTGAAAAATATTAGTATTTTGTAAACTATTAGTACCTTGATAAATGTTAGTCTTTTGGAAAATATTAGTACTTTGAAAAATATTAGTTAAAAAAAACTCTTTTAATATGATTTTGAAAACATAGTATTTTACCTGACTTGGTTTCTTTTCCAGTCTGACACAATCCTAGGAAACCTTGTTAACTACAAGGACATTTCTCTAAGTGTCCTGGAAATTCTCCAAATTCAAGTAAAATTATTTTCTAACAGGGATTCTATAAGCAAAAGAAATGAGTTTTTGAAAGTGATAGTATAGAAATCAAAGTATTTTGAAGGAAAAATTACTTATGATTTCAAATGGATTTTGAAAAACAGTATATGAAAATATATTATTTTGAAATGTTTAATAATTCTTTTAATGTGACCTCCCCCTGAACTTGACACAGTCCTTGAAAGCGTGTTGACTACAAGTACTCTTCCTCTGAGTCTTTAGGATTTGGTTCAGACCAAAAGAATTATCTAATAATTTAAAAAAAATCGAAAAAAAACTTGTCAAAAAGTTTTCTTTTGACATAGACTCCCCCTAAATTTGACACATCCTAGGAGTCCTTGTAGATCATGAAGAAGATTCCTCTGTGTCTTTAGGGTTTATCAAAATCAAAAGAACAGTTTTGAATGACATGTTGAGTATGGTAATTTTCAAGGAGATAATTTTCAAAAACACAATTTCGAAATAGTAAATTTTTAAAGTACAGTCTTCGAAAAATATTTTGAAATGATGATAATTTTTCAAAGAGATAGTAATATAACAAAGTTTTTGAACCAATTTTTGAAAACCTTATTTAGAGATGATAATACATTGTTTTTCAAGCATAAGGTTTTTGTAAAATCTGAATTTTTGAGAAAAAATAACTTTAAAAGAATAAAAATACTCCCCCTGTACCCGACACCGTGACTTTATCTAAGTACCTTAAGGGACTTTAGTGTTGACCTAAAAGGCTTGTGTCTAATTGTGTAGGTCAAACAAATTTTTGAAAAAGATATAATCTTGAAAACTTATAATATATAAACAACCAGACAAGCATGAAATCTATAAAAATATTATTATGTTAAAGCACTATTTTGAAAAATAGATTTTTAGAAAAATATTCTAAGAATTTTGGAAAATAATTTTTGAAAAGTATTTTTCAATTTGTTAGTCCTTAACATCTCACCCATTCTAAATGTCTCAGTACAAGCAAACATGGTTGCCTTATGGGTGTATCGTGAGATACTTGAATAATTTTCCTTAGAATTTAATCTAAGATTTACTTAAAACTTGTGTTAGATTCAAATTTATCAAATAGTAAATTGAATTTGAGTTTCAATAATTGGCTTCCAGGTCTTGGAGAGGCACAGAGTGTTGATGCAGTCTGACCCGATTGTTGTTTTGGTGTTGACGCAGATTTAAGTTTGGTTGAGCAAGTTCGGCTTAAGTCCTGGTCGGGGACTGGGCACGAATCCCGGTGAGTGAAGTCGGGTCCCGATGAGTGAAGCCGGGTGATGGAAACCCCGGTGAGTGAAGCTGGGTCGCGATGAGTGAAGTCGGGTGATGGAAACCCCGATGAGTGAAGTCGGGTTCCGGTGAGTGGCTTAAATCCCAGTGAGTGAAGCCGGGTCCTGGTGAGTGAAGCTAGGTGACAGAAATCCCGGTGAGTGAAGCCAGTTCCTGGTGAGTGAAGTCAGGTGACGGAAATCCCGGTGAGTGAAGTCGGGTCCTGGTGAGTGAAGCCAGGTGACGGAAATCCAAGTGAGTGAAGCCGGGTCCTGGTGAGTGGAGCCAGGTGACGGAAACCCCGGTGAATGAAGTCGGGTCCTAGCGAGTGAAGCTAGGTGAAGGAAATCCCAGTGAGTGAAGCCGGGTCCTAGCGAGTGAAGCTAGGTGACCGAAACCCTGGTGAGTGAAGCCAGGTCCTAGTGAGTGAAGCTAGGTTGAATGAAGTCCTGGTGAGTGAAGCTGGGCATGGAGTCTTGGTCCGGGGGACTGAGCATGAGTTAGAGAAGGCTAGGGACCCTGTTCTCTGGACTTAGGGTTGAAATGGTCGGAGCTGGATCGATCTGTGGTCCGATCAGGGAGTTGGCACTAACTCCTGATTGTGGATCGGTCTGGTGACCGATCCAGGGAGTCTGATCATTCTAGTGAACGATCAGGATGAGAACATAATGTCTTTGTTTGGCTTATGATCGTTCTAGTGAACGATCAGAGAGAGATCAGAATGTTTCTGTGTGGTTATGATCGTTCTGGTCAATGATCAGAAAGGGATCAGAAAGAGGCAAGAGAAACTTGATCGGTCACTTGGACTGATCAAGGTTCTCCTGGACCGATCAGGCTGGGTCCTGATCGGTCTAGAGGTGGCCTGATCGGTCACTGTGACCGATCAGGGCACAACCTGATCGGTCAGGTGACCGATCAGGTCAGTGAGCTTGCGATTTGTGCCATGAATCGCTGTCAGCTGGTGGATCGGTCAAGGTGACCGATCTTCAATCCCTGATCGGTCAGTGTGACCGATCAAGCTTCACTGGACTGATCAGGCAAGAGCCTGATTGATCAGGGTCTTCACTGATCGGTCTGGTGACCGATCAGTGTCTGTTAACTTTAATTTGAATCGTTGTCAGACGCTCTGATTTCGCTCTGAATCTTTCTGATACCTGCCGATTTCTTTGTGATTTGCTGTGCTAAGCTTCTGATGAGTGTGCAAGTGAGAAAGGGATGATCCAAACCAAGGAGAAGAGTCAATGGCGACTTTCACCGTGGCAGGTTTGTCTGTTTTCTGTTTCCAGGTTTCAACGGCTTCTGGTGCAGCTAGCGACTGACCGAGGCTCAGGTGAAGAGGTCTTCAGTGGACTGGGTGCTCTGTGAAGGTCAGTGGGTCAGACTGTGGTTCAGTGGGTGCTGACGAAGCCTGGCGATGATCAGAAGCGAGGCTTAAGAGGTGGCTAGCAAAGTAGGGAACGGAGGAGCAACTGATCGGAAAGCAAGCAGACACCGTGAGAAGGAAGAGCTGAGTGAAGTCTCTTGCCAAGGTTGTGATGTGTTGTGAGTTGTGCTCTGTAAACGTTCTTCTTTGCTTGCTTGTGCTCTGTAAGATTTTCTTGAGTCTCTGTGTGCTTTATTTTTTATATCATTCTGAGACTATTGTGGAGAGGATTCTCCACCGAGAAGGAGGCTCTGATTATCCGGATTTCCAGGGCTTGATCTGTCGACGATGAAGGGATCGCCCACCTTCCGAGCACGCCAAGGAGTAGGGGCAAGTTATCCCCGAACCTTGTAAACCCCTTGAGTTAGTGTCTATTCTCTATTTTTCTTTCTATTGTTTTGTTTCCGTTGCTAATCCTGTTTGCAGAAAGATTTCAAAGAAGCGAATAATTTTAGTGTCTGGCTATTCACACCCCCCCCCTCTCTAGCCATCCAAGGTCCAACAAGTGGTATCAGAGCCTGGGGCTCTTTCAAACTGACTAACACCCGAGAGCAGACAAGTATGGCTATGAGGGAAGGCTTCAACACCAACCGACCTCCTTTCTTCGACGGGGCTGATTTCCAATATTGGAGATCACGAATGGAGTATTACCTCAAGACGTATATCAACATGTGGTTCTCTGTCAAGGAGGGTTTCAGCCCTCCAAAGGATGCTGAGGGAAAAGAGCTAGAGTTCTCAAGGTGGCCGGCAGAACAAATCCGGAAGGGGGAAGCTGATGCAAAGGCTGTGGTCACCCTACAGTGTGGGATGACCAAGGAGCAGCTGATCAAAGTTGGCCCGTTCACCAATGCCAAGGACCTCTGGAACAAGCTCATTGTGCTCCATGAAGGAACTCAAGATACCCGGAGAGCCAAGAAAGATCTTCTTCTCAGCCAACTCCAAAACCTCTCCACGGAAGAAAATGAAACGGTAAGTATGCTTCATGGTCGGTTCATGGAGATCTTCAATGGTCTGCATTCCATTGATGAGAAGGTCGAGAATCGCGACCTTGTAAGGTATGTTCTTAAATCCTTTCCTAGGAATGCCTTATGGTCATCCATGGTGGATGCTTACAAGGTTTCCAAGGATCTTTCTATTGTTAAATTAGAAGATTTATTTTGTAAAATAGAACTACATGAGATCGCTAACCAAATCCCATAGGAGAAAGGTGTGGCTTTTGTGGCAGGCAACAGAAGGAAGAAGAAGAAGGAGAAGAAGAAGGAAAAGGAGGAGGAGAAGAGCTTCTGTCACATGGCCTTCATGGCAATAGAGGATTCAAACAAGGAGAGTGATAATGAATCAAGTGACTCCTCAACCGCGGCTTCATCATCTTCGGATGATGAAGAGGTAATCTCTCCCGAGTTAGATAAGAGCTATAGAACCATTGCATGTCTAACTAATTTGTTAAAGAAGTCGAAGAACAAGGTAAAATCTTTAAGATTAGAAGTTGAATAATTAAAAACCTCTAAGGATGAGGTAAGTGATGACTTGCATGTTAAGATTCATGAGGATGAAAATAAGGACTTGAAGAGCGAAGTTGAAAACCTCAAGAATATTCTTGAGAAATTTTCAACTAGCTCCAAAACTTTAGATATGATCCTTAATTCTCAAAGAGCGGTTTACAACAAAGCCGGTATAGGTTACCGACTTAAAGAACCAACCTTTGTATCATTAATGTCTAGAACCCATATTAGATCACCAAATGATTCTAGGGTTCATGGACTTAAGAAGAAAATGACTAAGGCATGGGTGCCCAAGACCTTCATTATAGATGCATTAGGTCCCAAAATTTGGGTACCTAAAACCTCCATATTACGAATTGTATAGGCATTGGTTGAGGGGGAGCATCTATCAACATGGGTTGTTGATAATTGGTGCTCCAAACTCATGGACATTCCTAGTTGGGATGTGGTTCTTATGATACCAGTTCCTTCACTTAATGGATGACCATATACTACTCATGGGAAAGTTTTTTTTTTCAAATTTAGGTGATTAGATTTAAATCAATGGAAAAACTTGAATTCCCTACACAATGTAGATACATTGATTTTTTTTTTGGAAGTTTGTTTTCATTTGTATTTGTGAGCAATGTAAAAAATTCTGATACAAACTGATCAAAATTGGAAAATTGATCAAAATTAGAACATATTGATCATACTTGGGACGAACCTGATACAAACTGATCAAAATTAGAACATACTGATCATACTTTGATACAAACCTGATAGACAAATTTGGGGATTATGGAGTTGATATATATTTTGAACACACTTGAAACATGCTGATACAAATTAGTTATGAAATATTATTAATTCCATAAGGATTCTTGACTCTTAGTGAGGGATAAATTTCAGTTAAATGAACACCTCTAGGATCAAAGAAGATAGATCTGATTGTATCAAGTTGAAATCTAAAGGTTTTTATCATAAGTTCTGAAATCTGAATATATCAGATTTTCTCCTATATCAAACTGAAGGGTCCCTAATCGGTCTACAAACCGATCAGGATACTTCCTGATCGGTCAAGCAGACCGATCAAAGCTGTTGCTGATCGATCTGTAGACCTTATCAGGATTTTCTGTATAGAAAAGGCTATGTATCAGATCTGATCGGTTCACAGACCGATCAAGTCTCATCCTGAACGGTCAAGGTGACCGATCATATATTGTCTGAGGTTGATGACAGTATGCCTATTAGATTTGGTATTACTCATCAGCCTATTTGATTCCTTACTTGGCATATGATGCATATACATTGTTGCCATAATACATTTATGGTAATGCCTCTCATATGCGATTCAAAAATTATTCTTTCGTTATTTTGGGTTTGGGGAGAGACCCTCGTTTAAGGGGGAGTTATGTTGAAACTTAATAACCGTACCCTTTTCGGTGTTTGACAAAGGGGGAGAGAATGGTTGATTAAGTTTAGGTTACAAATTTAATTATTGTAGGGGGAGGACTTTGATTTCTTTACGATAATTGACTTCATTTGATTTCCAATGCCTAAACATAAATCGGGTTGTCAAACAATAAAAAGGGGGAGATTGTTGATGCAGTCTGACCCGATTGTTGTTTTGGTGTTAACACCGATTTAAGTTTGGTTGAACAAGTTTGGCTTAAGTCCTGGTCGGGGACTGGGCACGAATCCCGATGAGTGAAGCCGAGGGATGGAAACCCCGGTGAGTGAAGCCGGGCCCCGGTGAGTGAAGCCGGGTGATGGAAACCCTGGTGAGTGAAGCCGGGTCTTGGTGAGTGAAGCCGGGTGATGGAAACCCCGGTGAGTGAAGCCAGGTGATGGAAACCCTAGTGAGTGAAGCCGGGTCTCGGTGAGTGAAGCCGGGGGATGGAAACCTCGGTGAGTGAAGTCGGGTCCCAGTGAGTGAAGCCGGGTGATGGAAACCCCGGTGAGTGAAGCCGAGTTCAGGTAAGTGAAGCCGGGTGATGGAAATTTCGGTGAGTGAAGCCGGGTCCTGGTGAGTGAAGCCAGGTGACGGAAATCCCGGTGAGTGAAGCCGGGTCCTGGTGAGTGAAGCCAGGTGACGGAAATCCCGGTGAGTGAAGCCGGGTCCTGGAGATGAAGCCAGGTGACAGAAATCCCAGTGAGTGAAGCCGGGTCCTGGTGAGTGAAGCCAGGTGACGGAAACCTCTGTGAGTGAAGCCGGGTCCTAGCGAGTGAAGCTAGGTGAAGGAAATCCCAGTGAGTGAAGCCGGGTCCTAGCGAGTGAAGTTAGGTGACCGAAACCCTGGTGAGTGAAGCCAGGTCCTAGTGAGTGAAGCTAGGTTGAATGAAGTCCCGGTGAGTGAAGCTGGGCACGGAGTCTTGGTCTGGGGGACTGAGCATGAGTTAGAGAAGCCTAGGGAGCCTGTTCTCTGGACTTAGGGTTGAAATGGTCGGAGCTGGATCGATCTGTGGTCCGATCAGGGAGTTGGCACTAACTCCTGATTGTGGATCGGTCTGGTGACCGATCCAGGGAGTCTGATCGTTCTGGTGAACGATCAGGATGAGAACAGAATGTCTCTGTTTGGCTTCTGATCGTTCTGGTGAATGATCAAAGAGAGATCAGAATGTTTCTGTGTGGTTTCTGATCGTTCTGGTGAACGATCAGAAAGGGATCAGAAAGAGGCAGGAGAAACCTGATCGGTCACTTGGACCGATCAAGGTTCTCCTGGACCGATCAGATTGGGTCATGATCGGTCCAGAGGTGGCCTGATTGGTCACTGTGACCGATCAGGGCACAACCTGATCGGTCAGGTGACCGATCAGGTCAGTGAGCTTGCGATTTTTGCCTTGAATCGTAGTCAGTTGGTGGATCGGTCAAGGTGACCGATCTCCAAACCCTGATCGGTCAGTGTGACCGATCACAGCTTCACTGGACCGATCAGGCAGGAGCCTAATCGATCAGGGTCTTCACTGATCGGTCTGGTGACTGATCAGTGTCTGATAATTTTAATTTGAATCGTTGTCAGATGCTCTGATTTCACTCTGAATTTTTCTGATACCTGCTAATTTCTTTGTGATTTGCTGTGCTAAGCTTCTGATGAGTGTGTACAAACCAAGGAGAAGAGTCAATGGCGACTTTCACCGTGGCAGGTTTGTCTGTTTTTTATTTCCAGGTTTCAACGGCTTCTGGCGCAGCTGGCGACTGACCGAGGCTCAGCTGAAGAGGTCTTCAGTGGACTGGGCGCTCTGTGAAGGTCAGTGGGTCAGGCTGTGGTTCAGTGGGTGCTGACGAAGCCTGGCGATGATCAGAAGCGAGGCTTAAGAGGTGGCTGGCGAAGCAGAGAATGGAGGAGCAACTGATCGAAAAGCTAGCAGACACCGTGAGAAGGAAGAGCTGAGTGAAGGCTCTTGCCAAGGTTGTGTTGTGTTGTGAGTTATGCTCTGTAAACGTTCTTCTTCGCTTGCTTGTGCTCTGTAAGATTTTCTTGAGTCTCTGTGTGCTTTATTTTTTATATCATTCTGAGACTATTGTGGAGAGGTTTCTCCACCGAGAAGGAGGCTCTGATTATCCGAATTTCCGGGGCTTGATCTACCGACGATCAAGGGATCGCCCACCTCATGGGCACGCCAAGGAGTAGGGGCAAGTTATCCCCGAACCTTGTAAACCCCTTGAGTTAGCGTCTGTTCTCTGTTTTTCTTTCTGTTGTTTTGTTTCCGCTGCTAATCCTGTTTGCAAAAAGATTTCAAAGAGGTGAATAGTTTTAGTGTCTGGCTATTCACACCCCCCCTCTCTAGCCATCCAAGGTCCAACACAGAGACCTTCTTTGGCCGTAGCCTTATTGGAGCAACAACCCTTTCCAGGACAAAGCCTTTTATTGAATGTTCATTTTCAAAATTACTTCTTGAAAAATTTTGTTCTAACTAGCTTAGGTTTTGGATCGGTATCTTCGACTAGTTTCACCAGACTAAACAGACCAAGTAGGGTACGTCTTACCTTATTTGACCTTATTAGAAGGGCTTCCCTAACGTACTATCATCTCACCTCCACCTAATACTATATTGTTCAAGTTTCAATTAGTCTTTTTTCCTATAACCGTTCTAAATCATGCATAAATTTAAATATGAATGTCATGACATATATATATAAAAGAAATAGTAAATGCATGAGCATGATAGTTATGCATGAGTCAAACAATTCAAATCATTTTTCTTAAGTTTTTAATAATATATCAAATTCCCGATTTGATACATGTCGTGTGAACACGCAAATATGTCAACCCACTTGACATATTTAATATTATTAAATTGATTGTTGCAGTTGGGTAAGATTTTATTTAATTTGTGTTTAAGTTATTAAGATTTTAATTTGAGTTTAAGTTATTTAAGATCTTAATTTGAGTTTAAGGTATTTAAGATCTTAATTTGAGTTTAAGTTATTAAGATTTTAATTTGAGTTTAAGTTATTTAAGAGTTAGAGTTAACGTTGAGGTTATTTAAGAATTAATTGGAATTAAATTGATTAAGAATTAAATTAAGGTAAAAATAATTACGATTAAATTAACTAAGTATTAATTAAAATAAAATTAATTAAGGATTAACTAAGGATTAGTTAATTAAGGATTAATTAAAATTAAATTAATTAAGAATTAAATTAGGTAAGATTTAATTACGGTTGAATAATTTAAGGATTAATTAAAGTTAAATTAATTAAGAATTAAATTAAGTAAAATTTAATTAAGATTTAATTACGGTTGAAATATTTAAGGATTAATTAAAGTTAAATTAATTAAGAATTAATTAAAGATTGATTAGGCTAATTGAGGATTAATTAAATTAATTTAAGGTTAAATAAAGGATTAAATTAAGGTTAAAATTTAATTAAAATTTAATTAAAGTTTTTAAGATTTAACTTGATTTATGTTTCAAAATTTCTAGGTTAATTAAAAGTTGTGGGTTTAATTTCATCATTTTCATTATTTCAAAAATAGCCGACTTATCTAGTATTTCTTTTTTATTTAATTTTTCAAGTTTTTCTAACAATTCTAATTTGTTTGAATTTTTGTAAATTTTATTAATTGTAGACTTGATTCTAGAAAATTCAATTTACTCCTCATCCTCATCATCAAAATCATATCCTTCTACATCTTCATAGTAGGGTGGAGTAATTTTCAAGGCTACTAGTTAATGTTTTATAATTGTTTTCAGGATTATCCAAGAAATTAATAATTAAATTATTATCTAAAAAGATTTCATCTCCACTATTTTCAGAAATATCATCATTATCCTTAGACATATTTTCAATATTCTCAGAAATATCATTATTATCCTCAGAAATATTTTCAGAGTTATTCTTATTATCCTCAGAAATATTTTTAATATTTTTAGAGTTATCCTTAAAATTTTTAGAAATATTTTCAGTATTATCCTTAAAATTTTCAAAATTAATTTTTGAAATTATTTCATTGACATTGAAGATTAAACGTGTAACGCCCGCTTTTTTTTTTCATAAAGCGGCGTTACTTTAACATACTTAAGGCATGTAGACATCATAAGGCAGCGGAATAACTTTAACTTATACATGCCCTACTAACATCCTTAACATAATGACATAGGAACTTTGGCATATTGACTTCATACTTAAACATCATATCATGTCATATCATGTCATACTTAACATCATATCATAGAGTTCCATAAGTCATTATTCAAGCATTCAAGCATATAAGAGACCAAAGTCAAGTTCTTGCATAAACGATAAACATAGGGTTTCCTGGGCCAAGTCACTACCACACACATGATTTCTTGCCCTCCTGCTGCTTCCATCATTGTCCCCTTGAATGATCTGCGGTATAAGAAAATAAGACTATAAGCACATAGGCTTAGTAAGACTCTTTCCTACTCACAAAAACCATTCATCATCTCATAATGAGCACATAAAACATCAACATACTTAGTGTTCTACTTAGGACATAACAACTTGAATCATTTATCATATATTGAACATGGCATGATCATAAACATAAGTGAACATTCCTATCATGGCATGAGACATGGCATAAACGTAAACATAGTAAACATTCTAAACATGGCATGCTACATGGTATAAACATAAACATCATAAACGTTCCTAGCATGGCATGATACATGGGCATACTTCTTATCATAGCATATGAGCATCCTTTTAACATAATCATGGCATAGATCAATTCTTCTCATGCATCTTTCTTAACATAAAGAGTAAGCATCAAGTCTTGTTACCATAGCATAATGCATAACATGAATGAATGCATGAGGGGAATGCATATACATAAGGATGCTTAACTTTTTTTCTAAAACATACTTTTAAATGCTTAAACATATTCATCATATCATTGGGTCCTGGCTTGTACCACATACATACATCATAAGCGTGCATCCCTAAGTAAATACGAGGTAGCTAGCCTCGACCTACTAGGGTAAGGACAGCATAGTCGGTAGTCCCTGAACCGAGGCGTTCTTAAGGTGCCCATCCCTGTTGCACAGCTACGGTAGTGCCAGAACCGTGGACAGCATAGTCGGTAGTCCAGAACCGGGGCGTTCTTAAGGTGCCCATCCCTTGGACCCATACTTCGGTCCGGTACAAGCCCATTCATAAAGTAAAATACTTTACATGCTTCATCATTCATAAGACATTCATGGCATCATTAACATAGCATAACTTGTTACGGCTCGGCCCGTCTACCGGCCCATTTACCGGTCCTTACGACCGTCGTACCGTCGATCATCGACCGTGCCGTTTAGCATATTTATGCCTTAAAGACATAAGCATCATCTTTCATTCATAACATGGCATGCATCTTCTTTCATAAAACATGGCATGCATCATCATTCATAAAACATGGCATGCATCATCATTCGTAAAACATGGCATACATCATTCTTATCATGAACATAAACATAACATACTTATCATGGCATCATTCTCATCATGAACATAAACATAACATACTTATCATAACATCATTTTTATCATGAACATAAACATAACATACTTATCATGGCATCATTCTTATCATGAACATAAACATAACATACTTATCATGGCATCATTCTTATCATGAACATAAACATAACATACTTATCATGGCATCATTCTTATCATGAACATAAACATAACATACTTATCATGGCATCATTCTTATCATGAACATAAACCTAACATACTTATCATGGCATCATTCTTATCATGAACCTACCAAATAACATAGCATGGTTCTTAACATAACATGAGCATATAACATAGCATGGTTCTCTACATAACATAAGCATACATAGGTAGGACTTCCATAAACATGCTACCTACCATCCAAGTACATGGCATAAACATAAGACATTCATAAATAACCCTATTAAGCATGGCATCCAATCACAATCATATAAACATAAGACATGGTGCTTGAGGTTAGGGTTATAGGTAACATGACTTCTACCACATGCTTGGACCTATATATATGTATATACACTTCATGATAAACATAAACCATCATTCTTAACTCCACCCCAAACCCTAGATACATGCTGGGCCAAAACCTATAGGGAGGAGTTCCATCAATTCCATAAACATGTAAGATAGCATAAGGTAAGGAACCAACCATACTTTACTTATAAGACCATGGGAGGCCATTAGGGCTCATAATTAGGGTTATCCCTAACCTTTAGCCCTCTTTCCATGTGCTGGACGAAACCCTACAAGGCCATGGATTCATGGAAAAATTCCAAAAAATCCCCAATCAAACATTAACACCAAACATACTCTACCATGAAGTCATTGGGACCCTTGCTTGAGGGAAATCCCTAACTTATCGCCCTAGGTCCAACTTGGCCGAAACTTGTGGGGGTCACAATGCCTTGTAAAAGTTCACATAAGCCCCCCTCAATCTCCCTTATATCATGATAACACACAAACCACATGCTTGAGGGTTTAAGTTCAACTCTACCCATGGATTCATGAGATGGCCGAAACCCTAGGGGATCCCAAGGTACCCCAAAAATTCTCAAAAATTATATTTAATCTCTAAACATCATGAGAACACATTAGACAACATTATGAAGATTTTTAGCATCATTATAGACCAAGAACCCATGGTGGCCGAAACCTATAAGGTTAGGTTCCTGGGTTTCCTTTGGTTTTCCAACATAAACATCACATACAAGACTTTAATATCATGTAAATCTTCAAGAAAAACCATTATACCATAGGTGAGGGAGTCTTACATTGGTTGATCTTGATTATAAACCTTAGATTTGAGAGAAGGATGGAAATCTTGTTGCCTCTTGACTACCCTTAGCCCTTGTACTCTTGTGAAAACCTTAGATCTTGGAGATGAAGCCTTGGTGGAACTTTTCCAAGGGAGAACTCCCTTTGAGGTGTTCGGCTAGAATGAGGAAGGAGGAGGAGAGGAAATGCAATTGAAGGAAGAAAGAAAGAAACTCCCAAACCCCCCTATTTATCGCCCATTAAGGAGGTAAATGAAGAGTCTCTCCATGACCCTTCATCTTCTTCTAAGCCTTAACCAATCTCCATTTCATTCCCTTATAACATTCCCTTGCTAGATGAGTTGGTTAAAGCATGCATGGTTGTACAAGAGGTCCAAGGTTCAATCCTTGGTAAATGCACAATTTTTTTCCACTTATTTTATTTTATTTTCCTAGTAATTTTCGAAAATCCCTAAAAAAATTTTCCCATAATTATGTTAATATTTCTTATTAAAATCCCTTCATATTTCTATAAATTTTCACCTAAAATTCACCAATAATCATGGTACTAAAAAGCCCATATAAGGCCCATTAGTACTTAGTTTTCTCAATTTAATTGAGAAAATATGGATTTCTAGGCCAAATTTTATATAAATATTTCTAGGTCCCTCGGAAAATTATTTAGACATGCTCAATATTTTAAGAAAATATTAAGAGAATTTTCTGGGTCGTTACAAAACGTTTAATTTCTAATATTTTAATATTATATACATTTGATAATTGGTCATGCACGATATTGATTTGACTATGCAATAATTCTAATTTTTTAGAAAAATTATCTAAGTTATCATACGACTGTGCAGGAATTTGAAAAATTCTTACGAACATAAATTTTTCGTACCTTTGACCGACACTGATTCCTGTAGTGTCCGTGCTTTTGACATTTGAAGCATTTTATTTGACTTTTGTCCCTCCGGACTCCAGGTGCTGGTACTTCCTTTGCCGCCGGTAGTGAAGAACGAGTCTTACGAGTAGAACACTGATTTTTATAGTGTCCTCTCTCCCTGCACTTGAAACATATAATATGAAATTTAAAATTGACCATAATTAAAGAAAATACCTGATTCACCCATTGGCTCCCCCTTAACTCCTGGCGTCTTTGCTCCGTCGGTTGTTAGACTGGTGAATGTTGATGCAGTCTGGCCCTGATTGTTGTTTTGATGTTGACAACGATTTTAGTTTAGGTTGATGATTATGATTAAGTCTTGATCGAGGATTAGGCATGATATGGAGGATCCTAGCCTGGAGGGCTAGGTGTAGGAAAAATCCTAACCTGGAGGGTTAGGTGTGAAAAATCCTAGCTTGGAGGGCTAGGTGTTGGAAAAGTCCTAATTCGGAAGGGTTGGGTGAAAAGTCCTAGCTTGGAGGGCTAGGTGAAAAGTCCTAACTTTGAGGGTTAGGTGCAAATTCCCATCCTGGAGAATTAGGTGAAATGTCCTAGCTTGGAGGGTCAGGTGCATAGCTTGGAGGGCTAGGTTGGATGAAGTTCTAACTCGGAAGGGTTGGGTGAAAAGTCCTAGCTTGGAGGGCTAGGTGAAAAGTCCTAGCTTGGAGGGCTAGGTTAAAAGTCCTAACTTGGAGGGTTAGGTGCAAATTCCCAACTTGGAGAGTTAGATGGAAAAATCCTTAGCTTGGAGGGCTAAGGTGGATGGAAACTTAGCTTGGAGGGCTATGTTTAAGTCCCTGGATCGGTCTGGTGACTGATCAGGGAATCTGGCACGCTGCTCCATCGTAGATCGGTCAGGTGACCGATCCAGCAATGACTGATCGGTCTGGTGACCGATCAGGGAGCACACAGTGAGGTTGGGAACCTACTGTACTGCTCCTGATCGATCCGGTGACCGATCAGGGAGTGCGTGTTTCACCCACTGCTTGGCTCCTGATCGGTCTGGTGACCGATCAGGGAGCAAACAAGTGAGGTTGAGTTCCCCTGCTGATCTGCACCTGATCGGTCTGGTGACCGATTAGGATCACTGTGCAGATCGTTCCGGAGAACGATCAAACGTCACAGGTTCCTCTCTATGATCGATCAGGACGGAGCCTGATCGGTCTGGTCATGTTCTGATCGGTCTGGTGACCGATCAGGAGGCTGCCTGATCGGTCTGATGACTGATCAGGAGGTCTGGATTGCGAAGCTCAGAAATCACCCAAGAAAGGGGTGGATCGGTCAGGTGAACGATCCACAACCTGGGATCGGTCTGGTGATCGATCCAGGAGAAGTCACAAAGAAATCGCGATTTCTAATCGAGCATTGGGGATCGATCAAGACGGAGCCTGATCGGTCTGGAACTAACCTGATCGGTCTGGTGACCGATCAGGGGTCGCTCTGATCGGTCCGGTGACCGATCACTTTAATTCAAATGCACTGTCAGACGCTCTGATCGTGTCTGAACGTATCCGATTTGCTGCCACTTATATCTGATAATTGATTTACTGTGTGATACGCTGCTCTAACACTCTGATTAAGCTGCAGGTGACAGGGGAGGATTCAAACACTCAAGGAGAGGTCAAAGGAGGCTTTCCTTGGAGCAGGTTTGTCCGATTCTCCATTTCAGGTTGCAACGGTCGAGCTGCAGACTGGAGCCGAGACTGGGGCTTGGCTGAGGGGATCTCAGGAAGACCAGAGAGGGCTCAGTGGTAGTTGGCGTTGGCAGTGTGGTAGTTGGAGGCTACGGAGGATGTTGTCACCTGGTGCTGTGTGGAAGATCAAAAGGGCAGAAGATGGCTTCGTGGAAGCAGAGTTCTAGAGTTCGAATACTGACTTCTTGCTGCGCCTTGAGTTCTCCACAACAAGCTTGCTGCGTACTTGAAGTTTCATCACCTTGCGCAAGCTACTGATTTTCGAGAAGCAATCATCCATTACTTGAGTGCTTGAAGGAGAGAACAAGGAGCTGGGAGTCCGACAGTGGGAAGACACGAAGAAGGGTTCTTGCGTGAGATCGCCACTGGGTGGAGCTCAGGGAAGCTTGCTGTGTTCTTGTCCTTGCTGAGTGCTTGAGTAAGATCCTTCTTGTTGTATCATTGAGCTTAAACATTTATCTGTGATTGAAACGCTGTGGAGAGGTTTCTCCACCGAGAAGGAGGTTGCTTTATATCCGGTGATAACCAGGGCTTGATCTGCCGACGATCAAGGGATCGCCCACCTTAAGGGCACGCCAAGGAGTAGGGGCAAGTTATCCCCGAACCTTGTAAACCCTCCTTGTTAGCGATCTTGCTAGCTGTGATTGTTTGTTCTCGATTTCTGTTTTGGTTTACTGCACTGCTTTGTTGCTTTATTTCTTCCGCTGTGCTACTGATAAGATTAAGTGCAGAAACTTGTTACTTGCCAAAGATAAAACTGATTGGCTATATTCACCCCCCCCTCTCTAGCCATCTGTTTCCAACAAGTGGTATCAGAGCTTGGGGCTCTGTTTACGGCTTAACATCCGAGAGTTATCAACCAGATGGCTTTGAGAGAAGGCTTCTCCACCACCCGACCTCCATTCTTTAATGGCTCCGATTTCCAATATTGGAGATCAAAGATGGAATACTATTTGAAGATGGATATCCATACTTGGTTCGCGGTGAAGGAGGGCTTTACCCCTCCTAAGGATGACGAAGGCAAAGAACTCGAGTCTTCACGGTGGACTGCTGAATAAACTCGGAAGAGTGAAGCCGACGCGAAGGCGGTTGTCACTCTACAATGTGGCATGAACAAAGACCAACTCATCAAGGTTGGACCTTTCACAAGTGCAAAGGACTTGTGGAACAAACTCATTGAGCTCCATGAAGGCACCCGAGACTCTAGAATTGCAAAGAGGGACTTGTTCCTCAATCAACTTCAAAATCTCTCCATGAAGGAGAATGAGTCGGTAAGTGAGCTTCATAGCCGGTTCAAGGAAGTCCTCAATGGACTTCATTCAATTGATGAAAAGGTCGAGAATCGTGACCTTGTGAGGTATGTCTTGAAAGCATTTCCAAGGAATGCTTTGTGGTCATCCATGGTGGATGCCTATAAAGTATCCAAGGATTTATCTATTGTAAAGTTAGATGATTTATTTTGTGAGATGGAATTGCATGAAATGGCTAACAAAGGACCCAAGGAGAAGGGGATTGCCTTAGTTGCAGGGGACCGAACCACCAAGAAGAAGGAGAAGAAGAAGGAGAAGGAAGTCTCTTCATCTTCATCCTCTTCCGAATCCGAGTCCGATTCCGAAGAAGATGGCAGTGGCTCCTCTTCATCCGAAATGGCGAACTTCGTGCGAAGGATGAGGAGGAGGGATCGACGCTTCAAGAGTAGAGATAACTCTAGTGAATCCAAACTTGATAAGACTAATGCCTCGTGCTTTGAGTGTGGTAGGAAAGGGCATTTCAAGAATGAATGTCCAAAGCTTAAGAAAAAGGAAGAGAAATACAAAAGAAAAGAAGAGAAATCCAAGAAGAAGAAGAAGGCTTTGAAGGCCACTTGGGATGAGTCATCCTCTAGCTCATCCGATGAAGAGAAGGAGGAGAAGAGCACAAGGAACGTAGCACTCATGGCTCTTGGAGAGGAGAGCAGTGATGAATCTTCAAGCTCCTCAAACGCGGCTTCATCATCTTCGGATGATGAAGAGGTAACTTCTCCCGAGCTTGAAAAGTGTTATAGAGCAATTGCATGTTTAACTAGTATGCTTAAGAAATCAAAGAATAAGGTTAAAGCATTGCAATTAGAAATTGATCAATTGAGAGCTTCTAGAGATGATAACATTGATGATTTGCATGTTGAATTGCTAGAAGATGAAATTAAATCTTTGAAACATGAGATTGTAAATTTGAAATCCTCTAAGGTTGAGGAAGTCAATGATTTGCATGATGAATTACTAGTAGAGGAAAACCAATCATTGAAGAGTGAAGTTGAGAAGCTCAAGAATATTCTTGGGAAATTCTCAACTAGCTCTAAGACCCTAGACATGATCCTAAATGCCCAAAGGGCAGTCTACAATAGGGCCGGTATTGGTTACCGCCCTAAGGAACCCTCATTTGTGTCTCTCATGTCTAGGACTGACATGAGACAATCTAGGACACCTAAAACTCAAAAGAAAGTTGTCAAGGCATGGGTGCCTAAGTCATGCTTAGTTGATGCTTTAGGTCCCAAGGTTTGGGTACCAAAAACTTCTATTTTTCGAATTGTGTAGGTTATGATTGAGGGGGAGCATCTATCAACTTGGTTCATTGATAGTGGATGCTCCAAACACATGACCGGGGATAGATCATTGTTTACCACACTTCACAAGAAAAGTAGAGGTAATGTATCATTTGGTAACTATGGTAGTCTTAAGGTCATAGGGATAGGAGACATTCAAATATCCGAATGTCTTAGAATTTCAAATGTCCTTCTAGTCAAGGGGATGAAATTTAATCTCCTAAGTGTGAGTCAATTGTGTGACACGGGTTACACAATTGACTTCCAACCAAGTCAATGTCTAGTTAGACAACATGACACCTTGGACACGGTACTAGTAGGAGCAAGAGTAGACAATATTTATCAAGTCTCATTTAAAAGTGCTACTAATGTTTCTGCTAAGTGTTTCATGTCAAAAGAAGAAGAGTCCACCCTTTGGCACCGGAGGCTAGCACATGTGAACATGAAGAACATCCGGAAGTTGGCCAACAAGGGATTAGTCCGTGGCTTACCGAGCATCAAGTATGAAAAAGACAAACTTTGTGATGCATGTCAAATGGGTAAGCAAACAAAATCTGCACATAAAGGTAAGAGCGCTGTAAGTACTTCCAATGCATTAGATTTACTTCATATGAATCTATTTGATTGTAGTACCATCATATCATTGAATGGAAGTAGATATTGCTTTGTGATCATTGATGATTTCACTAGATATACATGGACTTACTTTTTAAAATATAAGGACCAAACCTTAGATATTTTCATTTCTTTTTGTAGAAGAGTTGAAAATGAAAAATCATCAACCATTAAGACAATTAGAAGTGATCATGAAGGTGAATTTCAAAACCAAAGGTTTTTAGAGTTTTGTCAAGATAGAGGTTATAAGCATGAGTTCTCTACTCCTAGAACACCACAACAAAATGGTGTTGTAGAGAGGAAGAACCGTGTACTTCAAGAGGCTGCACGAAGCATGCTTAATGAGTACTCACTCCTGAGTTACTTATGGGCTGAAGCTGTAAATACAGCTTGCTATGTGCAAAACAGAGTCCTCATTCATAGGTTTCTAGGAAAGACTCCCCATGAACTTTGGTTTGGAACACCACCTACGGTTAAACACCTTAAGGTGTTTAGTTGTAAGGTGTTCATTCTAAACACCAAGGACCACCTTGGAAAGTTCACGGCAAAGGCTGATGAAGGGATACTAGTCGGGTACTCCCTCGTTAGCAAAGCCTACCGAGTTTACAACAAGAAGTCTAGATTAGTTGAAGAGTCTTCTGATGTGGTCTTTAAAGAAGTTCCAAAATCAAGTGACCAATCAGAAAATGTAGAAGGAGTTCAGCTCGAACTTAGGAGACTAAGTTTGAATGGAGCTCCGAGTGTTGTTGATGGTGATGAGTCGGATGACGGTGAACCTAGACAACCCATTGATCAGCCGGATCCTGAGGCTGAACTTGAGTCTGGTGAACCCGTTCAAGAAGCACCACCAACTCCTAGGCAAACTAGATTAGCCTCTAGTCATCCCCAAGACCAAATTGTTGGAAACATCCATCAGGGGGTTAGAACTAGATTATTCTTCCGGAATGAAGATAATGAAGTTGCCCTAATTTCCGAAATTGAACCTAGGAAAATTGATGAAGCATTAAATGATCCTGATTGGATCATTGCAATGCAAGATGAGCTAGGTCAATTTGAGAGAAGTCAAGTTTGGGACTTAGTCCCTAGACCCAAGAAGACCACCATTATTGGAACCAAATGGGTCTTCAAGAACAAATTGAACCATAAGGGAGAAATCATTAGAAACAAGACACGCTTGGTAGCCAATGGCTATAGTCAAGTTGAAGGCCTTGATTATGATGAAACTTATGCTCCCGTGGCACGATTAGAGTCCATCCGATTGATGCTTGCATTTGCAGCTCATCGTGGCTTCAAGTTATACCAAATGGATGTCAAATCGGCCTTTCTAAATGGTTTGATTAGAGAGGAAGTCTATGTTGAACAACCTCCGGGTTTTGAGAATACCGAATTCCCAAACCACGTGTTCAAGCTCAAAAAGGCACTTTATGGCCTTAAACAAGCACCCCGGGCTTGGTATGAGCGGTTGTCGACATTTTTAACTGAGAAGGGCTTCGTTAGAGGCCAAATAGACCCTACACTATTTCTACGAAGAGATAGTGACAATATATTTGTAGCCCAAGTATATGTCGATGACATAATCTGTGTCTCAAACAATAAGGGCTATTTAAATGAGTTCATTGGACACATGGAGAGTGAGTTTGAAATAAGTCTAGTGGGAGAGTTGACTTTCTTCCTTGGACTTAAAATCAAGCAAACTCGCGATGGTATCCATGTGCACCAATTAAAGTATACTCAAGAGATGCTTCAAAAATTTAACATGAGTGATTCAAAAGAGGTAACCACTCCCATGGCTACAAACATAAGATTAGACAATGATGAGAGTGGTAAACCCGTTGATTTGACTCAATATCGAAGCATGATAGGTAGTTTGCTATACCTCACAGCTAGTCGACCGGATATCCTATTTACTGTGGGTATGTGCGCTAGGTATCAAGTTTGTGCCAAGGAATCTCATTTAATTGCTGTTAAGCGAATTTTGAGATATCTCAAGGGCACAATTGGTGTAGGTCTTTGGTACCCCCGTACCGAATCTTTTGACTTAATTGGCTATACGGATTCCGACTACGCTAGATGTAAGTTGGACCGGAAAAGCACTAGTGGGGGTTGCCAATTCTTAGGTTCGTCCTTAGTAAGTTGGTCGAGTCGGAAGCAACATTGTGTTGCTCTCTCCACGACCGAGGCAGAATATATCACCATGGGAGAGAGTGTATCACAATTGTTGTGGATGATTCATACCTTAGAGGACTATGGATTGAGTTACAAGGGTGTGCAAGTGTTGTGTGATAACATTAGCACAATTAACCTAACCAAGAATCCAGTCCATCACTCTAGGACCAAACACATTGAAGTAAGACACCACTTCATTAGGGATCATGTAGCTAGGGGAGATATTGTACTCTCTCATGTAGAGTCTAAATCAAACCTAGCCGACATTTTCACTAAACCACTCCCCGAAATGAATTTAGTTTTCTAAGAAGGGAGTTGGGAATGTGTCGCGCTTTATAGTTTTTCTATTTGCACTCAAACCCTCTATGATTATTTCAAATTGTTGGGGAACAATTGGGTAACTTTGGGGACATCTCACACAAACTATAAGGTTTAACAAAACGTTTTTGCTTGCTAGATATGGGGTGAGATGTTAGGATCAACTCAATTTCTCAAAATGTCATTGCATCCCTTGAGAAATTAAGTTGACGAGATAATAATCACGGTGGTGACCAAGTATGGGGAAAACCAATGCATAACATATGTGTATTTGGCTCCATGATCATACTTGGACATTCCAATCAAGGAAACTTAATTGAAAACCCGAATTTGATACAAACTTAATTGAAATTGCTTGAATGATTGTTGATTGAGTTTGAATCCATTTGGATGGGTCAAAGTGATTATTGAACCTATAAGGACCTTTGATCCTTGCTCAGGGATCAATTTTAGTCAGGAGATCATGTCCAAGTTCAACAAACTTCATCAGATCTCGTTGGAAAAATTCTGAAATTCTGAAACTTAATATTTTAGATCGTATCAGGGAGTATCAGGAATCCTGATCGGTCACCGGACCGATCAGGCATAAGGCTGATCGGTCTCTAGATCGATCTGGCTACATCCTGTCACGATCGGTCCACAAATCGATCAGCAAGGCAAGCAGTGACTTTCCGAAATTTTGACCAAGTATTCTGAGCTAGCCTGGATCGGTCCCCAGACTGATCTGGCACCCTGTGGGGATCGGTCCACAGACCGATCAGGGAGCTCAGAGGTTTCTCTCCGGACCCTACTGTTCGTGTCCTGATCGGTCACCCCACCGATCAGGAGCGCGTCTGATCGGTCACCCGACCGATCAGGATCCGGTCAATCCGATCAGGCTATAGCCTGATCGGTCTGGGTGCGATCAGATCGAACGGGGATCCGTTCAGACGCATTAAATTCTGGTTGGTGGACCGATCCACCAACCGATTAACTTCGTGAAAGCCTCTAATCGGCCGAACCCTAGCGCCGAAACCTCCCACTCGCGCATCCTTTGCTTCGTGCGAAAACTCCTCAGTGCTTTCCCCTTCCTCTTGCGAGTGTGACCTTGCGGTTCTGAGGAGATCTTCCGAGTCCCGTGACGTCCCTCTCTCACGGAAAGACCTTGCGACCAGTTCTTGCGCCGGGAGTCTCTTCCTGCGCACGTTTTCTTCCTCTCAACTTCCAAGAACGACACCAATGGCACCAAAGTGAGTTTTGCCTTAACTTCTCCCTTCGAATCATGTCATGGATTATATTGTGAAGCTAATCATATTTTGGTTTTGCTCGTGTTCTTGCTGTTGTACCGTGACGCTATGATCTTGGCCGTGATCTCATTTTCTTGCCTTGTGTCTATGATTAAACCTTAATTCAAATGTGTCTCTTGATCATTATGTCTTGGTTGTACTTTATGATTGGGTCTTATCTGGTATGATCAATTTGTGATTCAATCTATGTTCATCTTGCTCAAATTGATTAAATCATGTGTATGACCAATTCAACCCTTTAGAAAGTCTTCCAAAGGCAAGGAAGCTGCTGAGGGGAGCTCGAAGGGGAAAGCCCCTTCCTCCTCTGCCCCCTCCAGAAGGCCACATCCTTCTTCTAGCTCCCGGTTCCCAAATGCAGCCTGTGAACAGGCCTTTCAAGCAAGGACCTTCAAACTATTACCATGTCGATCGATTGATGTTCCTTTCCTAACTGAGTACTGCCCCTCGGTCATGGAGATTGTCACTTACTACAATCTGGGTTTTCTTCTTTCTTTGGAACGAACCATCAATTACGACCTAGTCTCAGAATTCTACAACAACCTACATCAAGGTCCTCAAGGTGGTTTCGAGTTCACTACCCGAGTCGGCAAAATGAACCTTGATTTTTCATATGAGATTTTAGCTGAATACTTAGGTGGTCGACGATCACCTAACCTCTATTCGATTTATCCAGAGCTTCCTGATCCTTTGCTGGCCCCGTTCGCAGATGTTACCCCCGACTCTATATATCAGCACTTCTTTGGTCATCCTCGCCCTGCCGGGCTTGATGAGTTGGGTCCAGTTTTTCCTACTTTTGCAGCCCTTCGACTTGCTCCAGCTGACTACGTCCTTTTCAAGATCATCACAAACTGCATCTTACCCATTACTTCAAAGCCTTTGGCCGAGATCCGACCTTACCACTGCCTTATGCTCTACGGCATGCATCGCCGGATGGACTTTGATATCATGGAGAGCATTTTTCAGTCTATCCTATCCTACCATGAGCCTAGCCGTCGCACGGTTTATATGCCTTTTGGTCATATCATCACTGATTGGCTTATGTCGGTTGGTGTTGATATCGCCAAAGGCAGGACCATGCCCATGGTTAAGCAAGATTGTCGTTTGGGCCGGCGGGCTTTTGCGAAGTCTGGTATTATTATTCGTGAGCGTGATGGGGTCTTGGTGTGGAAGGATGGACGCGGACTTAGTGATCTTCCTGGAGGAGCACTGCATTTTCAGGCACCACACGAGGCTCCTCCTGCTGACGTTGAGTATGACGATGAGCCGGAGCCTGATCTGCGCTGGCAGATCTCAGAGCTGGATCAGACGCTACAGGAGGTTATTCAGTTGGGGGCGACAGATCGCGAGGAGTTTCGGTCGGGCTTTCGCTCTTTCGATTGCCGATTGACCAGGATCGAGACCGAGGTCTCAGGGACCCGTACACTCCAGCAGACATGGTATGATGAGTGGCGCAGCCATACATTTCCAGGAGGTGCACCTTCTTCGAGTACTGAACCAGGGTCCTTTGCTCCTACTGATACCACGATGGATGATCTCGTGGACGATAACGATGTTGGATCGAGAGAACCGATAGAGGGGGTGAATATCGGAAAACATTCGGATTTATGTAAAAAGCGATTGCACAGCGGAAGATAAAGGCAAACACGCGAACACAGTAATTTTTACTTGGTTCGGAGCCTAGGTCGACTCCTACTCCAAGGCCCATGGTCGTTGACCGTTTACTTTGGGCAATTCTATATGAAGCGCAATAACAGTTTACAAATTGATTTACAAAATATGGCACGGTAAACTTAACAATTAAAAGAAGCTCTTCTTTTACCGACGTTCGATGGAGATGGTCTTTTTCGGAACAGCGGGACGTCGTCGGCTCGAGTTGGGAGGTTTCCGGAGCGAGGCGCGAGAGCATAAGAGCGTAGAAGCGTTGGTTAGAAGTGATGTTCGAAGCTTGGGGTCGAGGGCCCTTTATATAGGGCCTGGGGGCGCCCGGGACGTTGGGGGCGCCCCCCCACGTGGCATTTGATCCGCAAGTTGCTCGGTCAGCGTCTGATCCCTTTACCTTCGGGATTAGTTTTGACCGGGGCGCCCGGAGCGCTCCGGGCGCCCGGATTGACCGGGTCAAACTTTTATCTTCTTGGCTTCGAGGGGAGATGCTGCGGTACTTTGCTGTTGGGGGCGCCCGGAGCGCTGGGGGCGCCCGGGACAGCGGGGGCGCCCGGGAGCACGGGGGCGCCCGGGAGTTGATCTGTCGAAGCTCCCTTTGTTTTCTTGTGTTTTGTGTTCACCTTGGGGGCGCCCGGGACACTCCGGGCGCCCTGGTCAGCTATTACCTCATTCCTTTGAGGCTCTCTGAGCTGCAGACACTCGTTCGTTCGGTCCTGCATCCAGGGTTAGTCCAAAACACAATAAAACAATAAAATATTAGTTTATACAGCCTTGGCTGTCTTGGTTCTGACTTTGGGTCTCCAAAATGGAACCCTAGGTCGAACCGACTCCTACTGTTCCCTCGACGGGGAACACGTCCTCACCTACTCCTCTCGGGAGAGTGTACCTGATGCCAACCGTTCCTCTGGTTGGACTTTTGCCTGACGGTCCTTTGCCAGGTCTTTGATGTCGAGCTGTCCTTCGCCCGGTGCCTAGCATTCCTTCGCTAGGGATTTTCACTCTGGCATTCCTTTGTCAGTGCCTAGCAGTCCTTCGCTAGGGCTTTTCACTCTGGCATTCCTTCGCCAGTGCCTAGCAGTCCTTCGCTAGGGCTTTTCACTCTGGCATTCCTTCGCCAGTGCCTAGCAGTCCTTCGGTAGGGCTTTTTACTCTGCACACTCAAGTGACATGTTAGATAACAAGTAAGACTTAACTCTTGAACCCTGTTGCCATTATCAAAACACAGGTTTGACTTTGGTACTTTCTGCACCAACAATCTCCCCCCTTTTTGATTTATGGCAACCCTAGTTCAAAAGTAATGTTTAATCAAAAGCATAAAAATTTGTTCCCTCCCCCTGGAGGGAATCTCCCCCTAGATTTTTTTCAAAACATCGTGGGGTTCTAAGTTAAAAAACCTTACTTGGAATGATTTTGAAAACTTAAGTTTAGATACTTTGGAAATCTTTTGATAACTTAAGTTTTAAAAGTTCACAGAGGAATTTTTGAAAGCATGAGTTTAGAGTACTTAACAAAAATTTGAAGCCTTAAGTTTAAAGTACTCAAAAAGTTTTTGAAAACTTTTAAGTTAAGTAGGATTTGAAAAACTTAAGCACTTAGTAAACTTTGAAACAATTTAGGTACTTAGTAAATTAGGTTTAAAGTACTTATGGAAGTTTTGTAAAACTTAAGCTTAAAGTACTTATAAAAGTTTTGAAAAACTTAAGCTTAAAGACTTATAAAAGTTTTGAAAAACTTAAGCTTAAAGTACTTATAAAAGTTTTGAAAAACTTAAGCTTAAAGACTTATAAAAACTTAGTACTTAATAAACTTAAGTACTTAGTAGGATTTTCTTAAAAAACTTAAGTATTTCTAGAAAGGTTTTTGAAAAGCTTTGAAAAGTAGCTAACTTTTTGAAAAAAAATTTTGAGAGAAAAAATTTGAAAAATTTGAACTCTCTCCTTTCCTATCTATCTCTCCCCCTTTGCCATATATCAAAAACAGATAGATATTGCAGAAATTAAATTGCATAAAAGAAATGACTTTAAAAAAATTCGTATGATCTTGCTGTACTGAACCAAGATTTAGACCAAATCAGTTAATTTTCTCTTGTAGGGACCTGTCTAACCCATTTAGCTACTTACTAACTGTTATAAGCAGTAGTTTTCGCTAGAGCTAGTCAAGTTAAGTGTTTCTGTTCAAGTTAGATTTTCTAAACTTGACACTTAACTGGATTGCTGTAAAAGTTGTATTTAGTGCCCCAATTACTGCAGATGCACTGACTTAAAGCATCTTGAATTAAGGCAAAGACCTAAGCATCTCAACCCTTTCTAGGTTATCAATCAAAGTACCCTAAGGTGCTTGTGAGATGCTGGCTTCTAAATCTATAGGTGCATGCAGTTCTAGGGTTAAGGCCTAAGCTAAGTCCATTTGCGAAAAAGCCCTAGTTTTGAAAGGGGGTAGGTTTTGAAAGAAAACTAAGTCAAAAAGGATTTAAAACATACTGATTTTGAAATTAAGAAAAACAATTTTTCAAAAATCTATTTTTAGAAACTGATTTTTAAGTCAAGTAAAAAAATAATCAAGAGTACAGTTAATCTATTCTACAGAGCACAATCTTAACTGCGTTCTTAGTGAGCTGAACTCAGACTCAGGTAATGGTTTTGTGAATATATCAGCTAAGTTGGATTTTGAGTCTATATGGTTAACTACTATCTCACCCCTGGCTACATGGTCTCTTACGAAGTGATGTTTAACTTCTATATGTTTTGTTCTGGAATGTTGGATTGGGTTCTTAGTTAGATTGATTAAACTTATATTGTCAATAAATACTTGAGTTTGGGTGTAATTGAGCTGGAAGTCCTTAAGAGTGTGTATCATCCATAAAAGTTGTGCTACACATTCTCCTAAGGCTACATACTCAGCTTCAGTTGTGGACAGAGCTACACAATGTTGTTTTCTGCTGCACCAACTTACTAGACTATTTCCTAACAGTTGGCAGCTTCCACTTGTGCTCTTTCTATCTAATTTACAACCAGCATAGTCAGAATCCGAGTATCCTGACAAATTGAAGGTTGAGGATCTAGGATAGCAAATCCCTACATTTAGGGTGCCCTTTACATATCTTAGTATTCTTTTTAGGACTGCTAAGTGTGTTTCCTTAGCACAGGTTTGGTATCTAGCACACATCCCTACAGCAAAAAGAATGTCAGGTTTGCTGGCTGTAAGGTACAGTAGACTACCTATCATACTTCTATACAGTTTGAGGTCTACTGGCTTGCCATCAGGGTCACTATCTATTTTTACATTAGTTGTCATGGGGGTATTTATGCTTTTAGAGTTATCCATTTTAAATTTCTTTATTAACTCTTTAGCATATTTGGATTGATGGATGTAGTTTCCATCTCTAGTTTGTTTGATTTGTAGTCCTAGGAAAAAGGTAAGCTCACCAACCAAGCTTATTTCGAATTCATTTTCCATTATCTTTACAAACTCTTTTAGGAAGTTTGTGTTGGTGGATCCAAAGATTATATCATCTACGTAAATTTGGGCAATAAATATCTTTTCCTAGGGTTTTAATAAATAATGTTGAGTCAATTTGCCCTTGTTTAAATTCTTTAGAGGTTAAGTAAGTTGATAAACGTTCATACCAGGCCCTAGGTGCTTGTTTTAACCCATATAGTGCTTTAGTTAATTTGTAAACGTGGTCAGGTTTGTCTAAGTCCTCAAACCCGGGGGGTTGTCCTACATAAACTTCTTCTTTAATGAACCCATTTAGGAAGGCTGACTTTACATCCATTTGGTATAGCTTAAATCCTTTATGGGATGCAAAGGCTAACAACATTCTAATGGACTCAAGTCTAGCTACTGGGGCATATGTTTCATCGTAATCTAATCCTCTACTTGGCTGAATCCCTTGGCTACTAAGCGGGCTTTATTTCTAACTATTTCTCCTTGATCATTTAGCTTATTCCTAAAGACCCACTTAGTGTTTATGATGGATTTGCATTCAAGTTTAGGCACTAGTTCCCAGACTTGGTTTCTCTCAAATTGGGCTAATTCTTCTTGCATAGCTATGATCCAATCAGGGTCAGGTAGGGCTTCATCTATAGTTTTGGGTTCTATTTTTGATATCATAGCTATTTGACTAAGGTTTCTATAGGAGGATCTAGTCCTGACTCCTAGAGTTGGATCACCCACAATTTGATCGGTTGGGTGACTAAGTCTGGGTTTCTTTGTTCTCCTAGAACTTGGTTCAGCCTCAGGTCCGGCTGGTCGGTTTGGTTCACTGTTTGATTCGACCCTTTGGGCTGGTTCATTTGTTGGTTCAGTTGACTCATTAATTGGTTCAATAGTTAGTTCGTTTAAGGATTCAAATAAGGGTTCACTAGTTTGTTCATTATTTTCTTGATCAGAATTTGATGAAGTTAGGTTTGGATTATCAGATGTTGAGTTGACTTCTTCATCAAATATTAAGTTAGTTGTTTCTTCAATTTTCTTAGTTTGTTTGTTGTAAACTCTATAGGCTCTACTTGTGGTTGAGTATCCTAGGAAGATACCTAGGATTGATTTGGATTGAAATTTCCCTAAGTAGTCTTTGGTGTTTAGGATATGAACTTTGCATCCAAAGACCCTTAGGTAGTGTAGATTTGGGAGCCTATGGTAGTACAGTTCATAGGGTGTTTTGTTGTGTCGTTTGTTAATCAGAATCCTATTTTGGATGTAACAAGCCGTACTAATTGCTTCTGCCCAATATTGGTCTGCTAAGCTAAATTCGTTGAGCATCGCCCTAGCGGCTTCTTGTAAGGTTCTATTCCTTCTTTCGACTATCCCATTTTGTTGGGGGGTTCTAGGACATGAAAATTCATGTAAATACCCATTGACCTTACAGAATTCCTCGAACCGTTGATTTTCAAATTCTCCCCCGTGGTCACTCCAAGTCTTTTAATTTTAGTATCGTTTTGATTTTCAATCAATTTACAGAAATCATTAAATAGTTTTAAGGTTTCATCTTTGGTTTTTAGAAACCTAACCCAGGGAAACCTAGAATAATCATCAACTATTACTAAGCAGTATCGGTTCCCGCTTAGTGACTTGGCTCCATGTGAATCAAATAGGTCAAGGTGCAGGAGCTCAAGTGTGGTTTGAGTTAGGTCAGATTGAATTGTTTTGTGATTAGATTTGGTTTGTTTACCTTGATTACATGATTCACATATTAGGTTTTCATTGTTTTTAATTTTGGGGATACCTTTGATTAGGCCAAGCTGGGTGACTTTTGAGATAGTTCTCAAATTGGTATGACCTAATCTCCTATGCCAGAGGTTCGATTGTTCTAACTGAGTTAACATACATTTGGATACTAGAGGAAGGTTTATAGTGTATATATTATTTTTCCTAGTGCCCTTAAGCATGATTTCTGAGTCTTGTACATTTCTAATCAGGCAGTTAGAATTGTTGAAAGTGACTATATAACCAGAATCACATAACTGACTTATGCTAAACAGGTTAAAATTGAAGTTTTCAACCAAAAGGACTTTCTTAATAATAAAGTTAGATTTAAGCTCAATATTACCTGACCCAATTACCTTGAGTGTAGCATTGTTACCAAATGCTACTGAGCCTAGGTTCTTGAGCTTGAGTTTGGTGAACTTCAATTTTTCTCCAGTCATGTGTCTGGAGCAACCGCTATCCAACATCCATTGGTCCAAATCTTTATGTTCCTACACATAAAGAGTTTTATTGATTTGGATCCAATTAGAGTTAGGAATAGCTTAAATTGATTTTCACTGACTAGTCTGTCTCACCCAAATCTAGGGTTCTCAATCACGTTAGCCTTATAGGTTTTGTGAGACAGGTTTTGATAAAAGAATTTTTGAAAACCATGATTTATTTTGAAACTCTTAATTAATTTTTGAAAAAATTTCAATTTATTTTGAAAGGAGATGTTTGAATCTATACTTAACTGAAAATTGTGTTAGATTTGAATTTTACAAAAAGTAATTTGAATTTGAAATTCAAAAATTGGCTTCCAGGTCTTGGCGAGGCACTAGGCCTTCTTTGGTCGTAGCCTTATTGGATCATCAACCCTTTCCTTGACAAAGCCATTTAATGAAGTTTCATTTTCAAAATTAATCTTTGAAAAAGTTCTGGTCTAACTAATTTGGATTTTGGATCGGTAGCTTCGGCTAGTTTCACCAGTCTAAAGAGACCAAGTGAACTTGATCTTATTAGAATTGGTTTCCCTAACGTACTATCATCTCACCTCCACCCAATACTATGTTTTCAAGTTTCAGTTAAGTTTGTTCTGTCCTTATACTAACCTAAGTCTAAGCATGGTAAATTGCATAAGTTTAAATAAACAATCAATCAGGCAAATTGAAAGAATTAAATTCTATTTAACAATAAAAATAGTTTTTAATTTGGCTCCCCCTGGACTATAGCCACGAAAATAATTAGGCAAGATGTGAATCTTGTCCTTGGGGATCCAATACTGATTTGATCCAGTTGGTTTTTTCAGGCACAGTTTAGGTACCCATGCCTGAACTTTACTTCTGGACTGATTCAGTACAGCAAAGTAAGATCTTTGTCGGGATTTGGTTCTATAGCCAAGTCCGGATCGATTTAGAACGGACTTCTGTTTTCCAAGAATCATGTCAAGACCCTTGGAACCAGAAGTGAATCGTTCTAAGGCAGCTCTAAGATCCTTAACCTGAGTTTTCAGGGAGGAGTTCTCTTTCTCAAGTTTTTCAACTTGAGTAGGAGTTCCTTCTTGAACTTTCTCGACTAAGGATTTAGAGTCAGCTCCCTCTTCAGGAGTTTTACTTCCTGTCGGAGAGATTCGACTCGGAGTTTGGCTTTCGCCAAATCTCGAGAAAGATAGGAAATAAGTTCGTTCAATTGACTTTTATTGAAACCGCTTACCTTGATTTCGCCGTCTTCTGAAAAGGTTAGTCTGCCGTCGTCCTTTTCTGACTCTGACTCGGTCTCGATTTCTTTTGAAGCGTTCAGCGCTAGTAGGTTTGACTGGGGTTCTTCTTCTTCTGAGGAAGATTCGTCCCAGGTTGCTTGGAGTGCTTTCTTTCTTCTTGTCTTTTTGTTCTCCTTTAGGTTTGCGCACTCCGTCTTGTAGTGGCCCTTCTTCTTGCACTCGTAGTAGGTTACGTTGGGCTTGTTTTTGTTATTCGCGGGTTCAGCTGGTTCGTCCTTTCTTCGGCTTGTCCTCCGTGTGTTGACTTGGTTTTTCAATTTTTTATAGTAGCTTCGGGCCAGTCGGACCAGCTCAGATTGATCTCCTTCTTCGTCTTCTGCGTCTGAGTCTGAGTTGGACTCGGGTTCAGTTTGAGGTTTCTTCTTTGTCAATCTTCCAATTTTTCCTGCAACAAAGGCAATTCCTTTCTCAGCCATATTGCAGTTAGTTTGTTCATGAAGTTCTAACTCAGAAAATAATTCATCTAATTTAATGTTAGAGAGATCCCTTGAAACCTTGTATGCATCTACCATAGATGCCCACAAGGTATTTCTAGGGAAAGCATTTAGAGCATACCTTATTAGGTCACGGTTTTCGACCTTGTGACCTATAGTGTGAAGACCGTTCATCAATTCTTAGATTCGTTCGTGGAGTTGGGCTGTTGTTTCATTGTCCGCCATCTTGATGGTGTAGAGTTTGTTTAGGAGCAGGTCTCTCTTACTGATCCTGGTGTCTGATGTTTCTTCGTGCAGCTCGATCAATTTTGCCCACAACTCCTTATCACTGTTGAAGGGGCCTACCCGGTTCAGCTCCTCTTTCGTCAATCCGCATTGGAGAGTCTGGGTCGCTTTTGCATCGGCTTCAATTTTGCGCTTTAGGGCGTTGTCCCATTCTGAGTAGGTCTGCGGTACTCCTTCGGCGTTTTTGGGGATCTCCAGTCCGGACTGGATGATGATCCACATGTCCACCTGAGTTTTCAGGTGGACCTCCATTCGACTTTTCAGTAGGAAAAGTCTTCTCCACTGAAGAGTGGAGGTCTGGCGGTGCTAAATCCTTCATACATGGCCATTTAATCTGGAAAAAGAAAACTAACGAGAAAAAAAAATTCCCAAGACTAGGTCTTGGATTAGTAGTGCGGGATGAATAAAATGAAATAGCGAGGGGTGTTGCACCAACCTCGATTAACGGGAAACAGAAAATTCAACGAAATATTTAAAGAATCTTCGAACGAGAAAAAGAAAATAAAAATCCGAAAAAAAGTTTTCAAACTGGTGGTTGCACCAAGTTTGAACTTCCCCGCTCTGATACCACTTGTTGAATCGAGAGAACCGATAGAGGGGGTGAATATCGGAAAACGTTCGGATTTATGTAAAAGCGATTGCACAGCGGAAGATAAAGGCAAACACGCGAACACAGTAATTTTTACTTGGTTCGGAGCCTAGGTCGACTCCTACTCCAAGGCCCACGGTCGTTGACCGTTTACTTTGGGCAATTCTATATGAAGGCAATAACAGTTTACAAATTGATTTACAAAATATGGACGGTAAACTAACAATTAAAAGAAGCTCTTCTTTTACCGACGTCCGATGGAGGATGGTCTTTTTCCGGAGCAGTGGACGTCGTCGGCTCGAGTTGGGAGGTTTCCGGAGCGAGGCGAGAGCAGAAGAGCGTAGAAGCGTTGGTTCGAAGTGATGTTCGAAGCTTGGGGTCGAGGGCCCTTTATATAGGGCCTGGGGGCGCCCCCCCCCCCCCCACGTGGCATTTGATCCGCAAGTTGCTCGGTCAGCGTCTGATCCCTTTACCTTCGGGATCAGTTTTGACCGGGGCGCCCGGAGCGCTCGGGCGCCCGGATTGACCGGGTCAAACTTCTATCTTCTTGGCTTCGAGGGGAGCTGCTTGCGGTACTTTGCTGTTGGGGGCGCCCGAGCGCTGGGGGCGCCCGGGACAGCGGGGGCCCGGGAGCACGGGGGCGCCCGGAGTTGAACTGTCGAAGCTCCTTTGTTTTCTTGTGTTTTGTGTTCACCTTGGGGGCGCCCGGGACACTCCGGGCACCCTGGTCAGCTATTGCCTCATTCCTTTGAGGCTCTCTGAGCTGCAGACACTCGTTCCTTCGGTCCTGATCCAGGGTTAGTCCAAAACACAATAAAATAATAAAATATTAGTTTATACAGCCTTGGCTGTCTTAGTTCTGACTTTGGGTCTCCAAATGGAACCCTAGGTCGAACCGACGCTTACTGTTCCCTCGACGGGGAACGCGTCCTCACCTACTCCTCTCGGGAGAGTGTACCTGATGCCAACCGTTCCTCTGGTTGGACTTTGCCTGACAGTCCTTTGCCAGGTCTTGGATGCCGAGCTATCCTTCGCCCGGTGCCTACATTCCTTTGCTAGGGCTTTTCACTCTGGCATTCCTTTGCCAGTGCCTAGCAGTCCTTCGCTAGGGCTTTTCACTCTGGCATTCCTTCGCCAGTGCCTAGCAGTCCTTCGCTAGGGCTTTTCACTCTGGCATTCCTTCGCAGTGCCTAGCAGTCCTTTGCTAGTGCTTT